>NMRA01000074.1:703965-747020 GCA_002633005.1 Phoronis australis | reverse complement strand
ACTTAAGTTTTCGGGAATGAAAACTTAAGTTTTTCAAACCAAAAACTTAAGTTTTTCGATGAAAACTTAAGTTCATCCTGCTACTACACATCCCCAACTTTCTTGCACGTTTTCCGTAGCAATATCAATGTGAGCACACAGACATTGATACCAATCCCACATACGTCCGCTTGCTTGACACTTGCTGAAATGCCATTCATAACTCCTGAACATATCCCCAATTGATATTCCATTCCGCAATGTAAATTCACCGACAGAACTACTACTTCGCCGAACTCGTCACAAGAGAAGGCAAATGCTACTGATTGGTGGATTTTTCCTTTGAAGACAGTTCTGATATGATTTCATGATAGTAACGATATCTGTGAATGCTGAGTAGTGTTGTTTACCGTCAAAGTTCGCAGGCAGGCTGAATCCTATCAATGCTTTGGTTTACAACCAGTGGAACGTTTGGCCGTATTTTTACTAAAGTTAGCACCATCATTCCTAACCAGATCCTAACCACTTCGCTATCGACACTGATTGTGAGACAGGCCTCTTATGAAGGTTCCAAATTGTCAAAATAGCCCCATATTCTGATTGGTTGACATTGAAAATAATAATTCATCAAATTTCACTTTCCTACTGCACTACTCAATTATGGTGAAATTTAGATTCTCATCACAAGCGAGAATCTTGGAGTCTAAAAAGGCATGTCAGAGGTGCAAGTGGTCCCACGGTCTCATTTAAATCAGAATTTTAAGTGGTGCAAAAATTTCATAGAATTCCTGTGTGGGGACATTCAAGTTGCAAGGTTCAATGACTCTGCCACAGGAGCGTAACGTCTTACGCTATTAACTTCCAAGAATTTTGAGGTACATGTACCTTGTAGAAAACCCACGTTTTTGGGTTGGAAAAAGGTAGAATATAGGCTGCAACATGTGACACGTGTACCGTTCAGATGNTTAAGAATGATTCCATATAAAAACCATATGAAAATGAAAAATCACTATATACTCAAAAATTCATACAGAACTAATACTTTGTGCATGTGTTGGGATGCTGGCCCAAAGTACACTGCTGCAATATTTGCACTCAATGACCTTTGGTTACCGAGATATGACCTATTTGGCTATAAAGTCATATTTTGCATTTTTTTCATGTCAGTAAAACTGCATTTTTTGAACGGCAAAAAATCAGACTTGGAAAACTGGTGACAAAGTTTGACATTGATGGTCATAAAGACTCATGTAAGGTTAGTAATAAAATGAAATTTGCAACTCATAGGTACAATTAAATTTCCAGCAGGGGAGAAAACTCCAAGACCACTTTTCAGGCCAGTCACAAGTGGCAAGATGTTGCTTAACCTGCCGGCTATATCGGAATATATTTGAAGTTGAAATTCTCTTTGTAGACACTTCTAAGATTGAACGTTGATAATTGATTTTAAAAAAACTTGTCTCTTATATATTTAGTTTTAAACGTGGCCCGCGAATTTGGGCATTTTTGTGATGTGGCCTNAGCTTAGACAGCCTGTAAAATCAGATTTCCATTTTTTGCCAACTGTCCATAATTAAGTCACGTGACCAGGTTTTTTTTCACTAACACTTACCCTAATGCCATCGACAGTATTACCAAATTTAATTTGATATAAATGCTCAAGATGAAATCTCGAAAATTTGATAGCTCGTCTTGCAAAAAAGGTAATTATAAAGAAAACGAAAAGCGTTTTGGAGAATGGTCCATGAGGCATACATGTAGCATGTGGAAATTCCATGTAAATCCGATCAGTCATAGTTTATACATCACGTCCAGAAGTTTTAAAAATACATTTGCAAGGGTAAACCAAAATATACTTGACATCTGTACATATTATGCCATGAATGAAAGAAGTATTTAAAAAAACAACGAAATTTATTGCGACAGAGGTACACAGATAGTTCACGAACTGAACGAGAAAATATAATTGACTGCTAATGCCCCCTTTTAATCTAGCCACACTTAAATCGTCATTATTATACGTGGTGGTGGCCTTCGTTTCGATCTTGACACATCTTACGTAGAATAAATTCGCAAAATTCTAAGTGTCTTCACCGAGTGGCTGTGGTATCCGAGTACCGGGATTTGGCAATGAGGCGCCTGAACTCACTCGCGACGACGGGCCTCAAGAGGAACGCCAAAGCGAGAATAATACCTTGTGATGCGTTGAGCACAATGAATACGAATGTAGCCCAATTTTGATTCACAAGCTCAGCCAAAAATCCAGTCACCCAGGTTAGACCTGTGACAGAACACAGGCGGAATAAAATGAAAACGATGCTCCAACGCTGTCTGATGACGTTGGTTAAAGAATTTTTCATCATTCGCAGACGCCAACTCAACAATATTATGGTTACTGTGTTAATAACAACTGCTAACCCTACAGGAAGTGCAAAGAAAAAAAGAACAGCCTCAGTATTAGAAATCCAGCAGATGTCGTTACCGTAACCGATTGTGAAAGGCGAGTGGTCGCCGAGAAAATGTAAAGAAGCCGATAGCCCGACTACAAAAGATGGAACTAGAAACACCACGAGGTGAGAACACGCTGACGACAATCTTCCATGTGATTTCAAGCCCTTGAGAAGGGAAACGTTGCTCGAAAATCGCTTGCCAGTGGAAACGGTGAAGTATGTGGCTGACGCGAAATAAAGTAGGTAGGCGTAATGGGTCATAATAGCGGAAGCTTGACAGAGCATTGGCACATTTCGCCAGTAAATGCCAAATTGAAAGAGAAGATGGGCAATAAATAAGGAGGAACTTATTCGAATAATCTGAGGTCCGGACATTGAAATTCTTAAATTCTTGAATGACAAGTAAACTGAGTTAGTTACCAAGAGACACACTGCAGAACAAATGGTTAAAGCGAACGTCAATGTCTTCGACACATTAGATTCTGATGAACAAGATGCAGAAACCTTTTCAACTACTTCGAGATACTCTTCAACACAAACCTCTTCTTCGTTGACCAGACCTTGTAAGCGGGACACATCGTCTTGATTACACGAACTGTCCACAGACCTATTGAGGAATAGACTTATCATTGTTGATGTGACATTAGTGAGGGCGCATTGTTGTTTTAAAAAACGCCTCAAAGAAATACGCTCGTGGCCTGTACTTATATATGCAGAAGACGCCACGATTTTAGACAATCTCCCGGTAAAGAATCGTTGGAGCATACTGTAAACTCTCTTCATTTTTCGGATAGTTTGGCCTGGAGGGAGAAGGTCAAAAATCTTAACAGCGCTTTGAATGAATAGTTGTCTCCCTTGACTTTTGTTTGTGACAAATGATGCATCTTGGGTGCAATTAAACGTCGCCTCGTATCTGAAATTGGAAACGTTTTCCTTTAATACTGCACTGGCAACATACTCCACCCAATATGTTGAGTCGTGAATCTTCTCGTTTTCTTCAACATCTATGACAACGCGATGTCCTCGTGACGTAAAAGTAACATCTGCAGTCTTCGGGACGGAACAGTGTGGGTTCGAAAACACCTCCTTGAACTCCTTCTGAACGTTAGTTGTTGTAACTGAGACGTCAATGTGTATCACCAGAGCTCCAAGTGCCTTGAATGTGTCTCTACACGAGCGTTTGTCCAAGTGCATAAGGGGTCCACATCTAAGTGATCGACAAGTGTCCTGCAATGGAAAATGTTCTTGCTCATTTCAGCTAAATGTATACGCTTTCAGAGAACTGTCCCATTTAGAGTAACCCATTTGATTACATTGATTATTTGCAACAAACATCAATGCTTAGCCTAATTACTTTGAATATTCAAACATCGGGCAATTGTTAATGACTAGGCATGAGGAGTTGTCCATTCATAGTCCAGATCAACGCAACCCTTCTGGAACCAGAGGCAATAACAAGTCAATTATTCACGGGGTCTCAATTTTACGTGAGTAAGTTTCAACCCGTGAGAAAACCAGCCGCTGTTGGAATCATAGTCTGATTGGGTGAATTTTTCAACGTATCTGTACATGTATGACCACTGCAACTACTAAACCAAAGAGTCTGTTTTGGTTCTCCTCTAGTCGTCAGCATCGTCTAAGCGCGTGCAATCTGCTGTCGCAAGTCATTATTGTCTTTATCGCTCGCTATGTACATGTAGTTGGCGTAATCGTCGTTTCATCGTCGTACGATAGCGAGGTTATTGAGCTGAACGGCTCAACTGAATTAGTAATTCATTTCCTGCCACTTATGTCCAGGTGACACCGCCTTTCGTGGTGACACTCGGAGCTGTCTGATCTACCCTGCCTTCTTATTTCGTACGCCATTCGGGGCGAAACTGCATTCCTCCCAGTAATTATCAGCTTCCACGCATTGGTTGAGTAACAACTCCCATTCCATCGTAATTGTCTATGACGCAATCACATCTCTCTGCCCGGTTGCGAATCAGAAACTTGACTGTTCGTCTCGACAGTGTCATGCAAATTAACTGGATGTAGGGGGCGCTGTAGCTGGTGAAAGTTGTGTTGTTGAGAGCTCTCAGTTTTTCAGTCAAAAGTGCCTTACTAAGATAAGTTAAGTCTTGAGAATTTGTGAACAGGATCCATTTGGTATTGGGTTTGTTTTTTGAACTGAAATGTTGTTGAAGATAGTGTTTTGGAAGTCAGAGTGGGTGTGAAATCTCTGAACAGTGAGGACTTTTCGCTGCTATGTGATAACACCTGAAACTGCATATGACCTAGCTAGCAACAACCCCTGCTGTGGCGATGAAGAATGTAGCCCACATCACCTCCATGTTTATCTGAGGCGTCATAGGTTGGCTATTCTTTGGTAAATAGGAAATTCTCACTCAGTGTTGTTTGAACTACCTACTGCACTGCTATGGATG
Organism: Phoronis australis; assembly: GCA_002633005.1. Lineage (NCBI taxonomy): Eukaryota > Metazoa > Phoronida > Phoronidae > Phoronis > Phoronis australis. The sequence goes on along the minus strand of NMRA01000074.1, from coordinate 742,165 downwards.
CATATCAGCTTGATGAGCGGTTGAACAAATTAGAGGAAAAAACTAAATCCGTCAAGTTTAACATCCGGGAATAAATTGTCAACCTAAATGAGGAACTGCTGAAGTTAAGATTATCTCCAACCATATTCACAAAAATGGCCATTTTTACAATGTTTCACATGTTTCTAGAAAAATACCTTATCTTCATTCTCGGGGAAATTCAAATACAAAATATATACTGCGTAGCGAGAAAAAAAGATTTAACAGAACCAACTTGGTTACCGTACAACCGCGTGGATATCTGTTTACTATTTATCCGAGGTCAAAGGTTAAAGGGCTTTCAATCAAGGCAGATCTCCCGCCAGGTATAGAACAGCTTCGTACACCCTCAGTCTCATCATTCACAAAATCGCCATAACATTAAGTCAACGACTGAGGTGTACTTGTGGTAGAATGGTGCCGGAGAAAACCAAGACAAACGTAGTTTTGATCCTAAGGGAGTCTACATGCATACGACAGTTGGCGTTGAGAACGAATGCTATGGTCGTCACAGCAAGTCGTGAAAAGAGATAAATCCTCACCCTAATTCCTTCATTCAATTAATAAATTGACGTTTCAAATTTTCGATCTCATGCTAACCACCTGCTTTAACCGACAGATTCAATTTTTGTTATCTATTTCTTACTTGGTTTCGTATCAGTCTCCTAGTCTCCTGCTCAGACTCACGAGATTGGTTGCGTACTGTATTAAATTGTATTGAAAAAATGAACCCTTTTTAAGTTCCTTATCCACAAAGTGTACCATTTTTCAAGCTGCTATTAACCCAATCTCCTTTCAGAACCATCGTGTAACGATATAAGATTGGTCTCGTACTAACAATGTTGTTTTTGGCCAAAATAGTATCAAAAATCTAATCACAATTGCTCGCATGTCCAGCAGTTGGATTTGGATAGTAGTATACGGTGTCAATCTTCACGTGTGTGCTCGTGGTTAGACTCTTGATCTCGTACTGTTCCTTACTGAGATTACACGTGGCATATTGGCTTCCGTTGAACTGATAGTTTGTTATTGCTTAAGACCTGGAGCAATAGCCATGGCTTTGAGCACTAACAAAGTTTGAGATCTTTAAATCCACTAAGGAACAAGTTGAGACAGGGATATATACAGGGCTTGGAATTTTCTTCTTTTAAGAGGATTTCCTATTTTTTGTTTTTAGTTCCTCTTATATGATTTCCAGCTTCTTCTTTTTTTGTCATTATTTTGACTTGATTCATTCAAAAACATTTATTTCAGTTAAATTTTACAACACAAAAATATTTCTATCACAAAAGCCTATTTATGGAACGATAGATCACCTGGAATTTTTACTTCTTTTAGTCATCCAATTCCTGTATATAGTGGTAAGTTGTTCAGATCAAACTTTATTCTTTTTCACATAAGACGCATTCAGAAGGGGTTTTAATTCGATACCTGTATTTTTAAAACTTTGGACACCAGACTCATTTTTGACAACAGGAATCTCTGAGCCGACATCTTCAAGCTTCACGGGTGAAAAAAAAACACCTGTTCAAGAATTGCTGCGAACAGATTCAGTTGTTAGCATTAATCCTTATGAAAAGATTGTGCGTTTGGAACATTAGGTTAATTATTGAACTTCAAACCTCGGGCTACAAACCTAATGTTTTTTAGCCACTGTCTAAATGGGTGGAGATTCTTCTAGTACCAGATTATGCATACAACTAAAGCTTAGGGCCCATTTGGGGCACCTCTCGGGTATTTTCATAGCTACAATTTTACCCTCGGAACATCTAGAGCACGTCGGCTATTTTCCTAGTATCTACACATTTTTCTTCGAAACACTTCGGGTATTTTCGTAGACTGAAATATTATCTCGAAGATGAACGTTATCCAAAATATGGCAAGTCACGTGATTTTCAGTCTTGAGAATAATAAGCTAACTGAAGTCTGCACACATGCAGGAAGCATTCACCTATTAGGTGAAATTTGAGGTTACGAAAACACCTGAGGTGTTCTGGATGCCCGGCTGGGAAGTAATTGTTTTCAGTGCATGGTCGAACTTTTGGTCATTATGGCCAATTATTCTCCACTAAGTTTGAAAGTCACGCAGCTTAAATTCACATTAAAGGAGAAACTTAATGCTCCGAATATACACAAAGTGATCTGAATGGCTTAGGGCCCTCAAGTTGTGCGGGGTCCCACCTCAAAGAGAGAAATGGGGTCGAAGAAAAAATTATGGCAACATGGGGAGGGGTGTAGCTCGAGAATTGTGGCTATCTGAAGGGTCGAAAATTGTGGTGTTCTAGGGAGTGAATACTGTGTCCAGTGTGTCTTCTGTAACACTGTACAGTGACGGATTTAGGGGGTGGGGGGGTGGGCAGCAAGGGGGCCATGCCCTGCCTAAAATTCTCCCAGATTCCATTTGGCAGTTTGAGGATGTAAATGTCTGACGGTCAAAACACTCTGACCTTGTCCCTGCCCCCTCCCCCCAACTCAAAATCCTGGATCCGCCCCTTCAAGAGACGTTTTCCAAAGAATTCAACTATAATGAAACTGAAAAAGCCAAGTGAAAAGAGTCGGAAGCCATTGTTAATTCAGATTTATTTTCATAATAAAGAATCGATAATTACATGAATTTCAGCTCAGTTTGTTGATAATATAACAATATTAACAGCTACCTCACCAGAGTTCCGACCGCAAACGCAACTTGCAAAATAACTTTTACTCTCGCGACACCTAGCGACCTGGTAACGTATTACCGGATGTAAGCATGCGCACGCCAACTTCCTGGTCAAAAATTAATTGCCAGCTGACAGCCAATGAAAACCATCGTTCTCAGTTGTGCCCTGTTCCTGGGCCTTCACAAGCTATCCGTGACGTCAGCTTGTGAGGCCCGGGAACCAGGTTAATCAGTCTCCCAGCAAGTGAGGTGAACAGGCTATGTGCATAAAAATGTACTGTGACCTATTTATATAAAAGTAGGTCAAAAGGTCGCAATCAATAGTTGGAGTTACCTGGGAACGATATGTTTTAATCATTGAATGATAATTAAGTTAATTACGCACTGCAAAATCAGTTCAGTGACATTGCGAGTGAATGTTAAAATAGCGAACATATACAAGGCTTGTATACATGTAGGTTATGTTTACCGAAAACAAGTTTTCACCAAAAAATTAACCGAAGACTTTGAGATTACAAAGAAATTATCAAATAAAATCGGTGTACTTAAACGTCTAGACGAATTTCTTAAATGTCATTACTCTTAAGACACTCTACCATTCTATTATTCAGCCTCATATTAATTATTGTTTACCGGTTTGAGGACATACTAGTGACACACTTGTCAGCAAAGTACAAGTAATCCAAAATAGAGCCGCCAGGGCTATCCTGGGTACTAGAATTAGGGACACCAGGGTCGATGACTTGTATTCCAAGCTGGGATTCATGAAAGCAAACCAAAGAAATAAATAACTCTCTGCCTGTTGTATGTACAGATGTATCAATGGCTTAACTCCAGCATATCTCAGCCGAAAATTCAATAGCTGTCAAGCTGTATATTCTACACGTTCTTCTGTCGCTGGAAATGTTTCTCTTAAAGAATTAAAATCGAAACCGGCAAGAGATCTTTTATCTAGGCTGCGGCTACAATATGGAATTCCATTAGCCCAGAAATTAAACGGTACAATTCAATAAATTCTTTTAAACTTAATATTAAAAAGTGACTGTAACTTACCTAACCTTTTTATACACTGTACGCTACCTGTCTCAATCATGTAACGTTTTCTCCTTGTCATAAATACTTTCACTGTTTAGAGTCATTTCATCTCCCTTAGTTAAATTTTCACCATTGTTTGTCATTTATTTATTGTCTTAATTCTCAACCTGTTTTAATCGTATCTTCTTCATGTATTTTTTGTTACTTCATCTGTTGGAAAGTAGTGCTATCACTGTAGAGGCCACATTCATTTTAAATATCACAATTAAAAATAAATAAAATAAATTTTCACTTGTCCCAGGTTTAATCAGCTCTTTCTCGGCTTCGGCAAATCGACTTTATTTGAACTTAGGAACACGAGTTCTCAAAAACGGCTGGATGGATTTCCCTGAAACTTTCCAAATTTAATATTTAGTCATCCGTCTCAAAAATGCTATTAGGATTTTTGATATAAAGACCTATTTTTTGCGTAATGTAGCAAGGACGAATACGACTTCCGTTTTTTACAAAGATACCTTACGTTTTGGGAGTTGATTTGTCATAGAAACCAAAAGAAAAGACTAATAAAAAATCCTAGCCGCTTGTTTGAGGTAACTGGCGAAATTTGCATTTAAAAAAAGTTTCATTAAAATCGACCGAGGGGTTATTTTGGTATGAATGGACCTTTCTTAAAAATAAAATTTGGTTTTATACGTAAAAATAATAATGGCACATTAATACAAAAAGTATTTTCATATTTCCTAACCTTTTTTCTTTCAGAAAATATATACTTTTACCAGTTGAAAAAGCTTAGTTTTTTTGATATACGAGTTAGAATAGGGACCACTAAATAAGGTTGGAGATAACCTTAAAGAAAGAAAATGAAATTTTAGTACTCTAGAAGAAATAGTCTGAAAACGCTTGGTTTGAAAGAAGATATAAACGAAGAATGCACACAATCAGTTATTGACTTTTTGACAAGTCTTTCAAGGTCAAAGTTAGAGCAGCGGAGATAGATCGGGTACACCGGATCAGAGAGTTGAACTCTGGAAGAGTGACAAGGCATTCTGTATCCACTGCAATCGATTCAAGACCAATGTTTGTTAACCCATTTATGCCCAACTACGCGTTTTCATTGCATATTCAGATATTATGTGCCTTTAGACATACAATGAGCATAATGAATAAGGAAAATGGAAAGAAACTTTTCTTTTACGTTTTTTTGACGTTTTTATTTTTGTCCCACAAAAGGGACGCTGGGCACATGTGGGGTCTATAAACCACCTACAGAAAGGCCTACTAAAACCAGTAAAAATTAAAGATGTAGTACGATATTGATTGTTTTTGGATGCTTAGATGTTGTAGAAAGTCAAACAAAAGACAAAGATTGATGAGAATGTTGTATCAAGTATCTTTATTGTGCAACATGAAATGCCATAAAGCATTTTTCGTGAAGGCTAACATCGCATTTCACACAAAAACGCATTGTCTTTATTTTACAAACTGCACATCGCCTCTGGGTGTCTCTTGTGTTAATGAAGTGGTCCAGTCTGTCAAATCTGACATCAGGCAATACTTTCTTTGAGCAAGGCACGGATTTAGGAACATACTGAGAGACTAGTTTCCCCTTCATAAGCAACACATTAGCAATTTCACGCCGAACCTCCAGGAGATCTTTGTGCTGCTCCTTTCCACTTTCGGTTGCTCTGTAGAGGTGCCATGCTTGCTGTACACAAAGATCTAGACAATAGGCGAAAATCGGCCACCACCATATCTTTGATCGTATCGATACCCTGTACTTATCTATGTTCTGATCCATTCTGTCGACGCCACCCATGGTTTGATTGTAGTGACTTATCTTAAAGGGTTGGTCAATCCGTATGCGCTGGCTCTCTGCGCGAGACCATCTCTTTGCTCTTTGTAAGGGGGCAACTCCGTGAAGATTGGACACTATATTGACAATGCTGTTGTCATTCCACCTGACAACACATAGATTATTTGCGGCATCGTATGAGTAGTCATATGTACCACGAGGTGTCTTCTGGAACTCCTTCACTGCTGTCAGGGGACAGTCTCCTAGACGATTTGCACGGATTGTGCCAGTGCAGGCAATGCCTTGTCTCGAGAGCTCGTCAATCAAGTCCAGTGAGGTGAACAAGTTGTCAAAGGTCAGGTGGTATGGTCTGTCCTTTGGTAGCTCAGCCAACAGATCAAGCACGACTCCACCCCCCATACCAAACCCTGCGGTGTCACCCGTCTGCTGACCTCGTTTTCCTTGATATGGTTCAAACTGAACCACGTATCCTAAAGAAGTTGTCAAAGCCCACATTTTGAATCCAAATCTGATGGGTTTGCCGCGAATAAACTGTTTGGCCCCATGTCGCCCGTAGTAGGGGATCATCGACTCGTCAATTGACAGGTTTTGCTCTCGGCTGAAATAGATGAGACATTTCTCAATGATAGCCGCCATCAGAGGTCTCACCTTTCCCATTTTGTCAGCGCCATCCAGGCCATTGTTGTCTACTAAATGCAAGTAACGTACATGTATTATTGTCTCGAACCTGTTGCGAGACATAGTGTTGACTACTGCTGTGTTGTGCAAATCATCGTCAAGAGACCAATACATTCTGCGCCTAGGTTTCGATGAGTATCCGGATACCAGGAGTATGCCAATGAACGATTTCATCTCATGTTGGGTAACAGTGAAATCACGAGCACCTTTAGTTCCAGCATAGCGCACCGTCTCTGACACAATCATATCAATTACATCATCAGAAAAAAACAACTCGAACAATCCTGCTGGAGTCTGCGGCAAGTTGTCAAAGTTTGCTGTTGGTTGTTGACGCCACAGAAATTTGTCATATGGGCTGTGTCGTCCTGTTTGACCCAGGTTCTTGCAGTCTTTTGCTTTTTTGCCTTTTTGGTATTACTGTTTGTTCTTTGTTGTTTGGGTAGAGGTGGTTCATCATCAGAGCTGTCACTACTGTCTTCCATTCGTTGACGTGTGCTGTTGATAACTGTTACAGACGCTGCAGCAGTTAGGAGACGACCAGGAAGATTATCTAGATTTCCACCGCTGTCTTCATCTCCACTGTCCTCATCTGTTATACCACCATCTGAAGGTGGGCTCATAAAAATGTCAGCCCGTTGAAATGCTCCATCATCTTCCAGCATTGCAACAGCATCATTTACAGTAAGATTCCTGCCAAATAAAATGAGAATAATGATATTACCAGGAGCAACCATTTGTGCCCAGCGTCCCTTTTGTGGGACGTTATCGAAGGGCATATATTTTTTACAAAATTTGTGAAAACAAATAATTAAAGCTTTCTATGAGCTCTAGACACATTATTCTACTAAGTGAATTGCAATAAACTGAAAATTTCATGATTTGAATAAAATTTTTGCTTACCTTCTTTGAGACATGTTGAAAACCTCTAAACCATGCAGGCGTGGCGTCACAATAGCACAATTACGTGAGTAAAAGTGGAGATAATTCCAATTGTTGCAAATCACCTTCTGCGTACATTCCCAAGCAAACACTACACCAGAGTAAATTCAGATAGAATTGAATTTTCGTCTCATACCAGACTAGGGACAAAGTATTTAAGCAGAAAAAAAATTGTTGAAGGGATCCGGTTGTTTCCTGCTTGAAGATCTCACCCAGCAAAACTATACCCTGCTTAGAAGTGCATATACAGACCCAAGAGCGTCTGGCAGTTGGTCGAGTGATGGGTACGTTTTTGTTGACGTCTGATGGAACCATCAAAGCCATTAAAACTATGAGTGTCATATGACGTATTTTATGTTCAGGTCAAGGGATAGCCAGCCTTCAAGTTATGAGGCGAGGACGATCAGGAAGTCGTGTTTTTTGGGACTCTCAATGACACTTATTTTTGTGTTTTTCGTTTGTGTCCATGGGTGAGTGATTACGATGCTCATAATTTGGCGAAATAAATTTCTTCCATCAAGTTTGTTTTTTTTGTTTGTTCACCCGATACAGGTCGCAATTTTCTTCCGATCATCACGAAATTTGCACATAACACGGAGTTCCAGAAGTACTTGAAGCCTATTGTTTTTCGTCAAAATCGGATCTAAGATGGCGGCCGTGGCGGCCATTTTGTTTTCATTTTAAGATTCAAAGGCTTCTGGAGGCTACAATGTTTTACGTACGGGTTTGAAACTCACCACAATTAATGGACCGGATGTGCACTACATGTGTCCCGGAAATTGTTTACTTCTGTTTAAAGATGGCGGAAATATTGGCGCACCTCGATTTCGGGAAAAGAAAACGTTTTCTCCTGTAGAGGGCGCAATATAAGGCCAATTCCTTTGAATTTTTGCAGTTATTAGCTTTTTATGACTTGCTATTAGACAAAGCCAAAAGTTGCTTTCAAGATGGCGGATCTGGCGCATTTTAACCCATTTTCAGTCGTGCTGAGGTGCCATTTATACGGGAAGAGGAAATGACGTGAATTTTTGCATGTGGATTCTCTAAGGTATACTCTTTCTAATGAACTGTTTTTTTTGGTTAATTTCGCCAAGTTTCGCTTCTCGGAGCGCTTTCATTTTACTTTTTCCTCGAATCCAGTAGAATCCTTTACTACTCATAGTTCTATTTCTTTGTTGTGCCTAAGTAGGGGCTTCTGGTTGGATGGGAATGGGTAGTTTAAACCTGATAACTTTGACCTGCAGGGGTTTGAATTATGACCTGAAACGTCAACAGCCGTTTGAAAAAAGGTGGATGTAGCGTTCTTACAAGAAACATTTAGTTCTAGCAAATCCATCAATAGTTGGTGTCAACAGTGGGGAGGTGAAATATACGCATTGCATGGCTCGGAACCCAGTAAGGGAGTAGCTATTCTTTGCAAGAAAAATTTACATTTAAAAGCTGATAATGATGGGCGGTATATTGGAATCGAGGCGGAGGTTGATGACTCTCCTTATGTTTTTTGAATGTTTATTTCCCAAACAAAAGTAGTGCCTAATTGTCCTTTTTGAAAAATATTTCTGCCATTCTTGACAGATAAATTAACAACCACATTATAATTTGTGCAGGTGACTTCAACTGCCTCTTAGCGAATATCTATAAATCAGGAATAAGAGATGTCAGTGACAAACATATGGCTATATCAAAAATTAATGATATCGCTCAAAAGTATAGTTTTTTTGAAGTATGTAGAAGTCAAAATCCAGGCAAAACACAATTTCCGTGGCATAATAATTGATAATGTACTAACTTTATGCCAGTACTTTGGACCACAGCATGCCTACATTTGAAAAAAAATTATATTCCTTGTATCATTATATCAAAGTTAGACGAAAGCTGATCATAAGTTTAAAAAAGAACCTGAATTTCACCTTTTGGGAAGCCCTGTGTGAATAGTTAGACACACATTTATTCGCACATGTATAATTTTGGAGGTAACATGTTCATTAAGAGTGCGTTGGTGGATGAATGGTGTGTCAATGTTGTGCGAATGTTGAATGAATGTTGTGTGAATGTTGACCCTTTTCTATTAATAGACATTTATTAGTTAGCATTTGCTGTTATTTTCCTTCTTTTGAGAAATATAATGTTTACTTGTTCAAAAAACCGCTTCAATTGAGCAAATGAGCCCATAACCCACAACCCATATATTTTACACATTTTACCTTTTCACGTGATGGTAGGCCAAAATTTCATTATTGGGGACACTTTTTTCGCGATGAACTTGTCTCTGTTTGAGTAACCTGTCTAGATCCTTTTTAACCGTAAAACCGGTGATGTTGTTAACTTCTAGCATATTTTGCTATAGATAAGTCAACATTCTCGTGGAAAACTCAACAGCACTTCAGATAAAAATGCTCGATTAATTGTCAAGTCATTTTCAAAAATTCTCTCAAACTTTCGTCACATGCTCGATTCCGCTATCCCTTAGCCAACACTAAGGCTGTGTACCTTAGACGCAAGGTACTCCAGTGGAAGTTAAAATCGTGATTAAGTGCGTCGCTTGTAATTGGCCTACATAGTGACATTTGCCATACTTGGATGACCTTGCAGTTTAGTGAGTTTTGGCTGATGAAACACAGTATTGGAGATACCTACATGTAAATCAAAAAATCAAGTCATGTTTTTAAAAAATACCATTGAAATCTTACCAGAAGAGGGTCCCGAAACATCCCGTAGTCGCAGGCGGCATCATTATCAATCACCTCTGAATTTTCGGTGTCACTGTTCATGAAGTTAAAGATGGCTTTCAAACTAATGCCCACTTTAATCCGTGGCTTGGATTGTTGCCCGTCCGCTTTACTGTTGAGGCCGCAGACCAGAGTTTGTGTACGTAAGTTCCGTTGGTCACATAACGCACAATACGCGTTATCATATGAGACTAGTCCCGAGTCCAAACTAGGGAGCACGTCGACAGGGTCACTGTGGCGCCTGCATGCCTCTTTTAACTGATGACTACCTTGGCACTGAGTTTGCGAACACACTTTAACACGGTTGGATGTTATTGGAAGCATTTGTACGTAGGGTGCTGCACCGACTTTTGTCGCATTAGAAATATCAGGTGAACCGGACTGCTTATCCCATACGTACACCACATTCCAAGCTTCAAATGCACTCACGTTATTACAAAGGGCGCAAAAGCAATTCTTGAATAGTACTGAATCACTAATGACAGGCACGTGGGGGCTTCTGTTTCGTAGGACATCGTTCATTTCAAATTTCACGTTCGTAGTGTCCTCACATATATGCTTGAGTTCGTGTCCATCCGGACATCTGGCCACCATGAGGACCTCATTTGCAACGTCTAATGGAACGCTAGGAGAAATCGCTTTAATGAAACCATTTTCAATTTTTCGATAGTTTGCTGTAAACGGTACACAGTCGACCATGGATGCCATTACCTCAAAGTCTATACCTTTTTTGTGCCCAGGACACTTGACGCGATCGCCGTGCCATCCAAGACAACATGTGCCCAATGTTAAGCAGGAGATGGAGCAGTCGCATCGTGGTTTCTTCACCTTCATGCATACGTCTTGATCAGAACACGTGTTTTCTGACTTGTAACAGTGGAGTAGTTTCGACGAGTTGAAGTCATCTACGCTGTGTATATTGCCACAGCAAACCACAAGAAGAAACGCCACAGTGTGCATCCGTGACACACCCATCACTGAGACGCAAATCTGCATCACTGCCTTGCCAATTGATCTTTTAAGTGCGCGAAGTTTACTGCGTGATATACAGTATATTATCTGTTAACCAATGAGCTATTCGTCATGCGCCTAGGAACAAACAGGCGATTAATCCTCATTGGCTAATACTATGTGTTCTAAAACGTGCACAAAAATGTGAAAATAAAGAATGTTTGATGTAGGATGTCATTTCGATGTAAAGTAAATTTGTCCCAGGGGCGTTGAATCTGTCGAGAAAATACGGCAATGTTTTCCGTATTCACCTCCCGCACTACTTCAACAGTGACCTCTGACATTGAAGTTTCAAAAGGTATGTCATATGTCGACACGACGTCTTCAGCCGGTTCGATACTCAAACTTTCCGAATATACATATGTAGTTTAAAGTAATACAGTTGCAGCAGTGTAACTAACACTCGCCATGCAACCAGGCCCTAAACGTAAAATGTGGAACAAAATTGTTAATTATAAGACACTTATGTCTCAGTTTTCAATTGCTGAATACTATACCGTCTGCAACTCAGGCGCCAATTCCTAAGAAACTAAAATATCAATTATTGTTGATTTTTAACTAGTTCCAGGAGATGTTACAAGTTCATTGCACAGATGCCGTTGTTTTCATCTTTGTTATCGCTTTTCAAGAAATAAATCGTTACTTTTAAAATTGTTTCTTTTACAAGAGAAAACTTGCAACCTAACGCGCAAGTACATACATATAGGATGTGATCCGCCATGTGAACAGTCTGTGTGAAGTATTTGAAAAATCTGCCGAAAAAATGAAAGAAACAGAGGAATTCGAAGCGCATGGGATAAGTACAAAACGTATCTCGATTGGCGTTGATGAAGTAATATCCCACTCGACCGCGGAATAACTTTGTCTCTTGTGATAGTACTTCATGTACGCCACTCTCGGCACGTTTCGTGTATTTATGCCCCAACGAAGTCCCAGTTTGATTGTGCGTTTTGCAATTTCACCTTGCTTTTGCGTGTTACTTCCTTGTGGCACCGCATGAATAGCGTTTTGAAAAATCAGTGTTAAATAATCCTCCACGTAATCTGACAGCGTAACATTTCTCTATATTTTAACATCAACATATAATTTTGTAACCTCGAAATCCTCAAGTTCAGAAATACATCTATACACCCTGTAGTGCTTATTGTAAGCTGTAGTATGTTCCGGAGGTAAAAAGCTAGAGCCGAAGGATCTTTGCTTACAGTATGCATTGGGCCGAAAAGCATGATCGCGACTGGACAGTGCGTTGTGGTTTGTCCCAACACCGGTATTATCACGTAGTGCGTCTCATCATCAAGTGAACTGAACGAATCATCTCCACAACAAAATATTAGTTATCAGGCATCCGGCGTGTTGTGTGTCACAAACGCGTCGGCGATACTAGATATTTCCAAACTAAGTAACTCTGGACCACAGTTGTCTATTTGGCTTATTCTATCTGGTAGGACTGGGAGGGTAGCTTGTTAAAAGGATAATTGATTGTGGATATTTTTGAGAATTGGTGATGTAGCGGGATACTTTTCAATTGCATTTCGTCAAGCACGTGATTTACTGACCTGATATATGCTGTAGCGGTGCAGTTAATATTTCTTTTTTTCCAGCGCCAACAGTCCGGTGAAACGAACATGAAGTTGTCTGCTCGCTGGGAGGAAGTGGAGGCTTTGTTGCACTGTACCTGGGGTTTACCTTATCATAACTCAAGGCCATATCGTTTCTGTAGGGAACCAGTTCTTAATCAATTTAAGTCATTATATAGCTACGTGTAAATGTCAAAAAACTTCCTTAGAAGTTATGCTATGTACTTTATATGTAGCTTTTGGATATACAGAAATTATTGAATACACGACACTTTTCATTGACAGTCTTTAGTTCGTTACGTTCATATCTCCGGAACAAAACTCTACTCTCCGTTATGCTGAGAATACCTCATGACCCCCGCTTGATATTCACGCAATGTTTTTGTACCTAATTGAGTAAGTACTACGTGAAAAATGACGTGTACCATGACACAGTTAGACTAACCTTCCAGCTGAATTTGAATACAATGAGCACATTTTATTCTGTTGGTTTTCTTTGGGGAGTCGTGGTACTCATACGAGAAGAATGCGCAAACAGAAAGCTTTGTCGAAGCAATCAATTTTCAGCTTGGACTGGGGAGTGAGATTCTGAGAAATTTAAGCCTTCTTGCTATAATTGCTGACAACGTGTTAGCAAAATACGCCCATTTTGGCATTGAGGTGAACTGACAAGTTTTGAGAAATTAAGTTGTGAACAACACCATTGTGCCTCCGCATATGTCAACAACAAATACTAATGAGCGGGGACAACTGCAGAACTTCTGTCAGCTGTGACAAACAAACTTTTATCAAGTGGAGGCTTAAAGCCCGGCCAAAAATTGCCCATTAGAATTTATTAAGTTATTATCACCCACCTTTTGTCTCCGAATTAGCTTGAACAGTGACCGAGCCAGCCGCTGAAAGAGTACTTGATACAGTATATGGGCATGTGTAGTTTGCATAGAGTTGATGAGCTTAAAAAGCATATTACATGTACATCAGATGCGTTCGTGTAGGCTTATGCCAGAACTCCGACAGAGAACACGACGACCCCGCATCGGACGAGTATTAGTTGCCCACAGCCTTTGAATAGCTTCATGAAACTTTCCTAACCGTCGCGACAAGTCACCGAGATGAACCCCATGCGTGAACTTGGAATCGTATGTGCTTAATCTCATGAACGCGTATGCTCGAACTTGGAACTGAATATTCATTTGAACAATTGGGTGAAAAATTCTGTTCAGTGTAAAGAATTTTTGTAACTATTGGCCTCATGATCACACATTTTCTCCTTAAGCGTAACTTGTGTCAAAGAATAGGAGGAATAAGTGAATTGTTAAATCAGTTATTGTTTGTGAATAAGATCGCCAAGAGTTGAAAAAGATTGGTTAAAATACGATACTTTATTAACATGTAATTTGATTTAGTGCAGTGCAAATTTCTATAAACGTGAACTTGATTATTTGAGTGAATTTTTCAAGTTTCCTCGTGCATTCCAAATTCACGCATGCCCGACCGGGAGATTAAGCAATATTTTAAGTTCACGCACAGCATAATTAGCCAGAAGGATATCAAACAGTAAATCTAGCATCCCCCATCGCTCGCCAACTACACTTGTACATGCATGGGCTCACTGCATTGGGCAAAACAAGGACTTACATGTACTCATTATGCATATGAATTTTGTGTAGACTGGCACCAGTAGAAATGCGCAATATCAATTATAAACTTGTAAGGGGGCACTACTACGTTGTAATTCACCCTTTTTGGGAGTTAAATTTTATGTCGATCTAAATGCAAATGTATCTGAAGTTGTGGAACCAATTTGTAACTAATAATTAATGAAATCGAACAAGAAATAATTAACCGGTCTAGAAGACCTTTAACTCATCTTAGCACACTCACCGTACGTAGTCTCTAGTGTTACCTAGTACGTTGTAAGCTACATGTAGTTCATCTTCTCCTTGCTTTGCCATCACCACCCAGACGATCACTACTCTTTCCCGGTTTTTTGACTTAGTAAAAGCTAAAACTACCACTAGCAAGGGGGCACAGTGACAGAGCCGTCCAAAACGTCGTGGGCAATCATTGTCACATAGAAGACCTATAGCCATGGTGGCAAAATACAAAAACACCTCAATGGGGCGCCATTATCCACTAGCTGTTGAGTTCGTGTCTCCCAATAACCACAGTAATTCCGTTGTCTCATCGCTTTAATATTGTAATAAAGATTAAGCCATTTACAGCCAAAGATCATAACATCACGCCTGCGACCGCTAAATAAAAAATAACAGGGGCAAACCTTAAAAAATTAGAAGGCACTAAGAGGTCACAGCTGCAGTCAGATTGTTTGAAACCTGCTGTTGCTTTCTCCGTAGGAACAGATCTGCCAAATTTCAAAAAGATCCTTCAAAGAGTTAAGGAGAATACAGCTATGGACACAAAAATTGAAAGGGTTTCAAAGCAATAATACCCGACCGAAATCCATGGTCATTTGCGGTCTTCTCAACAGGAACAAGTCTGTCGATGTTCATAATGATCCTTTGATTTGTTTAGCGTATAGTGTCTAACGACTACAGCGTACTAAAATGGCTACCAGGTGGCGCAAAGTACGGGAAATCCGTCCGAGATCTGGAAAGCGTCATCGCCTCCATAACAAAAACACCGTGTCAAATTTTGTGAAAATCCACCAAACCAATCAAAAGGTGCAGAGGCAAACATTAAAAGCTAAAATTGCCACCAGAGGGCAGAGCGGTAGTCGGATTGGCCCGCAAAATATTCGTCGTCGTTTTTGTACATGTATACATTATAGATAGACATCTGCCAAATCGTATTAAGCTGGATCGTGCAAGGCATTTACAACATACAACAGCGGACGTTGGTCAGAGATGACGGCCATACATAGATATGTGGGCGCTTAAAAAGACCGGCCTTATTAAAACATTTTGTTTTCCCAGCCCTATACTCCTTTTTTGGTTTGAATGTGAAATGGCATACTGCTACTTGTTGAATGCAACAGCGGCAAATGGAGACAGTTTTAAGTATTTTGATGCAACTTTATTGTAGAAAATGGTTAGAAAATAACAACGGAAGACTTATAAAGGAATGTACGACAGTGAGATTGTTCTATCGATGACCTATTAGACATCCGTCTAATACCGCATTTTTCCACGCGGCTGCAGCCACAGCATCAAAAATCGCCAACGTGGATATGCAAAGGTGCTGACAAGCAGCCCTGAAAAAAAGCTGATTAGATCGAAAAAGAATGTCAAAGAACTAAAAATATCAACCCGGCCGGGCACATTATCCATGACCTCTCACAGCCAAAGCGATTCCGGCAGTAAAGCATTGTCGGTGGAAGGGAGATGGCATATCCCTTGTCAGAAATTACTACTGCCTGATATGCAATGAACAATATGTGGAACCAATTACAGGAGATTGGATACAGTGCAAAACCTGCCATGACTGGGCCCACGAAGCATGCACATCGTACATGTACATCGGTGTTGGAAACTTTAAGTGTGACTCGTATTTAGAGTAAAATTTGGGTTAAACTGGTAGTTAGTTTATACCTTATTTCGTCAAACAGTATCAAATATCAAGCCAAAGACATTTTTAAGTAAACAAATGTACTTTTAAGATATTGAATGCGTTTTGTTGACTGTACAAAGTGCCCCGTAGTTGGGGTACTTTGAGCCATTTGAATGACTAACGTAAAATACCAAAAAAACATGTTGAACTTTTTTCAGTTGTCTTTAATTTTATTGTATACAATAAGGACACATTGTAGTTTATTATCTTGTTTTAGTTTCTGGAATTAGTTTCTTTATTTAGATGTAGAGACCAATTATTTGAAAATTGGCTCATAGTGCCCCACTCTCTCCCTATTACAAAGCGACATTAGTTTGTCATTAGAAGTATAAAGACGGAATCTCCAACGAATGTCGGTTCTTCCAAAAACAGGGTCGGGGTGTGGCTGCGATGGCATCAGGGGCTGGTTGGGTGGTTTATATCATCATGGCAGCTGACAGAGAAGATGGGGGGGAAAGTGTGAACCTCCCTTAAAAATTAGCCGGAGGTGTACGTGCTTTATACGTGATCATTGTCGCAAGTCATTGTCGTGCCGGCGGTACGTTGCAAGACGTACGTGGTCAGTAGGCCAGCTCTCACAAAAATTGATCTTGTTCGACTTTTCCCGTACTTATGTCCACAAAAGTCATTAATGAGAAAATCATCGTGTTGCCCTATACAAGCATGATGGTAAACTATTTTTGCGTAGTCGGTAGCCCATTTAGCCAAAACCGCAGCCTATGTCAAAGGCATAGTCTATGAGAGAGTCTGTTAGACAGAGCCACTAATATTCCCTACACTAACAAACTCAGTGATGGTCTCATAACTGATCACGGTTAGATGTTTGCGATTGGAACGATGTAACATACGGTGTCAAAATCACCTGATGACTGCTCATATCTCTGCAAAGTGTTCAGTTGGTGTTTCGTCCGAGGGACAACTAGAACAGTTGCTTTTGACTAAATTTATGACTAAAAACTCAAACTGTCGCGTTAAAAAGTTTTTAGTGACTTTCGACCACCTTAGCTGGCGGGTTTAAAAGAACTGAGGCTAGTGTACAGTTTAATATCTTGAAAATGCTTTTGTCGTAATGCTTGAACCCAAGGACAATGAATTAGCTGGGCAGATAAGTTCAAATATACACCAGGGCTGGGTTGCATAAAGCTTCAAATGTTATCCGTTGGATAAGTTTGATTGTTGCGTGACGTCTGGTGCATTGTTCAACAATAACAACGTGACGCGTGATAATGCGACGTCATTGTTGTTATTCAGCGTATAACTTTTATGCAACTCGGCCCAGAATTGTGCAAATGATGATCACGAAAAGTAGCTGACTGAAGTAACTTGCGCGCCATCTTTTGAGCAAAATGTCTTTGGCAGTCTTTAGTGTCCTTTGTCACACTCTATCACAGTGCTAAACGAAAGTTGCAGTATAGGTGGCGCTGTGTCTGAGGGTATCTTTATCTCACACTAAGGTTACGAAAACATAGTGTTTCCGATGAGATAGAGGTCTCGCAATTTGCCGAACTTCCGTATTTTCGATCTTGAGCAATCTTATCGCATGGATTTTAGCCCAGTCCCACATTGTTGGTTGTGTGGGCCGCTTCTCCTGCGTAAGACCACAAACAGCCGCTACTACACAGTTGTTCAATAGTAATTGTGACAGTTTGACATCTTGAAAGCTCAAACTTTCACTGTACGGTGATAGCACAACTGTTCAAACTGCACTTCAGGTGCCTGGGGCACGTAAGTCTTATTATCTCGCCACTCTTCAACGAATACTATACAGGCAAATATCGAACAGGTAGTTTTATATTATTGAATGTAACTCCACCGGCAAAACCTAAACACAAACATGTTTTAAAGAAGTTTTTTTCTATATAACTGCCACCGTTTGTGGTCTCATTAACTACATGTATAGAAACCATATTTTAATGTTAACAGGACTAGCCATCGCCACAATGAAATAAAATCCATTGAGTTGCCTTGTTTCACTACTGTAGATTTCTATAATTTTGCCATACAACACTAGCCTTGGAATGCTAACTTCGATCATGCGGCCGCTGATACGTGAGATTTGTTTGCATTCGTTTGTTCCGGTGTATGTACTTGCTATGGAATTTTCTGTCATAAAAACTTCCCTCAACTCCGCTGTTTTTCAATCGAATTGCATAAGAGCCACTTCATTAGAAAGCCCTTCGTCAGTTCTTGATGATTATACCAAAAGCCGCGAAGATAAGTAATTTACTAAATTGATAAGTAATTATCATATAGCATACCTGACTGGTTTAAAAATATGTTACCACAATACAAAAAATGACAGCGTTAATAGAAAAAGACAGAGGAACCAAGCCGGTTTGTTAAGCCATTAGAGAACGATGCCAATTTCGGCCCGAACCGACTACCGCTCTGACCTATAATGACAATTTTAATTTTTATGAATTTTTTAACTTAGTGGACGTTCAAGACTTGACAGTACTAAGGAGGCGATGAGGCGGGCGGATTTACACGTAACGCATTTTGCACCACCTGGTGGCCATTTTAATTTTTTAGTACGTTTTTGTCGTTAGCGTTTCTATCTGGTAAACAATTCGGATCATTATGAATATTTGCAAATTTCTTTCTGATGGAAACACCGCAACTGACGTTGATTTTTAAACGGGCTTTACTGCTCTGGCGCTACCTCAGTGGCAATTTCGTTTTTTGCGTCCATACCTGTATCCCCTAACGCTTTAGAGGATCTTTTTGAAATTTGGAAGATGTGTTCCTGTGGAGGACAGCGACACAAGATGACGAGGAATTTCAGACTAATCCGACTAGAGCTATGACTCCTATAGTGCATGGCAATTATATATTTTTTACGTTTGGCTCTGTTACTTGGACCATTCTTGAAAATCAGGAGTTTCTATTAAGGAGACGATGCTTTCTCATTGTGTAGCGGGTTCGACATATCCTGCGTCCGTTTTTGCCATCCGCCACTTTACTCCGACAAACTGCTCAAACGCTCACTACGGGGCTTGTAAACACTGAATTTTGGATTTTTTACAGTTTTTGAATTTTTATACTGTAAAAACATTATTATTCGTGTACATGTTCGTGACAAAAAGTAATGTACTTCAAAAGTGCATACTTATCATTTTAACCACGTCTCTCGATCAATGAAAATTCCTAATAGAGCTGCTCATCAGGCTTTAATGTAGCATACTGTAAGAATCTGGGAGCTTACACCATAAATTGACCAGTTATCACACCACTACACAAAGACCCTTCGTCCAAAAGCACAATAGACTAAACAGGTGGACTCTTAAAGTCCTTGTTGCAAACTGCCCATGTGGTTCTAGTATCCGAAAATACTTACTACATAAATTCTTATTTTCGACACCCTTTCTTTATATTCTTTTCGCCTTTCTTGCCAAATGCGATTTTTTAACAGTATTTGACCCTTCTCTCTGAGCGTATGATTACCGGTTGTCATCGGTTATTTCCGTACCCACATTTCCGGCTCATCAGTTCAGGAACTTGTCCTGAACGCCGCCATTTTTTCCTTGTAACTGAATGCGCTATGGCTTGCTCGAAAAGTCTTCATTATTTTGTTTTATTAGTAATATATCGTGATTCGTTTGCATATGTAGTGTATTTATAGTTTGTATTTAGTGGTCGTTGATTTTTTGGAATGTTACGCGTACTTAGTATGTTAAAATAGCATTGGTGTTTAGTTCCTTACGTAGGCGGGTCGAACCTAGGAACCAATATGGGTCGAACCAATTTTTTTTCGATTTTATTTTTTTCCTCGTTTTTAAAAAGTACTTTACTATCATCGGAAAGGTATTACATTCTACTCAGCAAAAATCGAAAAAGTATCAAAATCGGGGCAAGCAGTGTAAAGTTATTGCAAGTTTTGTGGCGAAATTTGGGTCACTTTGTTTGGATCGCGTCGGCCATATTGGAGGACAGCGGGATAAGTTACGAGTTTAAAACTTTGTGTAAATTGTTTTCGCCAACAAATTACGGTGAAATTTAGTTAGACATATCTTTACTTACTATTCTGCACGATTCAACAGTGTTCACCAAATTTCAGCCTCGCAGTTGTTACTCATTAAGAGATAAATGTGCTCACATTCCCGTTGGACTTCGTCTCATTTCTGGCGGCACCTACAATGTCGACTTTTGCTGAACTGAAAGGCATGTTCAATCGGCTACTTTGTAATTTGTGAAGATTTAACGTTGATACATTTTGACAAACGTTGCTACAAAAAAGAAACTTTGTTCAATTTTCGTGTTTTTTGTGTTTGTGGCCAGCGACCAGTTAGGCCTAAGGGTAGTCTTGGCGCAAAGCTGGCGTGCGTTCAGTAGACGCTAGGACCTACGCTAGGACCTTGCAAAATCCTAGTCAAAGTCACATGTTCTCATTTAAAATACACGGCAATATCTCACGTAATCTCGCGAAGTCTTGCTTCTTAGCGAGGTCCTAGCGCTACTGAACGGGAGGCTGTATAGGCCTACTAACAAGCTGTATTTTGACTATAGTCTTCACTGGTAGCTGGTGACTGAGGCTAACTAAGGTCTGCCGCGGCAGTGTGACACAGGACTAACCAGCCCGTAATTTCATGCAAGTGTCTGAAACTACCCTTGAATATATGCAGCATTTATCATTTGACCATTTTACTTCGACAAAACAGCTTGCAACCGCATGCATTTACCGTTCGCCAGTGTCTGGTCTCGATCCGCACCGGGTCCGATAGGCTGCGGTCCCGAGTCTAGCAAAATAATTTCTGTCAAAATTTATTCGCCACATTTCTTCAGCAAATTCCATAAAATTGTCCGTAGTTTGATTTTATCAAAATTAAGGCGCGCTGTCGATTTTTTTTATCCCCGTTTGCTGGCTGGTAACAGTACAGGCACTGCTCCAGTCGCACTGACGGCGTTTTCTCGGCCTGGGTTCCTGAATGAATTGTACTTCCGGGTTCGCGGCAAGTTCAAAATGGCGGTGTTTCTTCGGGTGCGAATCGTGAGTGGCGCATTCATTTAAACTGTTTTCGAGTACGGATCGTGTATTAGTTATGGGGTAGGTACTTCTTGGATCCTTATAACATCTTCTAACCATGTAATAAGGGTTAACAACGCGTGAGACAAGGACTTTAAGTGCTTCTTTTGCCATATGTTGGTACCTCGTTCAACTATGCCAAGTGCTCTGGATTGCCTGCTTATATTGAAAGATTTTGAAATCTGTGACAGCATTTTTTGGAAAAGCCACCAAGAAAAACGATCTTTCTGCGGAAAAATTCAAATACGTTTTTTGTTAAAAAAATAGTCACACACAAAAACAGTTCTCTTTGCTTTTTCTCTAGTAGTAGGTCATATGTAAGACATATTAAAATTTTCACATTTTAAAGAGGAACACGGCTCGAACAGTGTAGGCCCCTATCTACCTCACTGAAGCTTAGCAGATGTGTTCCTGATGAGGACAGGGCTGTCGCTGATTTCCGGACAAGTCAGACAACTGTGACAACTGTAATTGTGGGACCATGGCTATAGGTCTACCATTGTGTGTAACAGTGACTGCAATTTTACTTTCTACGTTCGTGTTTGTGTCTTCGGTGTCTCTTGGAGGATTTTCAGGAATTTTGGCAAATCGTTTTTATAGAGACGACGCCTTCCGGCGGACGGATTCAACGCATTCTACACTATCTAATGGTCATGTTTATGATAGCAAAATACCCCTTGAAGCACACCGTTTGCGGTGCAGCAGTGGGTGCAGGGCTATGATGCAACATTTGCCGTAACTGTGGCCAGTCTCCACTGAATAAGCAATCTGGAGAGCAAAATGTGATTTAACAGTGAAATTTGAGGTATAGTATGAAAGCAAAGTAATGTAATAACGAAAAAAATCCGTCGCAACACTGCATGCGTAGTGTTGTGAAGCGTGTCTTCCGATTGTGACGACGCGTAGTCAGATAAAGCCTCTCTAAGTAGTTTGCCAAGCGGTTATTTCCAAGTTAACAATGTAAATTCTCATCCCCAGCATAACATGATGTCCCAATTATAACCTTATGCGCTTAGTCACTATGACGATTGTCAGTGATAGACACGAGTGGGGCTGACGTTTGTCTGCATAGGCCCCTCCCCACTCTCGGCTGCCGCAAAAAAATAAAACAGTAAGAGCGCGAGGAAATATTGAGTTTACTAATTAACGTCGGTAATTAACATGCGGGCGAGGGGAGGGTGGGGGGAGGGCTCAGAACCGCATCGCAAGTGTCCGATTGAGACCGCCGGCGCAATCGATGACATGTCTTTTTTTCAAGTCTTCCGACTGTTTTACTAGAATTTCCATGGATGTGAAGTCCACATCCACGGAAATTCGAGGTGCGCGCTTGCAATCGTGCTTTGTGCGCTTGGCCGAGACAAATTGTTGCCCCACCCCCCTACGATATCCTAGAACCGCCACTGGTCTGTGTATATGTTTAGAAGTCTAGTGAAACGTCAATTCTTGGAAGCTTGAACATGGCCGCGCACCTTTGGGGCCTGGGGTGGAGGACTATAGCTCCACGTTTTTCAATGCTGCGCCATGGCTTATGGGTGAACAATAGATGAACCAGCAACCCAACGACATGTACTGCACTGTGCTGGAGATTTTCCAATAAACCACATCATGAAGTAACAACCCCATCTCCCAACATCAATCATCTTTCCTAACACCTCGAGTGACAACGTATAAGTGAATGCTCCCTTAGTCTTAGAACTCTTGGGATTTAGGCTAGCACAAGTTGCCTATGTATTATTTCAGGGCAATTTTTATGCTTCAAAATTAAATTATCGAAATTTTCCTATTAAAGACAGTTTCGCCAACGGGAAAGGCCGACAGGTGGAAACTGATCTACCAGGGTTGCGATTTACGCGAGTGTTGAACCCACACGAATCCTTGCCAAGCTTGAACACGAGCAAGCCCCAAGGCATCCTCAGTATTACCTAAAGCCTCGCCAGGCAAGTGACGTTTCCGCTTCCTCTCCAGTCATCTTTTTTGCAGTCCCCTGGTCGTTCTCCAAACACCAAAAATTTATTTCACACTAAGTTATGTGTTAAGTTGTCGAGTCCAGCTTCCCCAAGGCAGCATTATTTGGGCACTAACGGCTGAAATGGGAGCATCGAGAGGGAGAATGCTGTAAATTACGCCCTAAATAATTTAAAATAAAAACGTCAGGTGGTTGAAAGATACGTGTTTGTTTTATTGGGAACCCAATAACACATCCATTCACCTATGATAACTCATCTGTACAACTCACTGCAAAACTATGAGGAATCAGAACACGCATACAGTGCATTTCTATCTTTCACATGCCTCTAAGGTGGATTTGCAACTGCAAAGGCTGAGAAACGCTTACACAAACCAGTGTAAAACTCACCAGCCAGCCAGTCGATCATATTTCAAATGCATTACAAACGAAAACACTGTACACTTTTCTTAGACTTGATCTCAATGGAAAAACACAAAATCAACCAACACTATTCCTGTTCCCACTTTGCAATGGCGATAATCTACAAACAAACCTCGATAGTCCTCTAGGATCACATTAGCACACTCTCAAGATTAATTTAGATACAAACTCGACCGTTCGCACGTGTGTGTTCGTGTGCCTCTTGTTATACATATTTTTTTAAAGAGCTGTGTCACGTTAAAATGCAAACAGAATAAGGAAGGCCATCATAAGACAGAAGAGACCCATAGCTTCGGAGAGGGCGAAACCCAGGATAGCATAGGAGAACAACTGCTGCTTGAGCGACGGGTTCCTAGCGTAGCCGATAACTAAGCTGCCGAACACACTGCCGATACCAGCACCTTGAAAACAAACACGTTACAAATGTAGATCATATGATGTCACTTTCACAGTGGATTTGAAAAGCAGCTTCAATTTTACAAACGTCTTGCCACACACAATCCCTTGAATTGCAATGGAACACAGAACATGAACAACACCTTTCTATAGAACATGACTTTCATAATTTCTTAATTTCGTTTTGTCATACAATAGAGCAGAGATTTTTGAAGAAATTAATACCAATAAATTGATACCACTACATTCAGAAATTAAAATTTCAGCATTAGAAAAACAGACAAGCTTTTGAAAGGTATACCAAGACCTCTACCCATGGGCGACTTAGAACACGGCATCAAAAGGAAGCCAGTGCTTCTTATGTTGTGCTTACTTAAACAAAGTAATTTCCAGTTAACTAGGTTCTAAGATCACGGTACAGGCCCTTGAAGCTTCCCCCAAAAATGAATAAATGGGGTGGGTCAGGTTTTATGGATTAAATGGAAATTGAATGCCATAAATGGTATTCCGTAGTGCCTTGAAGCTGTTCTGAGTAAACTGAGTCCAGAAGTTTGGCCTGTGCACTGGTCAACTAGGACACAGAAGTGCCTCCATTTTGAGAGCACATCCTTGTTGAGTCTTGAACTCTTGGCTCCAGCTACCCTTCAGACAAGAGGACATTGCCAAAACTTTGGTTAGATACAGACACATTTTAACTAAGCTATCTGGAATCTAGAGTGAAAGAGTATTCTTGCACAGGGAAGTTGTGAATTTGTGAGTTTTAGTACAATATGGCCAAAATCACCCCTTTTTGGTCATTTTTGACAACTCAAATTTTTTCCGTGGATAAGGAAAGTAAAAAGACATGGCACTTTTGAGAAACCCCAAAAAGTGTTCTTTCTGTCAGTTATCAGGGCTTGGAATGACCAATGGCGAAAAACGCAGAAATTTTTACGGTACCAACTCCGGAAGCGTGCGTCTGCATCTGTCTTAGCTCGTCCGCCACTCCCACCTCCAAACATTTTTGGCTGCAGAGTCGTAGTGTTTGTCACCGCGGTTTACAATCACACGAGCCGCCATTGAGGAAATCCACCACGCTATCCCAGATGCCCCGGCAATGTTGACAATTTACGTTCCTCCGAAACATAAAGAGCAACTTCTGCTTTTTGAGGTGAAAGTCGTCGGCAAAGCGGCGGTATGAAAGAAATTTTCCGCGGAAATTTTATATCAAATCCGATTTTTTTACGCGGAAACATAAAATACGCGGACAGAACATTTGAAAAAAGCGGAAATCCGCGTTTCCGCGGAAAATTCCAAGCCCTGAATTATGCCCATTCCAGGTGTCCCAAGACAGCTGTTCAAACAAGGGCTTTGGCTGACTCATTCTACAGCTATAAGCACTTCAAATCACTTACTATTCCACCACATACAGGATACACCAAAATTAAACACAGTATTCCTACATAACATTTTCAGAATTTTATGACACACATCACAAACTCTGGTGCCGTGAACTACTGAAGCAAGTCTGAAAGGCTCAACAAACCTCGCAGTATAGATACACTCCTCTGCTACCAAAGTTCAATTGGCATGAAGAGGTCTCAAGACTAACAGACAAGTATTTTAGTCGCTAAAAGTGGTGCTGACTTTGCCCTCAAGTCACCTCAGTCCCCTAAGCACCCACCTGATCCAGCAGCACCGACTGTGGCGGCACCAGCTCCAATATATTTGGCTGCTTGATCAATATCACTTTTTGTAGCACTAGTCTGGAACAGTCTAATCTGAAATAGATACGGCAACACATAGGAAACAGGGTGTACGAACATACGAACACCGAATGATAAATTCTCAAGTCTCCGAGGTTCAGAGACTCATCAAGGATTTGGAAAGCAGGGGTCCAAATTGATGAGGTTGACATTCGCAGAGATTCCACAACGTAACAGGACAGGGACTTATTCCCAAGAAATGTGGTTGCCGGGATTTGCGATCGTCGGAGTGTCATGTATGGTAAAAATTGATAGAAATAGTTTGATCTTGATTGATGTCTAAATATTTTATCTAACTAAAACAACAAATAAAAGTTATTGATGAGAAATGCAAAAATTAGCTCAGGTGTGGTTTTCACTGAGGAAACAGGAATTCGTTTCTCTCCAGGCCGTTACTTGCAAGCTGTCATTTTTTCAATCTGACCGTACCAATGACAGTCGCTAAATGAATCCCTGGTGATGGTGTTCAAAGATGCGAGTCAGGGAACTACTATACAATCAAATTCTTACAAGCAAGACAAAACATTTAGTGCTGATAAATCCAAACCGTATATCAAAGTGTTGTTGTCCTAAAGACAATTGAAAAGTTAAATGTCAGAATAAGATAACATCATAAAACTTCATTTGTTATAAATATTCAAAGTAAATTTCAAAAATGCTGTTACACTTTTTCTGAACTATTTAGTTTTCATTTTAATTATTCGTGGCCCTCATACAAACGTGGAATGCTTCATGAAACATTCCCTAACAGCACTTATAAAACTTTTGTGCATGCTTATTATTATCCGCCATTTCCGAGATATGTTGCAAAATGTGCCAAACCCGGTTCTACATACATGTAACCTTAAGTCATGTCTTTCGTGGCCTCTGAACTTACTTGGTTATTTAATAGTGATGACAAGCTGACTGTATTGGCTGTTAGGGCTAGGCCTGAGAGACCACTGTAGGCGGCCATATCACAGGATTTGTGCACCTGAAACATGACAAGCACACATTAAGTTTAGTTGGCATCACTTTGTTCTACACTCAGCTCCATAATTGATTTCCAGGTATGGAAACAACGTACAGATGGATTATTGCTACAGACCACAACTGACGCATATGACCAGCCGAGATGAACCAACCAGTTGAAAGTGTGTCAAGCAGCCACCAACTGACAAGCCCAGAAACCACATCTAATTTGCACTAGAAACAAGCCACAGCATACCTTATGACCATGGTCCAACTAAAAACTGTGGAGGACTGGTTCCTAGTAGCTCAACAGCATTCATGGCATGCACAAAAATTAAACTGAAGCATTTTTGAAGAAACAATGTTTTTTTCGTTATTAACTTGACCACGTGCTACAAGCAGGACCAACCAACTATTCAACGTTCAAAGTTTAAACTTTTTGTCAAACAATATGAAATAAACATTTTACAAAATCCTACTCCTCTGAGTGACAATGTTCTGCTTCAACATACATCCCACATATTAGTCAATGCAACTATCTGGACAACTGGAAATTCACTAGGTGTTGCTAAGTGACCTCTCCATATAAATACCTACAACCGGGTAAAACACGCATGGACTTGCCATCCTGAACAACTGCTTTCTGCTACAAACGACCAGAGGAATTTTTACCAACTAGCATCACCAAGTACATATGAGTTGCCCACTGTATTTGCCCAATCAATTGATAAGCGACAATCCTGGGTGAACCAGCGAAACAATACAATACTTTCCAACACAAGACTGACCTCTTCAGTTCTGCTGCTGCTGCTGCTCACTGAACTACCAAGAGGGCGCAGTAGTGACCGACTTCCAGCAGAGGCCTGCAACAACGTTAAGACACATGATCCGAGACATTTACAATCACAATTCACAACATGAAACTAGTTATTGTTCAACAGTAGACAATGTTTGTCCAGGTAAAAAGTGGCCTCAAATCCACACCTAGTTTTCTTGGCGAAGATGGCAGTGGTACCTGCGGCCTGTTGACGCCTTTTTTCACACTTGCCAAAAGCAACATAGAAAAATTCCTGTCGCTAAATGGGAAATGAGGTCATGCAAACACAGAAATCATGTATGCGGCAGTGCCATCCCAGATGTTTTTTCATTTATAGTTGAGCAGAAAAATAGGTCAGGTCCATTGAACTTTGACTAGGTGCTCAAAAATATGATGAGGGTGTCTGATGTGACAAGTACACGGAAAAAGTAGAACATTTGTAAACTGAAGTATATGCAACTTGTAAAAATACAGCCACTGTGGATTTTATCAAGTTATCATTTGTCAAACAAACTAAGTCACACCAGCGAGCTATAGGTTGCCAAATCAAGCTTTCTCTTGTCTAATGTCCCCAACCACATTAGTGAAAGTACACCAAGGAGCAAGTATCCACATAGACTGTGGTCACCCTCAGCTATAGCATGAATCCTCATACCTCATATGCTTGCAGAATACAGGCCAGTATGTTAGGTCACAACTCCCTGAATAGTGTTCTCCACAACATAAAATTAAAACTCTATTGGAATTTCAAAAGACACAGTCTACATGTTGTAGAGTTATAAGTCCATACTGTGGGGAGTTTGTATGTTAAGTTTAGAAATAAATGCATTGAACTGGTATCAAATTCCTTAAGAAAAAAAGACCTCCCAATACTTCGAAAAGGCTTTCAAACATGACGCAAATAAACCAAACTCGTCAAAGCTAAATTCAAACTAGACACAGTCAAAACAGGTTCTGAAGAACACTGGAATTGCTGGCAACATCTGCCCTTTCCCCGACCCTCCAAAACAAATGAATACAGAATGTTTGGCAGTTGGCACCAAGAGATTCTACTGTGCTAATTCAGAACAAAACTGAAAAGCATGCTTTAAAAAAATGGGTGACTCACTTTAGGATTAGGTGACTTGGTTATCCAACTGGCGACCACACTTTAAAGGCATAGGTGTATCGCTGTGTGCGGGGCACTCGTCAATCGCTATCTACCCAGTGATTGGCTGCTGCCTGGCCTTCAATTAGATACCAATCGAAGGCCAGGCAGCAGGTAAACAGGGTTACTAGTGACTGAGAACCTGGCTTCTGCCAGACTGCGTTCCCTAATTCACTCCATAATACTTTCATTTAGAAGAACCAGATAAGCTTTTGCATCTCCAACAGGGCAGCCTTTGTCAGGCCTAGGTTCTTTTCCCCGCACTAGAAATCGAAGTTATTTTTGAATTTTCCATTCTCTACATATCTTTCTATTATTGTAGTTCATGGAGATGAACAAGTTTGCACTTGAAGATCTGAAAGATTAACATCTTTACTTCAAGATATTGAGTTAACACTAAAGACTTCAGTTTATACTCAAATCCTGAGTTTGATCTTTGAATCTCACAATTAAGGTCAACAAGCGCAAAATTGGAATAATAACTCACCGGCATCAATCACAATATATTCGAACAGTGAATAACAGACACTTGTCTTCAGTTTGCACAAAAGTTGGATTGGAAAATGTTAAACAAATTTCAAGTCTGATTTCTAGCCATCAACTTGACAAAGACTGGACAGTGCTGTGCAGCCTCACTTCGCATGAGGCGATGCAATTGCAAACACAGACGAAAAAAGTGGCACACTAATCGGATATAATAGACCCTGATTTAGAGAACCAGGCAATTACTGAATAACGACCGTTATTTAGTGGATGATACTAGTTCTCTCAATTAGGGTCCATTATATCCGAAAAGTGCCAAAAAATCATCTTGCATCTGTGCAGTCTTTGACTAATGAATTGCTTATTTCACGAAGTTTAAGCTCAGATTTCCCAAACAAAATAAGATGGCGGCGAAATGAGGGAAATTGCATTTCACGACTTTCAACTTGAAAATACGTTGAGATATGTGACAATTTGACACCGTGCATTCAGACATACCATTGTTCTTGCGACAGGTGACATCATTTTTGTGCAGACGTACATCTTGGAAGTTCTTTCGGCTGCCCGGGCTTCTGCAACATGAACGGTTAACCGGTATGAGGCAAACGTCTCGAAGATGTTACAATTTTCGATACTTAAGAAAGATGTCCACTAAAAATATACAAATACACTGGTAGAAAGGTAACTCATATACTTCTTCAGGCTAGTCGTCTCAACAGATGATTATGATTTATACGATTACACCGCAATTAAAATAGGTAATTACAATCAGCAGTAGCAACTTACCAGAGGTAAAAGCAAGGAGAAAGACTATGCGCATGCGCAGCTTGTTGTCAATTATCACGAGAGGGGGGTGAGAGTATTGAAGACGTTACAGGCAGTCGGCAAGTTAAGATTACGAAAGGAAAACAAAAAAAAAAAAAACTATATTGAGTTTATCGAAATTTTTAGCAAAAACAAACAATTAAAAATATTATTTATTTCTATTATTTCTACAATTATTAATTTTCTTCAAAAAATTTTTGCTTCATTGATTTATTTGTTGATATTTTTGCACACGCTGACTTTGGGTTTTTAATCAGTACGTACTTTGCCTTTTAATTCCTAAATATTTGGAAAACAAGACTACATAAGATTAAAATTAGAAGAGGTACTAACTTCATCTATTTCCATAACTAATATCAGGCAGATGTTCTCCCTTGCTAGTTCATTAATTCCATAAAATAATTTCGAGACTTTGACCCAATATGCAAATAAGATGAAGACGGGCCTGCAAAGGTCATGCAAATGGCTGTCTTTCTTGTGAACACCTGCAAATTTCGTGGATGTGGATTGACATTTAGGACCTTAGGTGACCTTATTCAGCACATTGAAGACATTCACATTGGTAAGTTACCTTTTCTTCAACAAAATTCTTCCTTGCTGATAGATTTTTTCCCCGATTCTCTGCACGTGTCAATCGTGATCAGTGTTTACATTTTTGACAGCAACACTGTCCCCAGCTGATATCATCATATGACGTCACCAGGAATTCCCACGGGACGTCCGGGGAACCCCGTTTTTAAGATTGTCAAAACTACTCGTTCAATTATTATAGTCCATTTTTGAAAATCTATAGAGTTTGAAACAATTAATTTCGTTAAATATAAACTTTCAGCTGCAAAAATATAGTATTATTTTTTATTTTTAAAATATTGATGAACTAATTACTAATAAGCTAAAAAGAGCTAAGTTAAACATTGGTTATATACTGAAGTTAAACGACTGTGTTTTTACATATAGTCAGAGGAGTGACAAATGGTGATCATTAATTATTTTTGTGAAACATGCTTCCGGTGAATCATATATGAGCCTCAGTATTAGCTGAAGGGTAAGCACGCTTGCCGATTAAATCGGGGTCGCCCTTTCGATTCCCGGCTGTTACGACATTATCAAAATCACATGGTTTATTTTAGTATACAACTTACCTACATTATAACAAATACAACAAACAGTGACCAAAAGATATTGTCAAAAGCTTTTAAGACAGTGTTATATCAGCCAGTCATGTCGAAGTATTTATTCGAAAAGTGTGGTATTCGGTAATCAGCTGGCAATGACACATATGTTTTGAAGACTAACTGTGGCAAACTTCAAAGTCATATGCATGGTTGGCGTAATGCCATCCATATCACTGAACTTAAACGCAATAAAATAGAAAAGGACGTAATTTCCGAGAACTGGTGTGTCCCAGGGGATGCAATTGATTTCTCAATGAAGCAAACCTCAGCTAAGCCACAAATTGTTTATTTTTGTGTTCAGTCAGTTTCACAACTTCGTCAGCTGCGAAACTTTATGCATAGTTCACGAAAACGCTCCTCGTTCTGGCTTCTTCTAGTAGTGCAATGCAGACGATTGATGCAACAGACGGGAACATTCAGACGATGAGACCTGACAATTGCCGCATTAATCATTTTCCTAGGATGAAAATGTTTTTCACAGTTGATCAAAATGTTCTCTGATTATAGCTCCATCACAAATTGAATTGCCAGTTTGATGAAAAGTTAGCAAATGCATCTTGGTGATCATGGAGTTGAGCATGGTGCATTAGTATTCAGAATGAACTAAACATATTTCGACTGAACTCTGACACTTAGCTGAGCGTATTGTGTTATTTGGCAGTTTAGTCAAACTTTTTTCACAATAAAGTAGCAAGCGCTTTTGTCAAACGTTTGTTCAGAGTTTAATTTCTGCCATTGCATCGAGCCATTACTTTTCACTTGATTTATACTTGGGAAGTAATTAGGTTTTTCCAATTCTAACACTGTGGATAAAGCAACACCTGTTCAGATTTTGCTGAGATTTGTATAGAAAAATAGGTATTTGTACTGTAACCAGTGAAAATGCAAATAACAGCATTGTAGATTATGTCTTGAAAATGCATGACCCTCGCTTACCTGAGGGGAAATGTGCCTGTGTCTTCTTAGATGGTATTTTTGTGTGAGGGGAAATTCTACCCTCCCCCCACTGTCACCTGCCCACATAGGTTCTGCCTAAGTTGCAAAGACTAACATTTTGTGCTCTTTCAAATTCTTGCTGGTGTGAGTTTCAAGTGATTCGAACCTCAAGAGAATTTTTCAGTTTCTTGATGTGAATTTTTGAACCACATGCTTGGAATTTAGACTGTTTTTTAAGAGTTTTCAGATGGGAAAGAGGATAGTATTTAACCCTGTAACCGAGGGATTAAGGGCGCTGATCATCCCTGTCTTTCAGTTTCACAACTTCAGACTGTGTGGCTAATAGCACAAATACCAGGCTTGGACTGCGTTATTTTCCAAACATGTTCTTAAGAACATACTCAGCCTCATAACAATGGCAATATACTCCAAACGACCTGTGTTAATTTCTTCTTTGTGCAACATGAAGACTTGTCTAAATGTCATTTACCTTGAACTGTTTTTGATACTTCAACAAATGCTGATTTCCATGAAGGCCCTCAACATTCATGACACATCTGAATATTCACTCTTTTTCATGCACTCAAAGTAAGGACTCATCTTGGCTCCCTTATATTGACAGTCCCTAGGTTTTGTGTGTGTTCAGTGTGTGCCAGCCACTTGTTCGTCACATTGTTTGCTAAATGGAATAAATTTGCTGAAATTTTACAGTTTGTTCGGTAGTTGTTGGAGCTGATGCTGTATTTTTCTCCCATCACAGACACTGACCCAAGAATAGTTGAGAAACAAGAGCAACAGCAACCCTCTTCTCTGGCCCTCAGTTATGTACTAAGGTAAGGTAATACTACAACATCGACCCTCTTCTCTGTCCTCAGTTATATAAGCTAAGGTAAAACCTTATGGTGGTCAGGGAAGTATTTACTGCTTCTAATGTGAGGTTCTCCCATTGAAGAAGTGTAACTTGGAAATGCGGCTAAGACTTGATGTATGATTTACTCAACTAATTTCCTTAGACATTAGAAACTCGGTAGTCCGTTTCATAGCACCCTGTACTTAAACGAAGTACAAGGTGCTCAGGTTCAAGTACAAGATGTGCTGTCATCTAGAAGTCTCAACTTCAATCAGGAACAGTCTGATCTGAGGTTCTTAAAATCCATGAAGTAGAGCAGTATCATTGCATATATTTTATTTTAGTGATGACTTTACCACATTTAACACTGGCTAAAATAAATTGATGTATTATGGACTGAAACTCAGTGGTTCTGTTTAAGTGTTTGGCTTCTCGAATTGAGTTTCTCACAAATAACTTTAGGTTAGGATCATTTTTACCTAAAAGAAATTTTACAACAATGGGAATTGAATTACCAGCCATAGTTTAAACCAAGTGGAATTATTTAATATTTTATGTTTATCAGATAACTGCCATCATTTATTTCACTTCAGCAGTCGTCAATGTTGACACTGAGCATATACATGGGGCACATAATGTATTCAACTACGCATTTTCCCATCAAAAGTATTACTATCAACCAGTAGAATGCAGAAAGGGGGAGGGGTTGCGACGACGGCCTCAGTAATCCACATGGGGGGATTCCAATCGATAAGTAAATTTTTCATACCGTGAATAATACGCTTACAAGGAAGTCATGCATAAAGATGTGTGGGAATTTTCTCCGCTCGTCCTTCTGAGCGGCTTGTACCAGAATCAACGTCTCTGACAGTACATGTATAATGGCGAATTTTCAAAATGCATTAAGCGCTAACTTTCATAAGAAACGAACAAGGCGGTATTCAGCTGGAAATAAACAACCAAGTGTTTTTTTTTTGATTCTTAAAAATCAATGCAATAATAATTTAAAGACTGCAACCATTGGGTACGATTGAAGATAAATTACCGTGCGTATTGATATACTTGGTGGATATACAAGCGCTTCTCAAAGTTAACGATATCACATGGATTCATTTTTTAATGTAATTTCAATCTCATTTATAATAGCCAGATTTTTTACCACTGAGGAAACATTTGTACTTAACTTGTCCTCACTTTTCATTTTTTATTACTGACAAAGATCTAGGATAGTTATATATAGTCAGTGCCAGAGATTCCAAATCTTCAGTTTCGTTATCACCATATCTACACTTTTGTGTCTATTTTATGATTTGAGTTCTAATAAGATTAAACTTTAATGACACGTGAAATGTTCAGTGTACCTGTATTGTGGAAAGTTCAGGGATGGGCTCACATTATGAACTTAACTAATTAAGTTTCACTGGCGATCAAGATCTACCACTGTTTTGGTACTTCAAGTTTCAAACTTAGATAAAAAGTTATGAACCCGTTCTCAGCAAGAAAATAAAACAAGTGGGCAGAAGCATTAAAAATTAAATAATGAAAACCAAAATGAAACTTATCATCCTTTGGGAAGTGGCCCTTTGTGAAGATAAACACAAGTTAACCTTTTTAGTCATTTTGTAATATTTATAATGTACCAAGTTAAAACTACTCTCCAGAGTCCTAGGCTATAACTCTGTAAATGTCAAAGAAAACCAAAATGGGGGTACTAACAACAACCATTGTTGAGGCAGTAATGCTAGCTATTACCTTTCCACTTCATTAGCTCCGATCTACATCAATACAAAGGGCATGCTGAATAGGCATCTTAAAAGTTGTCTGGGGCTTAGTGAATCAGAGTGTTAACCAGTGTAAGTGAGAAATTCTCCACATGTTGAAATTATGACTGATATGTAGTTAAATTGAATAAAGTTTCTATTTTGTGTCTCATTTTTTTACTTTTCTTAGTACTAGGGTGCATGACATTCAATAAAACTAGTCCCGGGCATCACCAAACCTCTGCACGCCACTGCTCAGCAACTCATCGTCGGCCGGGAGTAAGGGCATGAGTTCTTGGTTGGATGTAACTTTGTCAGCAATAACGGAATAGTTTGGCATCTTTTATTGCCTTTGCAGTATCTGCCTGCAAGATGTGTTTTTCAATGATCTCGAAATTTCACTAAGTATACATGGCGTTCTTCATTTTCGTATGCTGTTCACTAGGTATACTTTCCTCTGGATAGCCGTTATCTTCTGCCAATCTTTCAGAATCTCTTCTCACTTGTTCTCAGTGCAATACACTCCGGCAACCGCAACGAAAAATATGCCTTTGGCCTTCGCCTTGGAATTGTGCCTATAGTACATATTTTCCCGTATCTGCGGGTTCACTTTTCTGTCTAAGACAACATCCCTTTTGCAGATTTCTGGCATTGGACATGTCTTCCATCAAGTCTGTTGCTTGTATGAATTAGTCTGCCATTAAGACAAGTCTTTCTTCATTGACCAAAGATTTGTTAATAAATGTTGGCCTACTTATTTCAAAATACTGTCAACAAGCAGCGTGGTCCTCACATAGGGGTTTTATGCAACAAAACGCGGCTAAACTGCCTTATTTTGAGCTATAGGGACTCAGTACTGATGCTGAATGGAAACTCATTTTGTTGTTGTTGTTCAACACTTACAGGTTGGGGTTTAACCTTTTCCGCAAGGGGGTTCGGTTGAACATGAACCCCCTGGCTACGGGCCTGAAGTGAGTGGGTCTAGTTTGCCGCCGAAATAGTCTTCTATTTGAAGTGTTGACATTTAAAATTGCAGTTAATCAGGTCAGATGCTTCCTGAGAACAAATTTAACTGACCAAGTGTCCCCACACCAGCAATGCATGAGGTTATCTACAACAGACCCATCACTGATGTCTATATCCTGTCAGAGGTATTGGCATAATTTCCTGTAGTTTGCAATGCTGTAATCCATGTTTTGCTGGTGTATAAACACTTGCTTCAAGGAAGTCTAGAGAAATATTTCCCTGTAGCAAATTACATGTACTACATGCATTAGGCATTACAGTAATCAGTGTGTTTGTATGTATTGCAGACATACTTGGCATTACAGTAATCAGTGTGTTTGTAAGTATTGCAGACATACTTGGCATTACAGTAATCAGTGTGTTTGTATGTGTTGCAGACATACTTGGCATTACAGTAATCAGTGTGTTTGTATGTATTGCAGACATACTTGCCAGGAGGGGAACCCTCACACCTTTTGAAGCTTTGCCTCGTCTCCTGCCACAGCGTATGAATGTCATGCTTTTTGACAGGAGCAAAGAAGTTTGCCCACTGTATATTTTGCATTCACACATGAGTGAAGTTAACCTGCCTCTGTTTCCCATTCTTTTTGACACGCAAGACCAGACAAACAGGGAAAAACGCAGTCTGTCTTTTCTTTTTGTTGCGACAAACTTTTGTCCCTTGTGATATGGCCTGGATCCAAATATTCCGCCTTTTCAATTTTCAAATGTCATTATACTATAGCGTTTCCCAAAAATGAACCCACACTAATACAATGTTTGGAGTTCAAATTCAGTTCCCAGTATCAGACTCTGCACTAAGATTTGCTGTGAAAGTTAGTAGGCATGTGAGTCACCACATGCTCTGCATGTCATGGTAACAAATGACTAAAAATCATTGCGCAATGCTTATTCATAAGGAATGTCATAGACATGCATTGTGTGTGATCTTCTCCATTGTGTGTTATCTTCTAATCAAGTAAATAAACAAGTAATTTATTTTGGCTTAATAGGTAATTAATTCCTGTTTGATAACCTAATCATGAATTTGAACAGCTAATCTTGTTATCTTCAATAAACATTTCAATTGATATTTGAAGTGTCCCATTATAATTGAATAATTAGGACATGTTACATGACATGTTAAATAGTATTTGCCTCCACAAATTGATTGTTTTAGATTCAGCAGACATGTCGGGTTTAATACCAAATGATTCACCGCGAGTCATTCCGATTACATATCTACGTAGCTGTTCAAATGGTGCTTTACACGATTTTCCGACAACAAAATTGAATTATTAACTAGTTGTGCATTAATAGGGCCGTCCTGGATTGCATGCCAGTAGAACTCTCCTTTGTCCTGGAGATAGTAATGCGCTTGACCTCGTTTTGGAAAGCAGGCACATTTTTTGTCTGTCATTGATGTTGGGGAAGGCAAAGAATTCCACGTCAGGCATCCATGGGTATTTGTTCAGTTTATCAAAATTTCTCACGTTGGAGTTGCAACCCTCCATGACAGCGTTCTGTCGTTCAGCAACTTTTCCAGACGTGACAGGTTCTGAATGTGCGATAACATCTGGCTGTTTTGTTAACTGCCCAGCACAGTCCTTTGTCCAATATGACAACAAGCAGGCCAATTATCTCCCACTCAGGCTTCAAACGGTTACTGAAACTTTGCAGAATGGATTGTCTTAACTTCTGTTAATTGTAGGTGGGCGATTTTGGTGATTCAAAAACTAAACATGATCAGCATTTGACTAGGAATTCAGAAATGCTATCGGTTTATGTTCAAATACGTTATCACATAACTTTCATTTTTAGCAGCACAGCCCAGTCAGACTAGATGCGATCTGATCAGAGATTAGAGCAATTATCAAACAAAAGAGAGCTGGCCTACAAACCATGAATGCCAGAATGGAGTTATCTAATCAGTCATGTGAGATATTGGTTACATGGGTAAACTTCCCAACTTGTTGTTGGGCTATAGCATCCAACAAGTTAGGAGCAATGGGAAAACACAGTAATGCAGCTGGTAGTAATACTTTGTTGGCACTGGAGGACAAATAGAGTTATGCAACTAAGAGAAAATATGTAAAGACACTGACATCAGACAACAACAAATAACATATGAAACTCCAATGACAGGTAACCATTTTAGCAGATGTACCTGACTCATGTTTACGGCATTCTGGGTAAATACAACAAGATAATGGAGTGTTGCTGTGTAATCCGGGATGGCCCTATTTCGAAATTTTAGATAAATTTAGCAGCCTTTCTGGCAATTTTTGAATTGGGTACAGGCCGATATTGCCTATATTTCTAAAATCATGCAAGCTTCGTTCTTGAGCAAAGTAGTAATTTGTTACTGGGCTATTACTAGAGACTTAAATTACCATACATTTTTGGGACACATCATGCTATGAACATTCCCACTAAATAAGATTGGTCCTAACCCCAGTGGTTAAGGTAAACGGTGGGGTATGGAAAATTGAACTAGACCGTATTTATCCACCTTGGTTGAGTCGCGCTCGGCTCACGATCAAAGGGATGCCGCCAAGCTGCTCTAGTCATCGAGTCACGAGCGAGGATAATTGGCTTCGCTCATGCGGATATGATCAGCTGATTACAATCTAGCTAGCAGACTGTACTTTTTATGGAGAGAGTTTTAC
>NMRA01000074.1:593463-702834 GCA_002633005.1 Phoronis australis | reverse complement strand
CATTGTTTTTTCGATACTTTGTTTTTTGTTTTTAAGATTTTAAATTATTTGAAGGAAATGGCAAAATAGAATGAATTACTTTGATTGACACATCTGTCATGAAATTTTCAGGTTTTTTACTGACGCTGGTCGAAAGGAACACCTACAGGAAATACAACGTAAGAAACAAAGAGCGCTGTCACCTGCATCATCGATTCGCAGTGCGACACCAACTGGTAATCATGTTTTGATATTCCATTCCTTGGTGATGAATTATCCTATTACTTGTAAGCTAGAAGAAATGTTAATTGGTTCTGGCTGTGACTGAAATCCACACAAATAGCATCTGGAAGCCTAGTAATGGTGATGAATGAGATAATTGTTCCTTCCTAAGTTGCCATAGCTACTTTGTTCAACCATACATACGTATGGCTTTTGAAAAAACATAAAAAGCAACTTTGCTGAATATGATGTGGGCGGGTGTTAATTTTTATCAAACAGTGAGGCACAAGTTTGAAGATGAGTCAGGCTCAGACTAGAAGCAATTATGCAATACTTTAGCCTTAACCATATAATTTTCTGTGAACTAGTCCAGTGCATAGGCGGGTTTAGGGGGGAGCCTTTAGACCTTCTTTATTTCAGGCTGGGTGCATGCATGCTGCCGTGCTTTATGCAGTTGCCTGAAACAAAGTGTTGGGCCCCCCTTATGGCATCCTAGATCCACCACTGCAATGGTTTTCAAAGGAGAGTTCTAATATGCAGTTATATCAAAGCATACCAACATTATCAAATAATCATCCTCTGTTTTATTTGTGTGTCCTTCACAAGAAGTCACAATCCCAAAATAATAAGGTCTAGCATTTTAAAAACGCCATTTCCTAAACATTACCGCCGTTCCTTCTGTTACCCCCGTCTGCCACACTGAGCCCTCAAAGGCTGTACTCATTGTTTCCAAAATGGTTTTAGTTGCACTGTGAAATTGTGCATTTGGGACATTCCGTGAATGTATGGTTGATAATTCATCAGCATTTCTGCTTCACATTCTTTTTAATTGCAAGTACATACTACATCTCAGTTTACCTGATCACAAGACATATTTTGAAGCTGAATTTTGCATACCTGCACAGGAAACCCAAACCTAGCGTATTAGTTAACCCAGACATTATTTTGTCTAGAAACTCCATTGCGTCTATTAACGGAAGTTGTGTACTTTTACATGAAAAAATGGACGTTGCACCCGAGTACGAAATTTTATGTATTTTTGGAATAGTGAACCTTTGGAGTAGTGAAATCGTGGTGTAGTGAACCTTCAAAGTAGTGCGCGCTTTTCCCATTTTGGGCTTAATCATTAGGTTTTGAGTGTTCGTTGCAGGTAGTGAATTTGACGAGGACGACCATGCCGTGCCATCAGATGACGAGGACTCTGATGACTCCTGGACTACGCAAGAACAGTTTGCCTCAGAATTGATTCTCAGGTAATTATATAATTTATGGTAAACTTAAATCAATTTTGGGACACAACATATCCGGCAAGCGGAATTTTAATTTGGAACTTTTTTCGTGAAATATGTGCAAAGCAAAATTAAATGATATTCTGTTTCACAGCGTCCATCAAACACTGGTTTAAAAGATTTTGGCCGTTTGCTACAAAGTATTAGATGCCCTTGAACATAAAAACTAACGTTTGGTCATTTATTTTTGTCCTAAGTTAATGAGATGAACAAGTAGCCCTTGTCTTGTCACATGCCAAGTAACAACTAATTTGTCTGTATTTATGATGCCCCACCTGCTACATAACGTCAGGTATGTGAAGGTTGGGCATTAGAAATTGTCATATTCTGAGTCTCTTATCTTTGTACTCGATATTGAACTCCAAGACAAGTTGTTTTGACATTTTGCGATTTACTTTAATACG
This sequence comes from Phoronis australis, assembly GCA_002633005.1. Classification (NCBI taxonomy): domain Eukaryota; kingdom Metazoa; phylum Phoronida; family Phoronidae; genus Phoronis; species Phoronis australis. The sequence goes on along the minus strand of NMRA01000074.1, from coordinate 700,940 downwards.
AACTTGAATACATTTTGGTTTAGTTAGATGATTGTCTTGTCCAATTCCACACTTGATGATCACAAGATTCATGCTACAAATTCGAGTAAAATCTTGAGATTTTGTACAGAAATTCGAAGTTATAGCTTTTAACGCTGTGGTCATAAAGTACAAAGTAATATTAGGCAGTAAGCCATGTAAACCATAATTAACTCGAGCAGAATAGGTTTAAGCTCTCTCATAAGTGGAATAGAAAATGCTTAAGGCAATAGCCAACTTCATTACAAAATATATAACTCGAGCGCTGGAAAATTTTGAATTTGTTGACTTGTGATTTGGTCTCAGTATTTTCAGTCATTAAGGATGTCTCCAATCCACATTCAACCATTTTCAACTGATTTTTTCAAGTGCAAAAATTTGACACAACTTCGCGCGAGAATGACAGTTTGTGTAACAAAATGTATTTGATGGGGCACAAAATTGCAGTTGCATGACAGAAGTGCCTCAGTTTACAAGTTTGTTTCTTATTGGGGGACTTGTCGCTTGACAGCACGACATTTGCCAGACATTTTACTTCTTGGCTCCAACACATCATCAGGTGGAATTTGTGACTTGGCACAGCAATGAGGGTAATTCTTGATATATTAAATGCCCATGCAAATATCCATCTCATGTTCACATTTACATACAGTATGGCATTGCACATGAATACTATGTGCAGGTGATTACAATGGAATATTTAACTTACCTGTTTGGTTTGGTATGTTGTGCTCTAGAAGTTGTGATACAATATTCATCAGTTGACTTAGGTGATATAGCAATGAGATTACCATCTACCCTATCAAATGCCTCCATGAATCTGGTGGTATCTGTTAAAACGAATGTAATGTTGAGGGGAAATTTGTTGCTAATTCAGAATATTTTGTGTTCATGTTTTTCCTACCAGTCAATCACTAGCTCTGATGGCACTGTTACATATCTGTTCAATAGTAGTATGACAAGCAACAAAGACAACACGGACCCAGAGAAGCCATTTGCTTGCCCAATACCAGGATGTAAGAAACGCTACAAGAACGTAAATGGAATTAAGTACCATGCCCGTCATGGACACAAGAAAGAAACTCGGTCAGTATGCATCTTTAAAGGAGTGACGGACTGTTCATTTGTCACATCAAAGTACTGATTTATCACTAGGACATAATGAAAAAAAACATTGCTACCTTTCTTAAGTGCAATACCCCAATGATAGACCTGTGGTCATTAATTCACCACCGGTGGTATTTTTATGTTGGCTGTTTCTACTGGTCCACATGTTGGTATCCTGGTCATTAGCGGGTATTAACTAAATGTCATTAGCAGAGCCTACATGTAGGCCGCTTAATGAGTTACTAATCACGAAACGAAGTGGTAACTGGTCATGTGATTTCTGATACGAGTGGCCTCTTGAAAATCAGGAGACAATTTCACTTACCATGCTATGAACAGTCCCACTAAATAAGATTGGTCCTAACCCCGGTCGTCAAGGTAAACGGTGGGGTATGGAAAATTGAACTAGACCGTATTTATCCACCTTGGCTGAGTCGCGCTCGGCTCACGATCAAAGGGATGCCGCCAAGCTGCTCTATTCATCGAGTCACGAGTGAGGATAATTGGCTTCGCTCATGCGGATGTGATCAGCTGATTACAATCTACCTAGCAGACTGTACTTTTTATGGAGAGAGTTACAAGTAGTTTTTACTGTAATATTTAAAAAGAGGAGCGAAAACAAATATTAGTACAACTTTGAATTTTTCAAATCGGCCCAGGATAAGAGATTTTGCAACACAGCAACACTCACGATTACTTTCAATCGGTGCGCACGAATACAAAATATAGGACCCAAGTTATTTAGATTTTGGAACACATGCATTGTAATATTCAAAATACATTTATTATGAATTCTACAAGCTGTAAAACGACGTTGTTTAATTTCATTGTGCTCATTCATTGTCATCCGTCAAATCGGCAATTTCCGAGATGTGATCTGCGGCGTGCGCGTATGTGTACAAAACACGTGATTGTTATGTTCCTGAAGTACGAAAATTAAGAAACTTTAGCATGCCATTATTATTGACAGGGACACGATAAAACAAATTTGGATTTTGACTATAGTCTTGATACAGCGAGCTGGCTGACCACTGTGTCAGTGTCTCCGTTAGACCCAGAAATTTCACACAGCCCGGGTAGTTCACTTCATCCCCAACATGTAGATCAAGCCTTGGACTATTAATACTCCACGGTAGAGCTAACGACCGTCGGCCTGTGCACACAAAATCTGTGAGTTAACCAGCACTCACCTTGCACGTTGCAGCCGTTTAAATGAAAAAACAATCTAGTAAACGCAATTTCCCTGCATAATCCTCCGCCTTTTGTAACAAAAAATTCTATCGTCGATGACCCACACACGCACGCTCCGGCACTCACTCTCATTCGCAGACGAACTTCAAAACAAACGTCACGTGACAACAACATGTATGTTCATCCAGAGATTTTTCTCGTGTTGTGGGGTATGATGTAGCGCAGATTTGCACTTAATCGCAATTAATCTGGACTCCACATGAACTTTAAAAATTGTAGAACATAAGGAAAATTTCAGGTGATTTGTTGAGTCGAAACTATATTTTTATTCAAGAGTTCAAGCTTTCCTATTGACGATGGCGATTCAGCGACGCATCAGTCGGCAAGTTTTCGCCCTGTGATGAGCACAATTTTTTGAAAAATTATCGTAATTTAACAAGGGAAGTTCATAGCAATGCACCACAATTTTGTAGAAAGACTGTCATAGGCTAAAAATACGTCACAGAGCGTAAATTTTATGAATCCTAGCAGTAGGCTACAATAAGAATCCCCTCCCCGTGAAATGAATTTTTCTAAGCGTTTATTAGAGCCAATACAGTATACAGCTTTCCACCAAGGCTAGGTGATGCTAGGACATTATTCTGTGTTGCATTAGTAACTGGTCTTGGCTAATTATCATTTTATGGCCTGGTCATCCATTCAGCCAAAAGTAGTTCTAAAGGTGGCTTATCAGCCAATTATTCACGCATGCTGACTCACAATAGAAGCCTGATAAGAGTGAAGGTGGATAAATGCAGTGTTCCTACAGTTTCTTGTGCTAGTGGATGTGTTCACGACATGCATCTAGTGTTTAAACTGCATCACGTCTAATCGTGTACACATACATTTCATGAAGTCAAAAGCATTCTATGGCACCGGCTGCAAATCAGTAGAACTTCCTGGTACCGTACAATGTGTGACACTTGTCAAAGTTCTTAATTTATATTCAATATTATATTTTACTTACACTTGTATGATTTATAGTTAGTGCAACATCACATTATCTTATGTTCTATCATTTTTATTTTACAACATGTCATGATTTGTCTTTTATTCTTTGTGTCTTTCATTTCATCTCCTATGCCTCATTTCATTATTTCTTCTGTAATTTTTTTCATTTCTCATTTATTGGTGATTTTATTTATTTTTTATTTATTTATTTTGTACATTTACTGTATATTTGTTTTGTTTTCTTCTATGTATTTATCTTTGTGTATTTTACTGAGCAGGCTACCTTATTTTATCTATAAAGTTTTCAATGCTGTTTGGTGCTGTCCTATTGGGCTTGTACAAAGGTTGCATATTGGATACTGGACGTACGAGATTGCTCATTGTCAGCAAGAAAAAGATGTCTCAGTTCGAATCTTTCACAGCTAGATTATTGTATTCTAATTTCTAACAGGCCTTCTAGCAGTCGCTACTAGTTATTTTAGACTGGCTAAGAGTTGGGTTCATCTTCTCAGCTGGCTGCGCTCTTTTTCTGTCATTCTCCTTTTGTTGTGTCTAGTGTTAGGAAGCAGTTCAAGTGCCGCTGTGGCAAGAGTTACAAGACATCACAAGGCCTGCGGAACCATGCTCTCACGATACATCCACCTACAGAACTTGGGACTGTCACACAGGTAACAGATCGCGTACAATGTATTGGTAGATTTTGATATCAATTTAAAAGGCTCTCTGAACTTGGATGAAATTTTTGCCAGAAATATTTTGTCAGTTCAGATGAGTTTTGTCGCAGTAAAATATCACTTGTTGAGCATTAGTCAGAGTCGAATATTTTACTGATGATTAAGTGGTTGTTAATTTTTGTAAAATATGTTTGCAAGTTCACTGTGATTTTAACAAAGAGCATGAAGCAACTCGTGTTTGATAGATAAAATGTGTACTCTAGTTGAAAGGAAATAAATATAGGTAATATGCATTGTTTTGCATTGAAACGTTGTTGTTGAATCTCGTTACTGTCTAGTTTAGTTTGAGAACTGCACTATCCTTTGCAAGTAGGACCTCGTTATACACTATCCTTTGCCAGTAGAACCTCACTGTGCTTTACAAGTAAGACCTTAAGACCTCACTGTACAATTGTGAGTAGAACCTCTCTGTACACTATCCTTTACAAGGAGGACCTTACTGGACACTATCATTTGTGAATATAACCTCACTGTTCACTTTCCTTTCAAGTAACCTTACTGTACACTATCCTTTGCGAGTAGAAGCACACTGCACACTATCCTTTTCAAGAGTAACCTCTCTGTGCACTATCATCTGTGGATAGAACATCACTGAACACTATCCTTTACAAGTAGGTTCTCACCGTACACTATCTTTTGCCAGTAGAACCTCACTTTACATTATCCTTTGCTAGTAAAGTCTTGCTGTACACTATCTTTTGTGTCTAGAGCCTCATTGTACACCATCCATTGCAAGAATAATCTCATTGTACACTTTCCTTTGCGAGTAGAGCCTCACTCTACACTATTCTTTGCAAGTAGAACCTCACTGTACACCATCCATTGTGAGTAGGACCTCACCATTTTTTGAAAATGGACCTGACAGCACAGTATCCTTTGCGAGTAGGATGTCAATCAATTTCAACTTGTCCCATACAAAGATTATTTATTAAATTTCTATGCTTGAAATGAACTTTGTCAAGTTGCCTAATTGCTTCACAGTTAGGCCGTTTATTTTCTCCTCTTGGTGGGTTAGTACAGTCGCCATACGATATATTGTAATCACTTTCATTCCAAAGGATAATAATTTGTTGTCTTTGCGCTGGATGCGCAAAGACACCTGTGAAGAAAGTTGACGTTATTAACACCACACCATGGTTTAGTGCAGTCTTAAATCCTCATGCAAATCTCAGGCAAACATAATGGAGGTCAAAGTAATGTTCTGATGAACGAGTTATTCATGTACTACTAGTAAATTGTTTTATGAACACCAGGGCCCGGTCTCCAATCTTTTTACTCGAAATGGAACTCGAAATTAGGTTTGGCATTTTCTACTCTACTTTTGGGCGAACTCAAGATAAGTGTCTATTATTCTATGCTCGAGTACACAATAACTTACGTAGATAATTTATTGCCCTTAGTTCACAGTTTGTAAACCCAATATTAAAGCAATAAGTAGGAGTTTGAACTCGAAATTTCGAGTTTTTACTCGAGTTTGTAGCACGAATATAAGGTTCTTCAAGGGCAAACTTGAACTAGAAACTCCTATGCATAAACTATAATGTATTCGAGCACAGTCTGATAACCAATTACCTTAAGTTCACACAAAAGGAGCAGAGAAATTGCCAAAAATAGTTTCGAGTTCGTTTCGAGTATAAAGATTAGAGACCGGGCCCAGGCCAACTTTACTATTATTAGTACTCTGACACTGAGGTTATTATTATTCTTATTAACACTTTCATGGCAAATAGGGCATGCATAAGTCGGATTTTTGCCTGGACAAAACCTTGTAGTTCTTCAGATAAGTCGGGTTGCGATTTAGTCGGACAAAATTTCTCAGTGCAGTTGAATCTACAAGTTTTGCACAGCAACCTGTGTCCGTTAACCTCTCACTGCCAATTCTCCCAAAGTTTTCAAGACAAAACCGGATAGCATGGGAAATTCAACAGAGTTTCAACACGTAACAGCACCTAACATTCATTTTACTGCCTAGGATAAGACGTGGTCACCTTCGCTGTAACAGTCACAAGGCTGAACCATAGAGCCTTTGTTTGACAATTGTTCAAACACTGACAAGACCTTACTCTAGTGACCCTTTTGTGAATAATCCACTTAATTTTTTAGAAGTGGGGGTGATAATTGCTGTGTTTGTTGTGACTTAGAGGGTCTTGTGTACCCAGACCACTTTTCAGTGGGGAAAGGTTTTATTGGATTTTCTGTTAGAAGACCTCTGGAATAGAGAAAACTGCAATACACAGCAACTCTTCATAGTATGTTTTTGTATGATTGTAGACCAGGCCTTTGTTAATACCAACAAGGCTTGTGCCTGAACTGAAGACGCAGATTCAAGAGGTTACCAAGGTGTCTGGCTTCACCCCTGTCGTAACTTCCACGGCCTCGTTGGTGACCCCCATCTCTTCTGCACAATCCCCTACCCCTGTGAGTGCTCTGTCGGCTATGGGTCTTGGACAGACCCTCATCTCTCTAGGTTCTGTTGGCTCATTGCAAACCAGCCTCTTGCCACAGTTTGTTGCCCAGCGTGCAGTGGATACATCTGGTGGCCGGAAGTTAGTTGCCATGGAGCAGCAGGTAGTACCTATTAAAGAAGGTAAAACCATATGAACCAAAGGGTGAAAGTCAAGCTGAAGTTGCCAGTAGTCAAATTGGGGTGTTTCAGTTTGGTGAGTTCATGCAAGATCACATTTTGGGCAAGGCTAGTATTTGAGGAATAAGCTGGTGACCTGCAAATTGGCCACAAATTAAGTCACCAGATGGCATGGTTGAGGTGTTGAATCTAAGAGAAATGCACTTTGTCTATTTCTTTTCTGTAAACCAAGATTTTTCAATACAATTAAGTGTTGTGTGAGTGACTAGTGTTACGGAACATGCCCCAAGCTGAGGTATGGGGTGCAGTGCCACCCAACAGATTTGAAAACGCACATTTGCTTATTATTTTTTTGTGAGTATTTGGATCTGGCCAGACAAAGTGGTGATGTGAAGTATGCTTTATGTATTTATGGCGTTCAAATTTCTTTAAACACTTACAAATCGTGAATGTGTTTTGCCATTTATTCTGGTTGAACATTGTATGTAGCATTGGAGATTGTGTAGACTAGAATCAATATTACGGTAATAATTGTTCTCATGCTTACAAGTAATTCGGACAAAGTCTGAAGAAAGTAGACTAAATTTACTATAATTGAACATGCTGTGTACAATTCGTGCAGTCAAAGTTATATTGAGTGCTACATCATTGGTAAGATAAAATAAGCATTAGAAAATTCTTCAGTTATGCCTTTTGCATACATTTCTGTAAGAATCAGTTCATTTTTAGTCTATAGCCATTTCGAAAGCCTTAGGCTCCAATCCCTAATATACCCAACACTCATTTGTTTATAGATTTGGTGGGGGTTGATTTCATTACTGCATTTTCTTGTTGCTCCAATCTTGGTCCATTCTATAACCTAACAGCAATATCTTACACGACTGATTAACTTCAGTCTGGCATTTACTGTGGGAGGGGAAGTTTTCTTTTGTTCGATAATTGCTCTGATCTCCAATAAGATCATATCTAGCCTGACTGTTAAAAACAAATGTTAAGTTACAACATATTTAACCATAATCCAATAGCATTAATTTTGTGATTTCCCTATTCAAATGCTGATCATGTTTAGTTTTTTAATCGTCAAAATTGCTCAACTACAACCGAAGTTACGACAATCTATTCTTTCCATACGCTCTGATTTGACTGTGTTCACTTGCCGTTTGTAATAAGTCTGGTAGATAATTGGCCTGCCTGTTGTCATAACAGACAAAAGACTGTGCTTGGCAGTTAACAAAGGAGCTAGATCACACGCTCTCAACCCTCTACGTCTGGAAAAGTCACTGAATGGGAGAAGGCTGTCATGTAGCATGATCTTATCGAGAATAAACACCTTGGTAAACAACTTGAGCAAATTTGCAAGAGCTTTGAACCTAAATTTTTGAGAAAATAAGCAGTGTTGATCAGAATAAAAATTAAGATAGTTGAGTCTTCAGTTTTATTGATTTATGGACACATTATTCAAAAATCACAACTTGAATATGGCACCTGAAATTCTTTGACTTGTCAACAGTCTGTTATGTTCCCTCTCCCTTAGTTTAGGGGTCTCCACATACAATAAACAGGTTCAATAGTCTGTGCAAACATGACTGGATTTTGTAAAGGCATTGAGCTAATGGGCTGTAACTCATGACAGCGTTTTCCCATTCAGTGACTTTACCAGACGTAGAGGGTTCTGAGCGTGTGATAACATCTAGCTTCTTTGTTAACTGCCAAGCACAGTTTTTTGTCTGTTATGAAAACAGGCAGGCCAATTATCTACCAGGCGTATTACAGACCACCTGTGAACACCTTCAAACCCAGAGTGAATTGGTACATTCGGAAATAAAAGATTATCGTACATGTAACTTCGGTTAAATCAAACCATTCACCATTCTTATATGTGTGAAAATATGGCACTTGCAGTAATGCCACATGTGTGCACCACGCTCTGCCGCAGCGGCTGAATGCATAGGTGTCCTAAGGCAATAGTTATATTAACAGCACTTAATATACCTTTAACTGTTTGCTCTCTTGTCATTTCACAAAGCATCTCTAATTTACAAACTGTGTCCAGTCTGGAACAGAAAGTACATGTCTGTGTAGTGTACATGCTACGAGCATGTTATTTCTTAAAATAACGTAGATGACAAGTTAGGAGTGTGTTTACTGTTAAAATTTAGTGCAATGTTTTCCTCTTTTGGTTGTTTACTACATATTTTAGATTTATGAACTAATGCAGTTTTCTCAGTAACTGATCATTTTGCAAAAACTCGGAGTGGTCACTGGGTGAAACAACAAAAAGGGAGCAGTTTAGCTGAGAAAGCTGTTTTCACTCTGTTTTTAATGAAGTGAGAAGAGGTTTATTTGTTATGACTTGGTTTATTATGTGTGCAATTTTGCCCGTTGTTTCTGAAGATGTTCCTTCATTTTTATTATTCTTTCTTATATTACATGAAGGATTACATCATGAAAAAATTGTTATCTGAGTAAAAAGTTTGTACCATGGAATAAGAGCCCATTGGAGCTGTACTAAGTTTTGTGTCCATAAAATCTGAAATTTTGTTTGTGACTTTAAAGCAAAGTTACCGACAAGATCCTGCTTGAGGTGTTTGGGGATAAACTTCATGTTTCGGATACACGTGGAACGATTATACTTGTTCAGGGACATTGTCAGTAAGCATTTCACACTTGAGGCAAACCAGTTTGTTTCCTGAAATGAAAAAAATAATTTAGCATGGAATGGGGACAATGAGTTGTGCTTATCTACAGTATACACCCAGCTATTCCTATGTTTAAGTCAACAATTCTTAGGCCTTCAGAAGGTTTTCAATGGGCTCTTAGAAAACAACCCAAGGGTTGAAACTGCCAGATGTGTACTTTTTTATGCATTGATTATTAAACGAATCAATCTGTAATTATTAAAAATCATGAATTCTTGGAAGATGCATGCTTTATTTGAGCACAGATTGATGGTGCTCTGGGCCACAGTGACTGCACTGGTTGATTTCCATTTCTGCTGGGTCAATTCTGCTTGTACACGCCAATCAGATGTCTAAGACGGTTGACCTGGCGGAACCAGCGAAGTCAATCAAGTGCAACCATTGTCATGTAAAACTTTTGATGTAATTTGTCACCATGCTATTTGATTGTTATTTATCGTTTAGTTTATTTAGACATTGCAATCATATCGTATTTAAAGTTATTGTTGTCAGATCTATATTCCATAGAGTTCTTTGCACTCTCACTTAGAGTTGACAGTTGTTTTTACCCCCTTTCCCAAAAGCTGTATCTATGTTGGTCTTGGTTAAACGCCCTTCTTTTGTGACTATTCTTCTAACAAGCGTCTACTTGAACGGTATGAATGGAAGTTGAGACTGCCAGTGAGTTGATCACAGATGAAAACAATGGCATATTTGTGAGATGTGCAATTATTTTTAGGTCTCTGGATTTATCCTGTATAAGGTTTCCTAGAAATGTTTTCTGCCATTTTTTTCAAATTGGCTTGTCAGTCGCGCAGTTGTATGGTCTTCATAACTAACAGACTGACATGATAATTATATCTGACCAGCTGAAAGTACGCCAATGACTTGCGAGCATGCTGGGGAGCTTATTATTCTACCCCGCACCGACGTGATTGTTCGATGAGGTTGGAATGCTGAATTATGGGATAGATGAAAGTTCACTTTTTCCGTTGCATAAGCCCTGATTTTTTCAAAGAATTAATTCTACTCCTATTTTGCTACTTTGGTAGTGATGTCGTAGGTTATATGTTTGTAGCGGTTTGGTGCACCCAATGAAGGCTGTCAACAATATTGTCTTTGATAAACGATCTTGGTTTGCCATGTGTGCATGGTGCGAAAGACTTGTTTGCAGTTTGTCAAGACAATCGACCTGTTGTTCAACAAATCTCAGCAAGCTTCGAAGCATCTACTAAATCAAGGTAGGCCTGTTAATGAAAGTGGAATTGAAGATGACCAGATAGTAATTGGCTTTCAAACCGTGACAACTTTGATGTTGTTATCTTCGTAGCTGTTGCTGCCTAGATTGTCACACTTTGAATAGTTAACTTTTTCCACTGTCACCTGCGGTATTCCAATACACGACCAGCTGCTTGTGAGACGAGGCTAATTGCACTTTAATAGTGTTTTTGGCTTCTATTTATCTTTTCAAGCCATGGGCAGGTCGACGCAAGCTAATCGCGAGTGAAGGCAGTGCCCCGCCGGTGGGCCTCGCTCGGCGTAAGGCCTCTTTTAAGCATGACATGATCTCGCTAAAACCTTACCGGGAACGTAGACCTCTTTCCAGTCCAATTATATGCCAATCTCTACAAAATTTTGCCTCTTTTGATTTTTCAGATTCTTTCAAATAAACTCTTTTCTCTTTTATCGAGATTTAAAGGAAATTCCATCACTTGAGGAAGAGCCTTATTAAACCACAAACTGTTACAACCGACTGATCATGATACTGTTGGCAGTCCTCCAATAACGAGAGCATGTGCAAATTATCGAAGCACAAAATGTAAATTTTCCATTGAGACACTGTATAGTTTCGCCAACCTCAAGTACACATTGAGTAGATATTTTAGAATAATATACTGGAAAATGACTTGCAACGACGTCAAAAACGACGATTTTAAGATGCTTCATTATACGTACCACTTCAACTTCCGATATCAGTGGACAGTGGTCAGTCTTCAGTGTCATTGTTTATCACCATATGTAGCTTTCGTGTCCTCCAACAACGCAATTTCCGCCATCCTCATCATCCTGTCAACCTTGACACTTAGCGTCCGTCACAGTTATCCCTTCGTCACAGATAAAAGGGCTGGGATATCATTCCCTTCAATCTCGTAGCGCTTACTGGTGGAAAGAGGTCTCTCCTATCGCATCCAGTTTCCCAACTCTCCCGGTCGTCGGCCATTGCCATTGCATCTAATTGCGTTTTGATTATTTTGGGACAATTTGTGCCTCGACGGTATTCACAAGGTCGATAACGATGTTTAAGAGTTGTGACGGTTTGTGTAGTTGCGTTAGTTAGTGGTTTAACAGAGCCTTTTTCATAAAATGTTCTGGGCCCAGTTGCTTAAAAGTTATACGCTGTATAGCAACAATGACGTCGCATTATCACGTGTCAAGTTGTTATTGTTGAACAATGCACCTGACGTCATGTCACAATCAAACTTATCCAGCTGATAGTTTTTGATGCCTTATGCATCTCGGCTCTGTAGTGTAATTTACCGTATGGACTCTGAATCTATCGTGTACATGCGCGCATACTCCATTTGACGATTTGTTTGTGATATTGTTTGGCAGAGTAACAATGTACAATTTTCTTGTCATTAGCAGTATTGTTTAAGTTACATGTGTTTAAACCTGTATTGTGATATTTATACGAACATAAGATCTGTTGGTGCTTTTGTTGTCAGTAATTAATATAAACATTTATGTTTGTTACACTGTCGTCATTTTTATCCCATTCCGGGCTCGACCTTTCAGAATCCACAGAGGGTAATAAAACAGTTGTGTTCTCGGCGAGGACGATAAACCCTTTGTTAAGCTGTGCTTAGTTACACAGTCTATCTGGGGCAGTTGCTTGACTAGGAGCAATTTTCAAAAAGGAGCTTTCATTGACTTTGCTTGTCAACGTCAGAAGACCTATTGTATGATCAACTTAATCATTTACAACCACCAGCATAACTCTTAGCCACTTTGCGGACTAGTTACCCCCTCAAGTCCAAAATGCCAAAAACAAGAAGTGCCTTTGTTCCAGCAAAAATGTTGCAAAGTGCATGAGATTTAATCATTTTACAAGCTGCAAATTGCACCGTGGTCGATGTCACTTTAATGTAAAAACTTTGAAGTTTTTGTTAAATAAACTCTGGATTACAGCGTTGACACTATGTAGGACCTTATCGACAAGTCCGTATTTAGTCGAATATCTACGACTCTATAGATTCAAACTAGGTGAAGGTATATGTTCTCCCTCAAGGTAGAAAGGTATAATAATTATATACGTCACATTTTTGTAAAATTTAGCAATGAATAAACATAATGTACACTCTTAGCAGAACAACGGTATTAATAACATGGCCAAAATCCATGTGATTAATGAATGCTCAAGATTAAATCTCGCTTAAAAACGATCTTGCAAGTTTTTAAGGTATCGCGTCGTTTTTGAGTCTTTTTAATGCAAGCCACAAAAATCCTATTTGGATTGCTCGTCATACAATAGAGGAACAATTTGAAAGCTATTCTGGACAGCGGTTTGGAGAACAGTGTTTGTAGCATAGTAAGCTATATGATAGTTTCATCTGTGTTCGGTCAGCCATTTTTGAGTTATGTTCCAAAATTACCCAAATTGTGATATCTTTATAGGGCTCCTTATGCTTAGCTTTAACTCTGACTGAATATGATACTGATGAAATTTCCAAAGCGTGTGGGAAATTTGCCACATGATCGACTACGGTGCACGTCACAGGATGCAAACGACGTATCAGTCGTTAATTATAGGCTGAAACATCTCGTCTTAGATAGTGAGGCCAGTGAAAATACGCTTGCTGTAACCTATTATGTCCATTATAACCTGTTACACTGTACGTCCAACATTTTCATTTTCATCCGTTAAGTGGTAAAGATCATTTGTATTACACTATGGTGGATTAACATTCCCGCCGAATTTCTGCTTTTTGGCTTTTTAATGGTACCGTTTTTTGTCTCGTTTTTCTCGGACTTTTTGTATCTCTGAGAAGGACCTTTTTGCCAACTTCGTCAAATGGTTACTATGATTTGTTTGTACTGTAAGGAATTTCCACATGTGAAAAACATTGCTTTCTATGCTACTATTTCTGATGACCGCATACATGTACATGTCGAAAGGGGGTACTCAAAGAACTCTCGCAATCATAAACAATGATCTCAGCGATTTTTGTCAGTGGAGTTCAAATTTACCTCGTGAACCGTTATAGGCACATGTACCTCTGAAATGAGCAATATTACACCGTAATACGAATGCCCCATCTCCTATGTTCCCACGGTTACCCGTCAAAAATCTGCGAGCATGCCTGCGGAAATTGCTTATAACATTCAGTTTTGATAAACAAATTCGTTGGTTTCTATTTTACTTGTTTATGTATCTACGAAAATCTTTAAATTCATAGATGATTTTTGACAATAAGAAGCTANTTTTTGTCTCGTTTTTCTCGGACTTTTTGTATCTCTGAGAAGGACCTTTTTGCCAACTTCGTCAAATGGTTACTCTGATTTGTTTGTACTGTAAGGAATTTCCACATGTGAAAAACATTGCTTTCTATGCTACTATTTCTGATGACCGCATACATGTACATGTCGAAAGGGGTACTCAAAGAACTCTCGCAATCATAAACAATGGTCTCAGCGATTTTTGTCAGTGGAGTTCAAATTTACCTCGTGAACCGTTATAGGCACATGTACCTCTGAAATGAGCAATATTACACCGTAATACGAATGCCCCATCTCCTATGTTCCCACGGTTACCCGTCAAAAATCTGCGAGCATGCCTGCGGAAATTGCTTATAACATTCAGTTTTGATAAACAAATTCGTTGGTTTCTATTTTACTTGTTTATGTATCTACGAAAATCTTTAAATTCATAGATGATTTTTGACAATAAGAAGCTAATCTTCTAAGAAATAATGGTATTTCAGTGAATTGAATTGCAGCCTGAAGTTGGAAAACCTCTGTAATCCTATCCTTAAATAGTAGAGTACACTTAGAAGATTTTTGCTTATCTAAAATAACTCTTGAAGACATTAATGAATTTCAGACTCACAAACCGTAGATCGAAAAAAGTTTTAAAAGTCTTTAAATAAATAAAATTAAACTCATTGCTTGGAAATGTTGTCTTTGTACTTCCTTGGTGTTTTATTTTCTCGTAGTATTGAGCAATGGATTTTTGTTCTTCAAAACTGAATTGTTTGCTTGCCTGATTCCCGTGCACATCATGACTGACGCACCCACGTTAAATATAAAAAATAACCATGCAGTAGGTCCGCGCAGAATCTCAGGGATCCACGGGAACTGAACTTCAGGCTTTAAATTGTGTACATTTTTGGGAAACAATCTGTATAATTTTCCCCAACCACCTGAAACTGGACTGCCGGTCGTGTTTCAACGATAGATTTTGAAGCAGCCCCAAAGGCACTATACCAGGGACCTCGGCTACCTCGCCTTTTCAAAAAACTCCTTCAAAGAATGACCATAATAAAACAGGTTTTCCCGATGCTGGATCACAATAAAACGAATCTTAACCTTAGAGCCAGTGCGGAGAGCCGGCACAAGTTGCCTGTCTCAAGTTCATCGGGAATTTCGTATTTTAAACTGTTAGATCTCAGCTGTAGCCACTTGAGGCAGCTTTTCGCTACCGGTTAGTTCACTGGTCCTAGGCCTATTCTTACTCTCAATGTTGGTTCAAGGTTACTCAACTCTTGATGGCTGCCTCCGCAGGATTGTTCCCCACCCAGGGCGGACGTGGGAGATTCGGTACAAATACATGTACTGTGTATGGTGGCATCGGGAGCACGGGGGTGGCGGAGTTGGTGGCGATGGGGGGAGGGTAGTTTGGCGAAGTCGAAATGGTTTGGGAATGCTTAGCATGCCAATCCATGACCACAGACCACCGGTGATACAAGTTTTGTCTTTGATTAGATTTATATATATTGTTGTTCCCTTGCATAATTCCCTCCAAATTTGACAAATATTGTCAAACTCAACCTAACAGATCAGATGTCAGAGTTTTCCAACCAAACTTGACAGGTTGTGCTAGATTAAAACGGTTGATCCAACTCATCAAAACATCAGTGAGCTCCGAGTTGGATTGTGTTTTTGCAAAAAAGTTAGGCAGATGTTGTTAGTGTTGATGAATCTTTAGACTGCAATTACTGTCAATTTTCACTCTTAAGAAATCAAACTCTCCAGACTACTTTTAGGTAATGTCATGTTTGGCAGCTGTTTTGAAGCCAGCACTTGCAAATGGTTATAATGAAACCAGTTTTCTTGTGCAAGCAAACATGTTATGAAGTATTTAAGTCCATTTATTCGACCGAAGATTCAACATTCTTCTAAATGGCGGACGTGGTGTGACATGGCTGAAGTGGTGCTTACATGTACATGTACCTGCCTTAGATTCCATTTCGATTAGAGACTGTCGTTGGCCAAATGGATGGGCGAACGTTACGCACGTTAAACCGCCCATATTTCGTTATTCATAACTTATAAGTGAGAACAGTTCGGTAAAATACACTACAAACATGAGACCCTTCAGTGGTGTACTCCGGAGCTCTCCGACTCCATGCAAAGAGTGCTTTTGGCAAATGGTGTCTTGAAACCAGTGTAGAATCCAAAATCATGATTAAAAGGTCCTCAAGAATACAGATTTTTGCAATCTCGTATTGTGCAACAGCTGCCTAAACCAGATATACTGTAGGGTGACAATCTTTTACCAGTATCACAAGAGCAGCCGGCTACTTAGAGAAACGTAGACACTATAAAAATCGAATTTGCCTCCCCGTCGTCCCAAATTTCCGACTACTTCTTACCACCACGACATCCGCCCCTTCACGACCGTCACCAATTTCGCATCCCTACCGCCATAACAGGCGTGTGGACTTTTGTACTCATTTACCAGCAATTCCATCCGATTGTGGGCCTTAAATTCCCCGTAATTACTTTGAAAGAAAGTTAGGTTCTTTCTTAAGTTTCTTTTGTATCTTAATCGTGTCGACATACTTTCTGCAATGTCAGTTTGCAGGCCTGGGGCCCGTTCCAACAAAACTGACTTAGCTAAGACAAGTCTTAAATTTTAGTAAATTTTAAGATAAAACTTAAATTTGTCTTGAGACCGTTTCAAGAAAGAGATCTTAAGTTTGAATTAAGTTTTTGATAAAAGTTTTGTCTTAATTTCAACTGTATTACCGGATGGGGAAGTTTCAAATTATGGAAGCTAAGACAAATCTTACACTTACATGTGAGTCAAAAATGAACTTAAGTCAGTTTCTTGGAACGGGCCCTTGTACTTCTAGCTTTCAAGTACCTTAGGGTGCGTACTAATGAAGAATGCATGTTATAAAAATTATCAGAAACGCATAACAAATTTGTATATTTTTTCATCTCGTGTGTAGAAGTTTTAAAAAGCTAGGGAATTCGCCTATGCTGTTTTTACATAAAATTACTGTTAAACCCTTTTAGATTAGAATCAAACTGTTGTACTCTGAGCTTATATAAGAGACATTTTCAGTTGTGAGCGAACTGATAGCGTCAAATCGCTTAGCAAAATTGTTTGTACGCTGCTATCAAAAAATACTGAAAGACTTCTAACATTTTTGTTTGTACGCTTTCTTTATGCATTTCCGTCCTGGTTCGCAAATGCCCGGGTGTCCTGTAGGCTTTCCACCCGTCCACGAGTCACCAGCAATAAATGTGCAGCCGGGGTCTCCGAGTTCCGCACCATTGGTAAAACCATCACCATCGGAGTCAGCCAGGCAGAGAGCACGGGTCCAAGTCTAAAACAAAGTAGACTAGCAAATGTGACCAACATATGGCGTGTATGAAGACTATATAATTCTTACTTATACTCAATGTATCACTTTCATTCAAACGCAACTACTTGTCTATTTTTGGAAACTATAACGGTGAAAGAGCTCAGGAAGGTGAAGTTTGGGAAATTGAATGAAGAGAATGCTGACAATGATGATGCCGAAGGGCGAGGAACACGATGAGTAATAAATACATTGCAGGCGGTCTGATACACGTTGTACTAGACGTGCGTAGGCCTCGCATGTTGGCCCATTGCACTGATCACCCTTGACCATTTTATGTTTTATTAATATATGGTTAAAACCGAGCTGAGGAGCTAGAAAGTGGCTCAAGGGTTTAGCAGTGTGACCTGGCGGGACTCGAACCCACGGCCTCGAGTAAAGAAAACGGACACTTATCAAGTAGGCCACACTGCCTCCTAACGACGATGAGGAGAAGGACTGTAAGATCCAAACATCAAAAACTTAGACAGTTATTGCTCACACCAACTCCCAACTTAATGACTTGTGGGAACTTATCGACTCGTCTGAGCATTTAACCAAATGTTTTAACAGTTATAGTTTTTACTCACACGTGACCAGGTATATTAAGTATAATTTAGTGACAACGAAATGGGCATTCATAAAAAACAACGGTATAAAGAATACGCGTAAATTTCATTTGATAGAAATATTCAAAATACTTTTCGAAATGCTGTGACATTTTTTAATTCATGTTCAGTTTTTGTTTTATATACAGATTTGTATTTTTTCAAAGCCTATTCTGATAGCCCCTCATGCAAAAGTAGACCGTTCTAATAACCCTTTCAAGTAACAGTGTTTTGAAAAACAGTGCCTAAAGAATGGTGTCTGAACGTTTCGTGTAAATCATATCAACTGATTCTCCTAAATTTGGACTTTTTTCTAGGATCCAATATAACGTTAAAACGGCTATGAACATACGTTAAGTCGAAGAGCTGAATGATCTAAAACGACGTGGGAAAAACAATGATCTAAATGGCAACCGTCATCGAAGGAAAGTGTGGCTGCTGAGTATGGACATTTTGAGTGAAATAAGAAAATACGACTGAGCAGTCAAAATCAAAGTGATAATTGTCTCCAGTCGCAATAATCAATTCTTTTCGTTAACACATTCCTTGTTTTCAGCGGGTCAAATTGACAGAAAACCCTAGCGAGTGCTTTTTAATGGAGAATATTTTTTAAGCTCAGAAATGACCCAAGCAATTCATACATCGGTGTAAGCCATTTTCATGAATATTCATGCTCCCATTCAAACCAGAGTGCCATTACTTTTGGGACACCCTATACACTGTACAGGCACGATACGTAGTTGACAGACAAGTTACGTCTTTGGAATGTAGGCTTCTTACGATAAATAGTTAAGTAGATATGTCGTCGGATTTGGGGAGCGGACGATAAGTGGGCAGATCAGAAATAGACGAACGTTCACATGTGACTTTTTCAGGAGGCGGGTCAGGCTTCTTATCAAGCTACATAGTCTGGGAGCCAAGAGGCTGAATCTGGATTTGCCGGATATTTTTTTCTTTGCTGTTTCATGTGTAATTTATGCAAATAAGAGCCGCCGTTATTCAAAATGCTATTTGTGTTTACAGCTACGGTACCGGGCACCACAGGTGAAATATACTTGCACCTATGTTCTTATGCTCAATTAGTTTAATGAAATCAGTTTGCAAGTTGTTACATAATAAATTTGCATAATTAATGCAAAGTAAGGCCGAGTTGAACACCATCCGGAATGGTAGTTGGTGAGAGCGATTTGTTTATGACATATTTCTTCCATCCATCTAGTGCTGGTGGATTTATGCTCTCATTTCGCCAAATTATTGAGTGGCAATGGGTTCCGCTTACATTCTCTGTCAATGTCTCTGTTGTCGGTGGCTGATAATGCATTTTGGAGGCGGACGTAAATCCTTTGGCGTTTTTCTTCCCTATACTAGTAGTCTGGTCCCTGGCAATTCCTTGCTATGCCCAACTATTTCGAACGAGGTCTCTATAAACTGATTGCTCCAAGCCCTGTTCCAGTATTCAACCAGTATATTAACCTAATCTGCGGTTATTCTATGGTTTGGGGGAGTAGGACAATATGCAAAATCGTTTTGGAAATGTAGGTCTCAAATTGCTGACCACACACTATACAAACCATTAACTCACTTCATCTTCAAAAAACAGATTGTGCAAATTTATCATGCTGCAACCTGCAAACACATTTCATTAATTCATTGACCACAAAAACATGGGTACAAATCTTAATCTGACTGCCTGTGGTGTCCGATGCAGCAGTTATAACACAAGTAGAATTCTAAACCAATGCAATTTGTGTTAATTATCAATTATGCAAATTCATGATGACCGGTGAAACATGAGATATGATATGAAAATAATCTACATGTAATGTCCCTAAGGAAGTTATTAGCAGAATCAGCATTTCGAATAATGCTGGCTTTTTTGCATATTTAAAAAACTGATCACACCCCTAAATCATGATTACTTATCCCTAGACTAGATAAAAACAGTAACGGAAAAAGATATCCAACAAATCCAAGTTAAATGGAAAAGTCTTTGTCTCCCGGTTTATCACGTGAACCTTGTTTAAAAGTTCTCACTCAGTCAAACTTTCTTGTGAAAGTTTAAATATCTTCGAATGCAGGGACTCCATTTGGATAGACTATATCTTAATAGGAATCCAAATTGTTATCTTTACAAAACTAGTAAATTAATAGCTAGTAACTCGGTGTGGTGAAGACTTGAAATAAAAACGGTGATTTCATTTCATAACTTACCCAGTCAAAAACCTGGGCGTAGAAGGAAATTCAAGTAAAGCAGCATGCATGTATCATTAAGTGGGTTCGACTATACTCTGCAACATAATCAACCCTTAACAAAACACATAACAGCACTAAGTTCAACACGTACAGGAAGAGAAAGCTTGGACGGCACTAATGGTCATGTTTGTGTATTTTGATCAAGCACAAGTTGCGAAAATGGATATATTATCTAACTTTTTATCTCGAATAGACTTACGAAGCCGTTCTTTTTAAAAGCCAGTCCAAACGCGTTCAACCGACCGGATCCATATTCAGACATGTGACCTACTCCCAGCCACGTTTTAGTACTGTCACACGGGTGTGGCACTATTCCTCCATTTGGGAGAACGTTTTGAAACATAGGGTAAGCCAAACAGGCGGAAAACACGCAAACGAGCACAAGTAGAGTCTTCATGTTGTTAGCTTAACACAGAGTGGCGTGGTGTTTGATTTGCTCGACCTAGAGATATGATTGCACCACGGGTTGCATCAAAAATTGTTATCGAGCAATACACGAGATGGTGGCTACAGTCTAGATTGAAGCTTCAGAGTTGGACCTTGCATTTTTGTGGACACACACCCAGTAGTATTACTGAGTTTCGGATCTAGCTGCTAAGTACCCGGCTTTAAAGAAAAAAAGCAAAACAATTTAAGTGTAATTGTTCTTTTCTCAGATTACACACAGTTTGTGGGTTTGCTAAGAACTGACAGTACTGTACGTTAATTGCTTGAGACAAGGCTCAGTAATTGGCTTACCTGAACCTTTAGAACGCAGCATTATTGACACACCTTCGTTTCCAAGCCACCATTTTACCCGACAAACAACATGTCGTCGGGTAAAACTTATTGTTTGTTAGTCGACATTACGCACTAGGGGGCGGAGCTTGCGAAAGGTCAATTTTCCCTGACCCTGTTTATGCCACATCTCGTCAAGTGGGCATCGCTCGCCGCGGCCGACCCATATAGTAAGAGAGCCTCTACCAGTACTCACAAAGCTGCGGGTAGGGCACATGCTTCCAAATAATTTCCAGGAGCCAGGGCTGTGTTCCGTGGTCGACGCAAAAGATACCGGAAACACAATGTCACGCATGTCCTCGCGAATTAGAAGCGAAGTAATTGGTCACACTAGCTTTTCTCGTCAGTCCCTAATGTCGTGAGAATTACGGGCACCAGGAGAGCCCAGATGGCGACCGGCATAGGCGTACTCAGATCCGGACTAAAATGATGAGAGAAAGGCACCGCGAAGCATGTAAAAGAGATACAACTTTAAGTGGAAACTATCACTCCTGGGTGTCGCGAGCGGGCGGGCGGCACATTTTCAGTTTGTTACGTGGTGCCAAGATTTTACAAAACTTTTCTTGAAAATGAGCACTTTTACTGAGAAAACTTGACCTGGACACATTTTTTAAGAAAGTGTAGTTAGATTTTTAAATTCAAGAACTTAAGAACATGAGAATTGTTTCGCTTTTTCCAGGGATCCCACTCTGATACAAAATAAATTGCAAACACACTCTTTTCCCCTTTTTTGAAGTTATTTAACTTACCACATGATTTTAATGAGACGCTTTAAGAAGAGGACCCTTTGGTGACATGAACAACCGCTGCTCATTTGATGTTACGGTAATTATAGCCTATACCCTTCCATATTGGCCTCTTTCTTGATTTTAGTATTTGCATCCTTTCATCTTTGGTGGACACCGACGATGGAATCAACTAGCTGTCACCCCCATTCTGATTTCAAATGATAAAGCCTTTTCTCACGGTCATCCCTTCATGGAGAACACCCTTGCCATCATATAAATCCGGCACTGTCAGTTATTCACACGGAGAAATTAATAAAATTTGAAAATGGTCTAGAAAACCACACAACAGTTTCATCTAAAACATCACAGTATCACAACATATGAGACCCAACCAACCAAAAATGTGTCACTATATAAAAATAGCATTGATCGGAATCGAAAGCTAGGGTGGAAATTTGCCGGAAAACTTGAAGACAACTGGTTTTTGTGAGTTACCTTATACAACGAAAATACTCCTATGGTTTTGCGTAAAAATATAGACTCGTCCGCTCAAACAATTTCAAGAGAACTAGTTGTTTTGAAGGAAAGCATTATTTACGGAGAGGGGGCTGTTTAGCGACACTAGCTGTGATGGCCGACCAAAACGGGATCCAGTATCTATTTCGGACCCGGATGTTGGCTTCGACTTCGTCGGACAAAAACAACTCGAGAGCGGCCACGAGGACATCCGCCACCGCCCGACGCCTCCTTTCCATTCGTTCCCGCAACGGAAAAGTGCCGGGTTGTGTGCCCGCAAATCCCCGGCGTGTTTTTCTGTTCTTTGTTAACGAGTCGAGGCTTAAGACGATCTGCGATCGCGCTACTTTCTCGAAGACAAACACAATTCATCCGCGGCCTGCGTTGACCGTTTACGCCTACTAGCTGGTCGCGTATTCAATCTTCGGCGGCAGGAGAAATCGAAGAAACGATGTAAACTTTGAATGAGTTTTTCGAAATTCGAGTCAAGCGAAGGGGATGCCTCGGTATTTTAGGCGCTCTCTTTCGCCGCCGCGTGTGCTGCTTCCCTGAGACATATTGCGAAACCACGACGACGGAACTGTGCGAGTTCCTCGCTTATTTTTCTTGTTGAAATTACTTTTATATTAGGGATAAGTGTCCAAGATCTCAGTTTTGTTTCCAGTCTAGAATCGCATTCATGTCATCATGCGTGACACTTTCATTTGATTGTTATGTGCCACATACATGGGAGGCGCAAAAAGTGGGGGCTAAAGCCCCTTCGCCCCCTGTGGTTCTTCGCCCAGAGACCATGTGCGGCGTAGCACTGAAAAACGTGGGGGGCTAAAACCCACCCCCCAGCCCCATGGTGCGCCGCCTATGACATAGTCAGTGTTCTCCCTCCACAACTAAAAACTCAAACTTGTCAGAAAGGCCTGACTGGACTCGACCTGACAGCCATTCTTTGCTTTGGGCAAAAAGCCTGTATGTTGCAAGTTACCCAAACGTGATGGAAGCACCGGCAAACTGGTTCTGAGTTCATACACGCTCTTAACTTGTCCGATGAGATCAATCCCAGGCAACCAACAATAGCAGATAGTGGGTGCAAACACTTCCGTTATCGCGCTTCTACATGTAAGTTCCAGCTACTACTAAACTCTAGACTTCAAACTCCCGGTATATAAATCCCCAGAACCGCTCCCCTTAGCGATTTGATTCAGTCGGTGACATGTGGTCGGTACAGGACATTTTACTTCTTGTCCTATCATTATATAGACTTGGCGGTCCGCCAAAGAACGTTTTGATGACTGCACGGCATTTTAGCTGTCTGACCAGGCCATTTACGACGTACCAAGTGTTTACACTCCTCGTTTTTGCAGCCAATGTTATAGATATTTGATATAATTCGGTCACCGTACATGGAGGACAAAGGTACAGAGTACAGCTGACGCACAAGATTAAGATAATAATATCAGTAGCCTCGAGTGGTCACTATACCAGACTTGCAGGGGACAAAGGAGATGAATCACCCCCATACCTTCCAAAAGGATAGCCCTTCCCAAATATAAAATGAAAATTAAAAGGAGTGAGACTGTTATTCAACTCTAAAAAGGCGGAATAAAAATGAAACAGTTTACATGGCCGTAGGAAGCAGGGGGCCGGGGGGGGGGGGGGNTTCAAGAGAACCATCAGTGAGGGGTCTGACCAGGACATTGTTGTTAGAGGGGTTTCTTTTCTTTTCGTGGTTTTAATAAATTTTACGTCTATTTCAATCGACATGTGTTAGGTTTCAAATATCAATCTGGACCAAGTTGAATTCTAAAATTAAAACACCTAATTCGCTCGTCCAAAGCACAACCTCGTTTTAGAGCTCAACTTCAGTTCACTGGACAGAGCAAACATAGTTATCATGTTTCTTCAAAGGCTCGTTCATCCGAGGCTAGGAAAAGTGTGTGTGCCTTCTGAGAGGGGAATTTTTTCGCCGAGTGAGGTGAAAAATGTACATCCGGTTCACCATCAATAGCACCCGCGCCCTGTTGCTATTTTTAGTCACTTGGGGAGTTCTTAAAGACATCAGTAAAAATGCCCTTCTAGTGACTTTTGATGTTAAAAGCTGATGTACAAATAATCCTTAACATGAAAGCATAGAAGCCTGCACCATTTCTTCGTCAACGTAATAATCCTAATGTACCTACATCTTTTATTCGCTCTCTTCTTGAACATGTACTTACCACGAATTATTTCACCTTTAATAATAATCACTATCTCCAAATATTAGGCACAGCTACATGTATGGGCACTGGGGTTGCTTCTACTTTTGCCACCCTTTTTATGGGAAATCTTGAAAGCAACTTCATCAAATCCTGCTCTGAAAAGCCTCTTTTCTGGCTGAGGTACATTTATGACATTTTTATGATCTGTACCCATGGCCCACAAAAATTATATGTATACTTAGTAGACAATATTAACAAATTTCACCCTACTATAAAGTTCACTCATGACACCCGCAGTCAAATTGGAGATCACTGATTTACAAGTGAGAGAACACGAGAGAAAAATTTCACTGAATTAAAATATCGTTTTTATGGAAATTTTGCGTCTTATTTTTCATAGCGTATAATTGTCGGTGCAATGCCCTTTGCTGAACATCCGATTGTTGCGCGTGCTCATTTAAGTATTCTATGACGTCAAACGCTGAGTGGTCTAGTGGTAAAGTCGGCGACTCGGAACTCTTGACGCCCGGGTTCGAATCCGGCCTCGGTTTCCCGCCAGAATGTTATCTCACTAGTGAGATAACTTTAATGGTTATCACACGGTTGTATCTGCCATTCGAGGCTAAAATTGTGGTATAATATTCATTACGCCACATTTTAAATGTCAATTGCCATATAGTGTTTGATTTTACTTCATTTCTGTTTCTGTTGACAAAGGATGTTATTATATCCGCACGCGCGCTTTCACGTTTGCGTTGTAAAAACTTGATATGCTAAAACGAGGCATTGTGCAGTGGCGGATCTACGTTTTCAGTAAGGGGGGGCTTAGGATTCCCGCAAAGGTCGAATCCGAGGCGCGTGGCGCCGAGCGGGGGAGAGGTAAACCCCCCTCCCTTGTAAGATAACTTTTTGTTTTTGTAGCCAAACAGAGAAATTTCCATGCATCCTGGTACGTTTTTGGCACTTAACATGTCCCTGGAGTTTTTCTTAAGATAATTAAAAACCCTTCTCGATTTTGTCACATGAACTTGGCTCATAAGTTTCGTGAAACCATATTTGAGCACAACTGGGTATGAGCAGAGACCGTAGAGTTAGCGTCTTAGGTATGAGTCACACCACCAGCAAAAATTTTTGTTGGAACATCTGCTTACCCACACCTTTTTAGTATACGAAAGCGTGGTGTGTAAACAGGGGCTTAGACAACTACCAAACATTCAAGAGCATAAGGAGCACCGACGGGGCGTAAAAACTTGAATATCAGATGATCGCAACAGCCTCAAGCTCTTTAAGAACGAAGCCCTGTACTGTTAGTCCGGAAATAAACATGTGTTCTGTCTCGTTACGAGAAAAACTGGCGAACGATGGTGCTCTCAGCTCATAGTCTATTATAAAAAGCGACAATAAACAATTAAGTATCATTTTATTAAGCTGAATCACGTTGACAACAATTGAAAAACGTCAAATGTATCAGGAAACAAATCATCTGAAAACAGTTTCACGAAACCAAAACATTCTGTACACCGTGGTGAAAAGATCAGTATACAGGAGCAGTTCACAGAGGGACCAGATTTACACTGAGAGTACACAAATCTCTGGCATGGTCCGTCACGAGACCAAAAGTACACCTGGGCTTATTATCCCTATGAAAATAGTTGATCTGTCGCTGGACCAAACAGTACTGGCTGAGATAAATAGCTTTACAAAGCACACTTTGGTAAAAAGCATCACAAGACTAGTTCGCCGAGGGACCAGAAGTTCACTGAAACTCGATATCTACACAAATCAAGCCGGCCTGGTCCGTCGCGAGACCTGAAGCGTACTTTGCAAAAATTTTGAATTGAAAACTTCTCTCTAGACACTATTTAATCCCCAGTGGTTGCTCATACACTGTACGTGTAGTTTACACATCTGGTGGTCAACTGCTGCGACAGGTTGTCTAGGAGGGGTTTTTGCACGGTTCTGTAGTACTCACTGAAAGAAACGAAACAAGTATTGGGTACAGATTTAACTACGCACTACGTGAAATAGATTTTGGATATGAAGCAGATAGACTCATGTGGAAATACAAACCAGAAGCAGTTTCTGTGCGCTCGTAGACCCTCTGCTGTACTGGGTAAATTTGGCATGTCCAAAAATTTCTATTTCGTTTTCATTGTTCACAAGCATAAAAAACAGACATTATTACAAACTGTGTAGAATTATAACTTATTACCTGGGTGTTTCTCCAGGAACGTTGGTCCTATCTTTCTGTTGTATAGACTGCCGAGGAATCTGTACATCGGATCCAACGGTTTGCTCCTCTTGGAACCATTCTACCCAGACATCTGCGACGTTTGTTCCCAACACTTGCACTTCGTCTACTGCCGTGTCAATGGAGCTTGTGCGCCTCTACAATATCAGCATCTCGTTTCGCAGCTCAGTTGGCACTAAGTACCCAGAGGTTACCCAGTCCATTCAAAAGACTTACAGCATGCGCAACTAAATTTGATCCATTCATCATGGACTACTTCAAACCTTGACGATGTATCCCAGGGCCCACTTGCATCTCTTGCAATTTTCGAAATAAACGTCCCAATGTCTGAACGCTTGAAACCCTAACATCAAATAAATGCCCAGGGGCATGGGTGTTTTGTCGGGTGGGCCATTCTGCGGAAATTCCCAGTATAGAAAACGGCAGTGGTGCTTATTGCAGGTAGAAGGACGGTAGGTGTTGAGGTCGGCACTAGGGCTCCTTAGGAGGCCTATTGAACATAGCACGAGTCCCGCAAGACTTTGTTGTGAAAATACAGCCTCCCGCAATTTCTGGTACTGTACACTGTTCGCGAACTGAATGCGGTCACTTTGCTAATGTGAGTGCCCCCTTGGTCATTCCTTGTATAGACATAACTTGTTAGAGTGCATCTTCGAGCAAACTCGCGACCAGACAACGGCGCCCGCCACAAAAGCAATTCTTCAAAAAACGAGTTTTTTTTTCAAAAGTATTACATGTACATGTACGCTGCATGATATTGCGCAAGACAACTTTACTGTACATCAGTCAAAGTCGAGTCACAAACGTGAGGGGTGTAATAGGATGACACGGCATGACAGATGAGGTAAAAACGTTGCACGTCAATTCGCCTGAATATCAGGGTTGCGGTACCACAGTATTTCCCCTAATCAAATCAAAATATATCTTAAAGTAAAGAACTAGTTACCTAAAGAAATCAGCTATAGAGCTGCTCTTTCAGCGGCGGATCCATCTAAAATGCTTGGCTACTTCAGAAGTGTCGACGGAAGCGCGCACAATTGACCTCCGGGGTTTTGCCGATGAACCACGAAGACTGACTCGAAATGCGTTGATTTTGATTTTCATATCAGCAATTCACAATGCAAAAAAAAATATTTTCAGAGTGAACCACACCCCCCCTCATGAAGTTTTTTTTACTTGGGGTTTACACACGCTGGCGGTGCCGTTTTTGTTTTGCTGAAGACTTTTTTTAAATTTTTGGCTCCTGGCCCAAGGGAGGTGTTAAACCCCCTGAACCCCCCCGTAGTTCCGCCACTGTCATTGTGTTCTAAACAACAATGCACAACAATCATTTTTGTAGTGCCACCAACGTGTGCAAGTAGTGAATAATTTTAAATTGTTCATCTTCATCATAGAATATCGGAAACAATCGTGTTTATTTTGTACATAAGTCAAAAATGTGCAAAACTGAACTACTGGCATGCCCAGCCCTCCATAAAGCCTACTGCTCTTGATTGCAACAATTAGCTGGCATTGTCCACTTCGGGGAATCCTACGGACAACAGAAATTTTAATCGTGGCTCCAACGGTAGGATTAAAGGCCTATAGTAGGAAATTGTTTTGTGGGGACCTGTTTATGGAAATTCTTGGGAAAAAACAAGCTTCGACCACATCACTTTCTTTGCGAATTATAGAGTTACCGTTTCGCGCCAATTTCTTAGTTGACTCTACTTGTAGGGGTGTTCCATTACGTCACCCATGTTTTAGACTCTCACGCGCATTCTTTGGTCTATAAAAAGCCACGCACTAGCAGTTTTGACGGGGTCCGAAACCCACTCCAGCCTCAAGTGCGTAGTTCCCTGTTTTTTCCGAAAATTCTGTAAGTTCTTCAAAAGTTTTCTGTAAATTCTTTTCCGTCATCACTGCTTGTATAATTTACGACGACAATAATACATTCAAATGTATTTTTATTCTATGCAACTCTCCTTTTTCAGGGTTTTCTTTTTCAACACTGGAAATTCAAAACAAAACAACAGGTCGACACCGGCGGCCATTCACAACACCTAAAAACACAACGCTGTACTTAACATCCCCGCTACAGTACGTACAACTCGTGTAAATGGCCCTAATTGTGAACAGTCCCTTTGTATCGTAATACGAGCCACACGAACGGATTCGTTAACTCCATTGGCATAGTATATTGACCGGAACCCACCAGACTTTTTACCTGCGAAACTGACATTTAAATCATTACGTGTGACAGCAAAATTGCACATCTTGAATTATCATTGAGCGTGCGTGACAAACAGTGACGTGTTTCAAAAGCAGCTATAGACAACTGTGAACAAATCACTTCTGTTTTCGAAGCATGTATAGCGATGGAGGTACGTGTAAATATACACTGTACATATATAATGAGTGAGTATTCAACGTGGGACGACAAAATCACAAACAGGAATGATAAATGTACAACACACTAGTCAGCAGGATTAACTGTTTGTAACTGAGGGTTACAATATGTTTTTAAAACAAACTACGGTGACATAAACGGTGACTAAGGGGATGACGGATTTCAAGAATTCTAACTGAGACAACACTGCAACAGTTGATCTGAACTGTGTCATCAAAAATATTTCGAACGTCTTTTTACATCATTGTGTTTTCCTTTTGCTTTTGTTTTTGCTAAAGCCTCTTGGTGATCTGTTGGCACCACGTTATTCGTATAACAAAGCTTAACCACCTCGTGGCTAGCTAAACTGTCTAAAAACATTAAAAACTTGCATGTATCTAACGATCTTTTACAATAAATCGGCAATTAAAACTGTGTTTTGCGCTTACGTGAGATCAGTGGTCAGGTCAGCTCCGGCCGTGTTATACAACGAAGTCTAAACGCGAAAACGTAGGTCAATATTTTTTTACGTAGAAAACAAGGAGTGCCGCCTCAAACGTTGGCGTTTAATTTGTGTCTGCATAGTTGGTCGAATGGGTAAACGTTACGCACCTAAATTAGTCACGCACAAATTAATTATTGTCAGTGGCCTAATTTCACTATTAACGGTATTATACAATTTGTATGTTACCGCCCTTAGACGCAATAAACTTATTAGTCGGGTACCGAAGCCGCGTAAGCGCATGCTAATCCAGTGTTTGCTGACAGGAAGCAGTTGCGAAACAATATCTCGATTTTGTATCCTATGGCCAGATGTTAGGGAAATCTTTATTTAGATAATCATACATTATTCGAATCATTGTTACTGTACATCTTTTGCCCTAACGGTTCTGTGGAAGGGTTCTGCCTCTGACTTCGCGGTCCCCCAACAAGCAAGTAAGTAGATTTGCAGTTTCGTGGCTAATTCACCAAAATAACCACGTGCACATCTTTCTTTTTTGGCCTCACTAGTATAGTATTTTGGTGACTGGAAGTTTAGTTTCCAACTTTGGCTGGTTTATGTTCGTGATGTCTTCAGTCTGGCCCGCATGGGTCTGATCGGGTTCCGAGCCACTGGCCGAGATACATGTAGCAAGCGTTTTGTGTGTTTAGAACTAAGTTGAACATATCACCGAACAGACTCCATACTCCCACGACCGACCTTGGTAAATTGGCCTACCAAACTTTGTTGGATACGGCACGTTCAAATATCTAAAAATCCGTAACGGCGAAATAAAAATAACACGTTTTTCAATAACTCTATGTATTTGTAAGGGTTTTAGATCGCATTTTGATTATTTATTGGTGTAAAACGATGAATTCAGGAAATAAGCTGGTACCAGTAAGCGTGTTGTGAACTGCTGAGCAGACTGCATTCGAACCTCTGACGTCATTGGTTAATTTCAACACCTCCGTCTGCCGTCAGGTGTCAGGTAAAAGAGCTGTACTTGCTGTTATCGTGTGGAACTACTCGATCTAAATTGATACCAACTACATGTAGGTTGTATTTTGGATGGCATTCTCTTTTAATTCTTAAAGGCGTAGATTGATTATTTGCTGAGTAAAGTTTATCGTTAGCCAAATGGGTGCAGGTTACACACCTAAATTACCTGCGTAAATTAATTTTATTTCACGCCGTACTTTTTACGCCGCATAGAAACAATTTACGCAGTTAAAAGACAATTTGCTCCTCAAATAATTAATTTGCCCCGTTAAATGTTAATTTACGCCACTAATTCTAGCTTTACGCCCTTAACAATTAATTTTCGCCGCTAATAATTAACTTGGTACTCCATTAATGATTAATTTACGCACGCAATTTAAGTGCGTAGCTTTCACCCAATTGGCCAATGAAATAGCCGAAGCCCTCCAATGGATCACAACGCTAATGCTAGCGTGAACCTGTGAACTCTGAAAAAATCACACGCTCTCTTCCGTGCTTAACATGTTGCCGAAGCTCTATCTGTGTAAGCCAACGTTAAAATCTGGTCTTATCACCACTGCGATATTATAAGACGAAAAAGTATGACAATTTCTTGTAATGTCATTCATGAAAAGCAATGTCAAGTGACCATTTAGTTTCTAATAACTTGCCTTCGTGTGTGCTGATTATCTTGCTCATAGCTAGGAACCAGTAAGAGACTTACTGGTTCCTAGCTCATAGGCACTCTCATTTCCGAACTCTTTTTCAACGGACACACGAATTACCGTCGATTTCCACTTTCCGTTAGTTTTTAGTGAGCCGACTAGGCGTAGATGAGACGGTCTTGGCGGCGGGTGACTAGGTTATTAGCGAATTAACTGGAAGCTAAAGTCGAGTATAGGTGACTTTTGATAAAAGCACAATAACACACGGAAGACGTTGTGTTATCTTTTTGGTCAAAGATGATATTTTCATGAAAGTTACCTTGTCTATGACAATCATTAAGGTTTTTTTCAGCCCTAAAGCCAATTTTGTCCTTTAAAGAGGCATGAAACGCGAAAGCTCGTCAAATGGACTTTTAAACAATTGCTGACGAAAGTACTATCTCACAACGTCTAGTACGGAGTTTCTAATTTTTCGCTGTGAGGGGATTCTGGAAAAAAATCACAAAATTCACGGTTTTCGAAATACACACGAGGAGAAACTCGTGTGTGATTGCACTCCAAATCCGAAGTCGACAACACAGCATGAAACAAGCCAATGAAGCAAACGATTTCCCAAAAATCCATATGCATTGTAGAATATATTTGAATACTTCCCGATACATGTATCTTAATAATTAACTTTAAACAGCAAAGACTCGTAACGGTTGCATCTTAATCGGACTAACTGCTGCTTGAAGGCGCCATTATTTTGTTTACATCAAAGGACAGAGGTCACATTTTCCACATAAGGGAAGTATTCTGCGTCCATGTCTTGCCATACCAAATAAGGAGACTTGCTATAACTCGAGAAAGAAAAATCGACGAAGTGACGAGCAGCTGAAAGAACGTTTTGAAACTAATTTTTCAAATTACAAAATCCACCGCTGATGGGATGCTTCCATCTTTATCTCAAACCTGCTTCAACGGTGTAGTGACGCGATGACGCAAGTGCCTAGTTGTGCTCGTGCCGACTGGAGGAACGGCGGCAGGGGCGGATCCAGGATTTTAAGTTGAGGGGCAGGACAGAGTATTAGCCAGGATTTTGCCCATCAGGCATTCGCACCCCCGAACCGCCAGATATAATCTGGGGAATCTTAGGGGGGCCATGGCCCCCTTGTCCCCCCCTCTCTAAATCCACCAGTGGGCGGGGGTACATGTAGTTGACGACGTTCGTGCGGGTATACGAGCTGGCAGCGGGTAATTGACGGTGAGCTTTGAGTAGCTTTCGAGGAGAACTTGACTTGGCGACTTTTTCTTTACGTAGTAAGGCTTTGCACTGTTCAGAATCGGCCGTGTTAAAGACTATCACAAATTATGTTTTGCTCTAACGTTGACACACAGATGTGTAACGATTTCGTTCAAAGAAAAAATCCAATGCAACTGTGGGTCACAACTAAAAGGGCTGAGTGTAAATTAAATATTATTAGTTAATTTCCTTTCGCACTGACGTATCTGAAAATAATGTGCACTAATTGAATCATTCTATTCGACATGATTTTACAGTTGTAGTTATGGCATCAATATTGCATAAGAAATGAGTGCCCCACATCTTTACAGTGTGAAAATAAAACTATTTTGTCCACACATCGATCCGTGTGAGGGCAGTGAGGGCCGGTAAGGTGGTAGCCATGGTAAA
This sequence comes from Phoronis australis, assembly GCA_002633005.1. Classification (NCBI taxonomy): domain Eukaryota; kingdom Metazoa; phylum Phoronida; family Phoronidae; genus Phoronis; species Phoronis australis. Next base: position 668,293 of record NMRA01000074.1, on the reverse strand, counting down.
CGAATAAACTTACACTGGCGACTTTCCCAGTTTTTGCAATTAGGCACGCCTGACAATGCTGGCCATTTTTCTTTCTGTGTTTAGTCGAACTCGTCCGCTTACAGTGGCAGAGGTTCCCTTTCACTGGCTGCCAAGTCGCTGCCCAACGACAGTCGTTGTCAGCTTCACTTAGTAAGAAACTGTTATTCTGAGAAGACTGGAATGACAACAGGTGGCGGGAAAATCCAGTCCGCGCGCTCGCTGGTCCCCTACGTCAAAGACGCTAACAAGATTATTCACCAAGGCCGCCGCCATTATTGCGTCATGGACCGTGGCGACACCTAGCGGGTGTGTGTGGGCCGACGAAGTACGCAAGGCATTCACTATGGCCGATCTTAGTTTGTCAAATTCAAAATTGTCAGTGAAGTGTCTTTGTTTAAAATATTGAAAACAAAAAACACGAGCACTGTAATGGAAAAATACACATAGGCAAAATATAGAGTAAACCAAGAAAACATTTGGGCAGCAAAGGTAATATAAATTACGAGAAATGCATCATAAGCAAGAGGGAGACTCAGTAATAACAGCTGAGCAGATGAAAGCAAGTTATTGGAGAATGTGCAGGTACCGAACCTGTAAGATTTTGTCCAGGGGGGTCAGGAATGTAATAAACATCAAATGGATATGCTGAAGAAGAGATAGGAGTGGGGGATGCCCTTCAACCAATTGAAAGGTTGGGGGCAGAGATAGCTTTCTTCCCCCAATATTCCAAGTGTTAATATCAATTAATTAACAATTAATTATGTAATCTTTTAACACACAAACTTTGTTTTAAAAGAAAATGGAGAAATTAGTAGATCTTTCTTTCGAAAATTCACATCTTAAAGACGTTCTAGATTCAAGCAGTTGTGTCTGTGCCCATTTACATGAAACTGTGCCAAATATCGACCCAACAGGGTCATATCCAGGATTTTTAAATGGAGGGGGGATCGGATGATGATTTTTTAAGAAAGGTGGCCCAAGTCAACAATTTGAAAATTCTAGCATTGATATCACTACAATCAAGGAAAATGGGGGTCCAGACCCCTTTGACCCGCCACCCTGGATCTGCCTGTACTCAACTGAGTTGGTAAATCTTTTAGGAATTTTTTTGTTCTTTGCTCACAGTTTTTATATTTTTCTATCATTTTATCTTTATTATGAACTCCTCTTTTGACTTATGATGTTTTATAATAATATAACTAAAAACTGAGCTCTAAATTCAGTCAAAACATTTAGGGACTTAGTCCTTAAATTAGGTGCATTGCATGAAAAAATCCCTACTTATTTTCAATCATTAAGAATTCGACGTAGAAAACTCCCAAAAACGTAGTAGTTTTAGGCAACAGTGGAGTCACTACTTGGGACTGATTCACTGGACGCCAAGCATCCGTGCCCGATGGTATCTGAAATGGGTAGCGCATTGGGGTGGGTTGTGGTGAATGAAACTGGAGGCAAGAGGGGTACGGGTTCCAAACATGCAAGAGATGGAATTCCTGTCTGAAGTCCAGTAAACCTGCCTCGTATGCCCCATAAAACAGCCAAGATGCCTATTGAATATGCAATCTATTTTGGATATTTTTTACTAAGCTTTCCAGCTCTCATAAATCACTCACATTTTTAAATCAACTATCAGCAGTTAGTTAAAGGCATATTCAGCCTGCGTCGGCAGGCCAACTTCAGAGTAAATAACATAACGACGCCTTATTTCTTGACTTGATGTTTTAAAACCCATGTCAAAACAAAAATCTAAACACACAACATCGTCACTGAAGTGTAACAAGTTTCCAAGGTAACACACATACCACCGAAGTGTCCACAGATGTATGGCTCAATGTGCCTTAAAAGAACACTTCCTTCACCAAATAATCAAGTAGGTTACCAAACCATAAACATAATAGTTATTATGCACTGAAGTAGATATCATGATCATATTATACAGATTATTGATCAACGACAGCCAGGATGTTGACTGTATGGGATAACAAGAAATAATTTAAATAAGTAATAGCAAATAAATTATAATAAATAATCAAGAATAACAAATATATGATAAAAAACACTAATAAAATTAGTAAATAATTTAATATAATTATCTTTTAGATCTGAATGTATTAAGACTGCAGAACGAAATGAAAAAAGTAATTAAAAGCATCAATGGGCATAGAATAAACTAATCAGTAGTTTCCAAAATCATGCAAACAATTTATGACAATTTTCTATATCAGCAATCAAATGCAGGAAATAGTAAAGACACCCAGTCCATCACTGAATGACGGGCAAGAGATTCACGCAGAAATATCCTCTGTTTCAATCATGAACATCACCTATCTTAATCATTGATGAAGCAAAAAAGCATGAGTCACGAATTTTCAATTAACTGTTGCTGCAGCTGTAGGCAGTGCAAAAAGCAACATTGCTTTTTTTACTGACGGGAGCCGTGATATCTTGCCATATTTGTTTACTGCATGCACACTCGCTAGACGTGTCTACAGTCCATGAAACAACAATGTCCACCAGTGGCCGTCCGATGGGATTTCGCTAGGTGGACTGTCTCCCTATCTACGGTCTCTGATAGTAGCACCAAAGATGCTGAAGTTAATGGCGCCATGCGTAATCCGACAGCACCACTGACAATTCCCTCTACAGTCACGGGCACAATAGGGACCGCTGGGTGCAGACTTTTCGGCATCCCCACTTGACTTACTTTCTCATGCAAGTCAACAACTTTCTGAAATGAATGAATACAAAAATACATTTAAGGTATCTACACATGTTAACTACCTACAACTGTCTACTTGTCCACACCCAGATTTTTAACAAACAGCCTGGCTTAAGACTCATCCTCTGATTTTCAGCATATTTTTTAATCAAAGGGCTTTAAAAATCCCAAGTGTGTTAAACCAAACAAATATTTGAAATACCATTTCAGATAAAGAAAAGTATACATCCAAGTCATGAAATCAAAAACAACAGAGTCCGCTTTTTTATAACTATAGTAATTAGAGAGGTGAGCTTTAGGTAGCAATACAATAGGTATAACAAAACCATCAGTCATGGAGGATGAAATTATGGTCATTACCAGTTATGTCCTATTACCTCACCTAAGAGCTTTACTAAAGCAGCACTGCATGGTGCTCAGATGGGGGTGTTTCACTGGGCTCACTCGTGGCGTAGCTGTGATCTATTAGCTGGAAAAATATCATTTATATTATAACAAATACAACATGCAGGAAAAATATGTGGCATCAGCAGCGTCACTCACTCTTTCCCATTATTGCAGCTAAGTAATAACCCTTCAGAGTAATGTTGCTTTGGAATAACACCTGATTGATATATTTTTCAAGTACTGACCGTTCGGACTATAGGTCCTTCAAAGTACAATGAATGCCCATCACAGTAAAGACCTAACTAAACCCATACTAGTCTACTGGACCAATGCTGTAGTGGGGCGTAGGCGCACGTAGGCGCAGCCAACCACCTTTTGGCATTTGAAAGTAGCGCCTACGCACCGTAAGTTACGTTCAGTGCTCAATGTGATACGGTGGGCTTTAGGCGCCTACTTACCTCTAATTTTACCACTACAGCACTGTAGCCTACTGGAACAAGTTAACATCACAGCATTTCTCCTTAGCAGGTCCTCACACTTGCTGTTTATTACCTATCTCTTGGAAATCAAGTAGTAGTACCCATCATCTCGGCCTTATGTAACGGATTACCACAATTTTGCTTTGAGTAATCAAATAAAACCTTGAAACTTAAAGGTAAGACAAGTTCAAATCACTCTGCCAACATCAATGATTGACAGGCAGCATTTTCACAAAAAGAATTCTTTGTATCACTCGTATATCTCACCTGTCTTTATCACTATCAGTGGGGAGTGCAAGTCCGGTTTTTCTGCAGCGCAAAAAGCTCCTCTGATCCTCTTTTTAGGGACTGCAGCCGGCATATCTTGTTGTGTAGTTACTTGACACAGCACTACCCTCAGAGGTATTAACTATGGGAAATCTATATGAACTACATGATCAGATAAAATATCTCGTCTCCGTGACCGCTGACCACGAGTATCAGCCATATTCCTTTTTTCCCACACACACCCGCTAGACGTCTCTACGGTCCATGGAACAACAATGGCCGCCAGTGGCCGTCCAATAGGATTTCGCTAGCTGAAACGTCTCCCTCTCTAAGGTCTCTGCCTACGTGCCTAGCCAGCACGCAGGTATCATGCAGTGTCACGCGCTTGAGCGTTGGTTGATGTAACCTCAGCAGTCATTGGTTAGCTTTACAACAGCGTGAAAAAATGGCGGACTGCGTACGATTTTTAGCCTTGACAAGCAAGTGGCGTCGCAGCAACTATTTCGTTTCTGCAGTGATGTTTAATAGCCGCGTGAGTGAAGCACATACATGTACAATTAACACATATCTGGCCGATTTAACCGGGGTGTTATTCATGCTGTATGAATACAGGGCAGTATCGTAAACAAAAGTCATCGACAGTAGAAAGATGCATTTTGAAAAGGCGCAACCACAGTTTCTAGGAATCACATAACGCTTAATCGTCGTGAGAGACCGTCCCGAGTTGGTATGTGGTGCAACTCGGGACGGTCTGGGGTCTACAGAAAACCATAGTTCAACTGTGAGTCTACACCAATGTGATAAACGAGAGTAGTTCTACTTGCTGCGTCAGCTGCTGGTATGCTTATCTCTTTTATGACACACAATGTGCGACTGGGCAAAGGGTTTTCAAAATAATGTGAATAAATCAGTGGAGTGTGAAACCCCTGAGGTCCCTGTCAAGTCCTCACGGCAATTTTACGTTATAACATTTCCTGAACATAAATTTTAAGCACCGATTTGTCTGTACAACCGACCACATTTAGACTTCAGTCCATCAGTCATGCCAGCATGGACTTTTGAGTATCTATGATGCCAGTTTGTTTGCGTAAAGCGCTGCCTGATGAGAATTCGAGTAGCCAATCAGAAACGCCGGTGTAAAAAACTCCCGAGAAAAATTAAGTGATACCTGCGTGCTGGCTACTGACCAATTAGCGGCACGCAGGGAACCAGCGAGGTCCGCGCGGTGAAAAGTTAGAGCTACCGGTGAGGACTGCTGGGAGCAGCGACCACCTGTGGTATGGGAAGAATATGCAACAAGAGATATCAGGTCCAATGACAGGGAGTGTGTGGAATAGTGAAGGCAGAGAATCTCTGACAAAATGTATGGATTGATTTGTGGCTTTGAGAGTACAATTTTTATTCTGAGCGCATTGATGACACTAAACTGTCACTTTACTGGAGGAATATTTGCGTGCGTATAATCGTTCAGTAGGGCTTAGCCTACGTTTTTGTCTCGTATGTTGCGATGCTCCCCAGACCCTGCTTAGTTCCCTCCTTACTGTATGTCTATCATTAACGGAATGTTTTATAGGATAATTTGAACCGATTGTTTGTTTTTTTACGCCTACACAAAGCTGGCGTGCCCTATAACATTTCGATAATTATCACCCATAGGTGGACGACACGACCATTTATTACTCCAACAAATTCATGGGAAGATTTATGTCGCCGAGGTAGGCCTGTTGAGAACATGAGTGAATATCCATATAATCTAGAATACGTTCCGATTCGTATTTCAGAAGTTCTAGTCATCTTAACGGTTATTGGTTCATTGCTGTACACTGAGCAAGTATCGGCACTCCACAATGTTCTCACCGAAATCCAAAATGACTTCGTCAGCGTCCTGAGGCACACTTTGGTCCGAAGAAACAGCGAAATGGACCCGTGCACCTCACATCCGTGTGTCAATGGGGCCACTTGCTCGCGTGCTCGCAACAGTTCAGTAATTTCTTATCGGTGTGTTTGTCCTGAGATGTTCGAAGGAATCCACTGTGAGCTGAATCGAGATCCGTGCAAAAATCATAAGTGTGCAAACGGTGCCTCTTGCGTGAGGAATGCGGATGGGTCGTTCTCGTATTCGTGCACTTGCCAAAGAGGGTATAAAGGAGGGTATTGCGAAGAAGAAATCAATGCCTGCGACAGTCACCCGTGTAAGAACGGAGGCACGTGCGGAAAAGTTTTCGACTCTTTCCACTGCCGGTGTCCGGACGGATTCACCGACAACACTTGTGCAACGACGCTCAACGTTTGTAATCCAAAGTCGAACCCATGCAAAAACAACGGCACATGTCACGTAACAGCTCGTGTTACGTTTTTGTAAGTTTAAAGGCGTTTTTTATGATATTATTGCCAAGCTTTGCCATGACCTGTACCAAATACCGATAAACCTTTGTACGTGTAGACCACATCAGTGGCTGCCATTTTGCAAGGTACATGTAAATGTATCGTGAAAAATTCGCCTTTCACTCGAGTGGTCTTGTTTGACTTCGTTTTTCTCCCAAAACACTTTGTTGGTCCTCGGAAAGCTACCCTGACCACCAACGCCCCACTGTCCTCATTTAATGAGCAGTTAGGGCAATAACAGGGCCAGCGTGGCAGTCAACATTTCACTGTAGGGTAGGGTTGTATCAAAGGAGGAACACAAAACCTCATTTATACCCCGGAGCTACAACTGTATTTGGCCTCAACCGTGACCCGTATCTAAAAAATTCCAAATTATAAACTACTGTATCCTGTCTAGAGCTTAGGGTTTCATTTGACGAGCCTATCAGCCAATTGATAGTCCATCATGTTTGAGCCGTATGAAATGCCACGAGGCAAACTGTTACTGGGATCATACGCTTTGTTAACCGACGTTTTAAAATCACGTCAGTAATCACCAATCCGTGCAGAGTATAATCAGATCGAAATTGACACCAAACACATAAGCCTCAATTTACTCATGGGCGGCGTAGCACTGAAAAAAGTAGTGCTATAGCCCCCCAGCCCCTCTGCGGTGAACCGTCCATAGACCCTGGTTGGCGCAGCAATGAAAAAAGTCCCCCTCAGCCCCCAATGGTGCGCCACCCATGTTTATGGTCACTTGACATTTACTGATACATTCCAAATTCATATTAAAATAGGGAAACATATCAGAACATTTAAATTTGCCCCCGATCTCAACTGTGAAGCCCAGACTGTCCTCCTGGGATAAGAACCTCCCTAGACTATTGCTCTCTAGAGTGTTTGATACCTAGCTAGTAGTAGACAGTTGGCCACACAATAGGCGTTAACGGGGAGTTAATCAACTATTATATACCAGACAATTTCTTTGTCATCAAGTGCTTTTTTTGGGGGGGGCGCAAATCTTGGCTATGTTCTTTCCATTTGTCACGGGACATTTTTACCAAAGTAACTTGCAGTTATCATTGGTGTATTTTCTGTCCATCTTTAGATGCAGTTGTCGCTTTGGCTTCGAGGGAATACACTGTGAAAACAAAATCGACTGGTGTGAAGGCGAACCGTGTCATAATGGCGGTGAGTGGATCGTTGTCTTTGAAACAGCATGTACCTGTAGCTACAGGCAGCGTTTGTGGAAAGGTTTACTTAAGGCGTTCGTACAATGGGTTTTGCACTTCCTTAAGTTTTAGACCATTTGTGTAATAGATTTATAACACGACAGCTAACGAAAGAATCACCTACACTGGGAAATAATTAAATTTTGAATTTTAATGGAAGTATAAGGATTTTTTGGTTTACCGCCACGTGATGGCATCAGTGGAAGAGTTTGTTCAGTTGACAGTATACAGTGTACGTGCAAAGGTGAACAACTGTGGATTTGTAAGTTACGAAGATTTAGCAAGCGAGCTTGACGAGTGTTATGCAGACAGTTACGGCGATGGGGTGAAGACGACGCTCAGGCCATAGGTGAAAGAGGTAAAAAGTTAGTCCTCTCCATATCAGCAGATTTTGCGTGTTTGAGGCCACTCGAACTCGACCATCCCGCACCGGCGTCTTCAACTAGTGATACCGAGTCTTAGCCTACTCAGTCTGTGGAAAAAGTGGTGATTAAAGCCTTTTATTGAATTATGATTTAATTTTCTGAAGACTTTAAAGTCGAGTACTACGTGCTCGAACTGTCGATCTAATTGAAGTTTTTACCGGGACTGTCAAAGCCCAGTCGCGAATAGCAATAGTAGTGTCATTTCTTCAAATGCCGAGTGCCTTTGTCAGTAACGATCATATATAATTATTGTGGTGCTAACTGAATGTTATTTCTGGTGAAAGATACTATTTTCTGTCGTGTTTGTTCCAAAATTATGAAATCTTTTGTACCGATGTAATTCGTCGATAAATATTTTGGTCCAGTGTCCGATTCCAGCCTCAGTGTGCCGATTGCGGTCGTGACATCAAACTTTTTGCGTGGCAGCTACATCATATTTTCTCTTATTGGCATCGGCGGCGCAGCACTCAAAAAAGTGGGGCTATAGCCCGCCCCCCTAGTCCCCCTGTGGTGCACCGCCCATAGACCATGGGCGGCGCAGCACTTAAGTAAATGAGGGCTATCCCAAAGTCCCCCCAGCGCCTAATGGTGCGCCGCCCATGATTGGGCATTAGATAGCATGCATTCCCAAAAAATCTTGAAAAAGAATAGACTGATGTAAACTTACTGCAATCTCATTCATAATCTCAGTCACAATTTGACAATTTGAGGCTCATGCCCAATATACATGTATGCTTGACAATTACGTTCCCAGAAATGGTACAACACCGTGCATGGAATGCTCTTACACGTTGGAGAAATGTTCATCAAATCTCCCTTTCTGCGACAGATCAAAGCACGATTCTTCAACATGGGCGGAGCGTAGCGTGGCCTCTGAACTGATCGCTTGCTCCACCGTGTCCTGCCATGCCCGTGTCTGACCACGAACTTTTGCCATTTTTGAGCGATCTTGCGGTTTCTGGAAACGCAAAAACTGAAATATTGTCTGCTCGGTTGCTATAACTGCATCTTCCGCACATGCAACTTTTATTAATGAAACTCCCAAAATGGAACTCTAGTGTCTCGTGCGATCATAAAAGCGACTGTTTGATCCCTGTGATTTACGAGAACAAAACGCTGTTAGTACATGTATGTCTCATTCAGAGCATTTTACGATTTCGGAAGTTTTGCGTGAATCAGATGAACAGCGGGGATATTGTATAACGGCCCTATCTGTTTGAGCCAGAGCATCCCACGATAGTCATGTCATGAATGTTGATGACATAGAACATTCAGATCACAAGTCGGGTAAACTAATGTTCCTTGCTTGCCATTGCTAGATGTGCTGTTAGTTTGCTAAAATACAGTGATTTTCAAAGTATACACGTCAACGGCGAGATCTGAAGCACATAATTGTGATAAAATGTGCATTTCTGTTTTACGAGATCACGTTTCAATTCGGGTTCAGTTTTGACATACACGTAGTTATCAACAGGTGTTGCTCCAACGACAACTTGCCTTGCCTTGCAAGTTCATATACAAAGAAAAACATCGTGTGGACCCAATAACGACACTTTAAACATTCACTAAACGTCACCAAAATGACGTCTTATTACGACAAAAAAATAATCCTACAAGATATTCGTCTATGTTTTGAAGTATGTCTGGCTTCTTTTGAAAACTACTGTAGGATAATATTTAACACTTGAATATTAACTATTATTTCGCAGATGTAAAACCATCTGACAACGCGAAGTGTACTTTAACGTGAATAGTTGTAAGGTTCCGATAGTTCATTGAGATATGTGAAAATAGCCACATTGTTTTTAACAGGTTCCTGTGTGAAAGGTAAAGATCTTAGCTTGCTCCATAATATCGAAAATGAGAACGGATTGCCTTATGACAGCTCAGAAAGGTTCCAGTGTTTATGTCCAGCGCTGTATGAAGGTACGCTTGTAACGTTATCTTCCATGATTTACCCGTATGCCTTAATCTACATACAAAATGTCAATAAATAATCAATCAAGACTGACAATTATAATAGGATGTTCTCATGTCACGTGGATTCAGGGATAAATTACACAAAACAATAGAAAGGAAGAAAACGAATTGTAAGAAAATCTAAAAAATCTTGTGACAGCATCAGTGTTTGTCCACATTAGGTTTAGTAACAAACCAACGAACCATCTCGTGGTATACTGCAATTCCTATCTTGACGCTCGGTGTTTTGTCTGTGATCACCTGAAAATGCTTCCAAGTTTATAAAGCAAATCGTCGTCTTTCATATTGAAGTTTTTGGTATATATGTATACAGTGTATACACATGTTAAACGTCACCTGATTAGCCCGTTGTTTTAGGGAAGTTCTGCGACAAAAAGAAAGAACCTTGTGCCGAAGACCCTTGCGCTAACGACGGAATATGTCTGGCACTGGCGACACTCAACCAGCGTGGCAAGGCCTTCTCCTGTTCATGTCTTCTTGGCTTTTCCGGGCCTCAGTGCAAGGAAGCGTCGTCTTGTGAAATGAAGCCTTGTCTGAACGGAGCTACCTGCACGGTTCGTGACAAAAGTACATGTTATTGATTCTTTACAAAACTCATGCAGTTGATTTTAACGGAGTGTTGCTTTTGTCAACAGCTACAACCAGAAGTCCGTAAATTGCTGTTCAATTAATTTCAGGATACTCCTACTGGTTTCAAGTGCAAGTGCCACCACGAGTGGACCGGTGTCGTATGCCAAATGAGGAAAACCTCTTGTGCCGAGGTACCTTGCTTACCGTCCAAGGACTGCGAGGACATACCAGGCCAGACGTACCGGTGTTTCGGTAAACCATTGGGATGGGCTTGCATATGACTTCCAATCTCATTCACCGCAAAACATGTTGTTGCCTGGCAACATCAGAGTTTCCGTAATTCATGAACATCCTTGATATTATTATCGATCATCATGTCCTTATCATTGCCATCACCATCAACATCGTCGCTTCAAACATCACCATCATCAAACTCACCTCCACCAATATCGCCATCATCGTTATCATCAACCCCATCATCATCATCATCATCACCCGCATCATCATCACCCGCTTCCAACATCACCATCATCAAACTCACCTCCACCAGTATCGCCATCGTCATTATCATCATCCCCATCATAATGAACACCATCATCATCATCACCGTCATCATCATCATCATCATCATCATCATCAACCTTATCATCATCACCGGCTTCCAACATCACCATCATCAATCTCACCTCCACCAATATCGCCATCATCGTTACTTTCATCTCCATCATTATCAATGCCACCATCATTACCATCCCCAACATCATCACCAACATCTTCATCATCATCATCATCATCATCATCGTAATCATCATCATCGTCATCATCATCATCATAATCATCTTGGCTTCCAACATCACCATCATCAAACTCACCTCCACCAATATCGCCCTTATCCTTATTATCATCCCCATCATAATCAATACCGTCATCATCACCATCACCATCATCATCACTACTTTCAACAGCTTCATGTATCAGGCTGCTGAACCAAGTGAAATACCCATAATAGGAAATGCTATTTTAAAATCCTATCCCCAGTTCGGTATAAACGTCAGTATGTGGGAGGTACTTGAAACTCAGTAAACGCAAATTTCAAAATACGTGTGACCGTGCAGGAATCCATCTCATGAAGCATGTCCATAGTCCTATGTCAGAAACCCGATTGTTAGCTTGATATGGACGCCATCTGCAACATTTGTAACGAGACGCGTCGTATCCATATTATGTTCCCCTCGCGTGTTCACGTCGCAGGGGTGTTTTTCCCTTCCAGTGCGAACCGCAGATGAAGAGACCGCCATTTTCAAGGAAGAAACCGCACCTGTCACGATGGAGGAAGATGACAACACGAGTTTGATCATCGGCGTCATTGTGGGCATGTGTGCCATTCTCTCAGTGTCTGCCGTCGGCACGATACTTTTTTGCGTGTACGTAAAGTGCTAATATTTTGTAAAATTAACGTCAAGAAACAACCGTTGAAGTTGCTTTATGAAGTGTTATATACGTGTATATATCCAGATTTGCGTTCACTCGTTTTGCCCATCCACTTCACGAAAGTCCTAATTCAACGGTATACTCAGTTGTCTTTCTTTTCATACCTAGGATTTAAACTGGGTTGTCCCAAATTGGGAGGAAAATATCACACCGCTTCACCACACTACTCTTTAACGAATTGTAGAGCATGTGTGCGACTTTAATTTGAAATATATCAGGTTTATTTGGAGATTCTTTGGGATATCAGTAATCGCACTAATACAAAGTGGTCAAGTGTGAGCACAATTGAGTGGGTATCATTGAGGATAGGAGCACAACATTGCAGACGATAACCAGTCATGTGTTTTTCACGTGACGTCGGCGACTTTCTCTATTGGCCCATGAGTGTTACGTTCTGTGGTTCTTCTGACAGGTCTGAATACTGTGCTTTTCTATATAAGAGAAACTTGGTTGTGAACTGCGCGCGACGATAATTATAAAGTAAGACCAGATTGTATACATGAGTTAATTAGTACTCTACAGTACATCATCCGCAACACGGCGCTACCAGGTTCATATTTTAGTAACACTTTTTCACAGGAAGCGACAAGAAAAGGCAGAGATGAAGGAAGCGTTTTATGAGAAGTTGAAGGTTTGTTTCCTTTTCTTAGCCTGTCGAAAATTGCGTCTGCAGCAACCCGCGTCCGAAATTATGAAAAGTTTCACGCAACCAAACCGGACTGGCCTCTTTGTACCTCTGAATACACAACGTACTTAAAGCTAAAATCACCTCGTGTAGCTTTGCCTTCAGTGGAAAAGATTATCTGAATAATCGTGGCTGGTTGCATGAAACAGTCCCGAATAGGGAATCAAGTATGTCCATAAATCCTGTGCGAATTTGGTGTGTTATTTACTCACAGATGTTATATTTTCTGTCATTCTGTCAGTGAGCTCCTGTTTGACCAATGACATTTTAAAGTAACGTAACTAAAATTGAGCCATTAATTTAATCAACATAATTAGGGAATTAGTCCTTAAATTACATGTACATGTAGGAACATTGCATGAAGTGACCCCTGCTTATTTCCGTTAATATTGAGAATTCTCCAAATGTAGCGTTCACTCTGATTTGAATCAATTGAGAGCCAAAAATTGAATTACTAATGAGAGTCATACACACTACGAAAGGACAAGCAGTGTTTTCACAAGCCCACACATACACTGTAGTCGGTAAATTTAAGGAATTTAGTTGAGTCCCTATTTGGGACTGCTTCATGCATCCAGGTACTGGACACTGTACAAGTACGTGATACTCCACCGACGTAACTTTTATTTAAACTATTGCATAAAAGAATAGAGTAAAATGCATAATCAGATTTACATGTACATGTGCAGGTCCCAATAAACCGGGCTGCACAAATCCAACCACAACCATGTCACAATGACGCCAATGTAGCAACAGATTCTGATCTACATTTAAACAAGCTGGGGCAGTTTTTTAGATAACAGTAAATTTAAAATGACGGGGGAAATGGCCCACAAGAGGCAGTTTTAACAGATTTTTGTGATAGTTTAAATGAGTCCCAACCAACCTGTCATTGGAATAACGACGCTTTCGCATTTCTAAGAATGGGCTTGACAGGGAGGTTGGCAGTCAGTGGCAAAATGTTGGGGTGGGAATTTGTTAGGTTTGTAATGTCCGGCAATTAACCGCAAAAACTTCCCACAAAATGTTTTCTATACCCTTACAATTTTTGTGTGTTATCATAGAAGTGACAGGCGGAATGTTTTCTAATCCTTGACCCCAAATCCTCTGCAAATACTTTTCTCTAATGTGTGCCGACGCTTGTCCAGTACCTCGTTATACGCACCGATGGAAATGCTCATTTCTCGCGACACGTTTTTGGTGGGAAAACGTTTATTGACATACCGAACGCTTGTCCTCCGAAAATGTGGCTGGCCTTTCTCCCTCGCGCTAAATCCGCAAGTAAAATGAACGAATATGTGGTTTTATTTCCGTTTGCGAAATGTTTTCTTAGTTGTCTGATAATTCCGTACTATGTCTTCGTAATTGGTAGAAGCTAAAGATCTTCACTTGTCTTCCTGTCTATGTATACCAATAGATGGTATCGAAAAATCATATCCGACTTTCTATTGGGTTATGAGCGACAAAAGTTTGGTCTTTTTCAGGAGACAATGGCGCAGCCCGAGCCTCCTGTCAAGGGTGCTGAGACGGCACAGCTTCTGACACCTAGCGCTGGTGCCGGTGAAGGGTTCGAGTCTATGCCCGAGGACGAATTTAAGGATTTCTAAAAATCGCAATAAGTAATTAATAACGTCAGAAAGAGCTACTATACGTGTAAATGAGGTTATTCTTGCTGATGACTACAAGAGGTAGTGCCGTCAGTAAGTCCAGTAATACGCCAAGTCATAGTTTTGGTCACACTTGGTTTGTTGACTTTTTGTTTGTCTAATTATTTATTAATTTATTTATTTTTGAACTTATTAAATATAAAAATAATCGATATTATCATGAGCTTTTGTTTATATGTCAGGAATCTTGCCGTAGTTCAATACAGAAGTGCAAGTACGTTTTGTGTTTCCCAACGATAACCAAAACTTCCAACATGTGCTTGATTTGATTTGATTCTAATTATTTATACGCAAGGCCTCTGTGCACAGTTGACCTCGAAATTTACAGACGGAAAATAGAAGACACAATTCGGAAAAAATCTTTTGCACATGTTCAAAAGATCAGAGGCGTGACTTCTGGTGGATGCAGGAAAGGTGTAGCACCATCCAATAATAGCCGATTTGGATGCCAACAGAAAGAACAAGTTGGGCAAAAAGATTGATTCGATGTTGCACTAATCCTCGCCTACGCTACAATGTCCAATACATACCATAATGTTAACCATATTTTTAGAGCCAGCGCCAACAGAACTACATGTACGTGGCCACTGGCTTGGAAGGGGGCAAACACGGAACTGTTGGTGTCAGAGGATGAGTAGCATTAGCCAGGGGTTGGCCTACCTTGAAATGAACAGGGGTGTCAAATAGAAAACTGAAATGAATTTTAACACAGGCGAAGTCCGTTACGACCCCCTTCCCTTCGCCTATGTAAGTTCACGTCATGTTTAAAGAAATATTTTCCACCTACACACTTTCCAGTTGTCAAATTAAGTCATAATGACTCATTTTTAATTTCTACATGTACGTGTACATAAATAGCTAATACGGCACAATGTTTAGAGTAATGCGTTTTGGAAAATGAAAGTTAATAATAGTATTTATGAAGTTGTCGAGTCTCAAACGAGCGCGTGTCCAACAATTTGGTGACGCCGCGAGCGACGCCAGGCGGAAAGGTGATCGAGACCAAAACATAGCCATCATTGCCCAAACCATAGAACTATAGGGAAATCTGGAAAATGAATTATACTCGAAATTGATGAGTCATTATAATGCCGATATAATAATTGTGTTCGCAACAAGTTTTCCGTTTATTCTCCAGAATGGCTACATGTATTTGTACAGCTGTATCGCCTGTTGCCATTTCTTCCAACCTATGGTGAAACAGTTACAATCGCGGAAAGGCATCGGGCCATGTTCTTTAGCAGAGGGCATCAAGCCGCGCCCAAAGTATCCGCGGTTCCGTCACGGTAACTTATATCGACGACGTCGTTTTTGAAATTGACCTTATATCGACGACGTCGTTTTTGAAATTGAAAAGATAAAGGACATCCCAAACTTTTGATTTACCGATTCAAATACAAGTATACGAAACTGCGCATTGTAAACATGTAATTCTGCTACGATTTTGTACAGTAATTCGTGGACTGAGCAGACTTCCAATACAGCGCCATGGATACAGACAGCGCCTGCATACCTATTTCGGCACGAGCAATTGACGACATCATTAATCACGAAATGTGCGACGTCTACAAAAAATAAAAACATTTTTGGTTTCTTCGCTAAGACACCAAACAAACTCGGTCTTTTTCACCTCGAAAAAAGCTGGGCCTACCATGACATCTCCTTGCTCTTAAACCTCCCATGTGCGAAAACGAGGGACTGCTATCGATACACTTCCATGCCGGTACCTCAACGTTCTTAAAGCCAATTACATTTTAGCCACGGGAATAAATATAGGTTTCTGGGTGAAAGAAAATGGAGTGCACAACTACATTCAAGAACAATTAGGCTTCAGCTATATTTACCAGACACCAACCGTCGTGGATGACAATGCATAAACAGTTCGAGTTATCGTTTATTGACGAGTTTCAGCTGATGCAGTGCCGTTTCACAATGCTTAGACAGCCGGTGTTGACTAAATTCGCCCATAAAGTAATAAAGCTTTCGTTGGCACTATAGCGGCTAGTACTTTGCTTTTCAAAGTCGCCCTTCAAATGAACACAAGAGATGTTGGATAGCGACTTCGGAAACGTCAATTTTGTCCATGAATTCTTAATAATTTGTGGCAGCTACTAACAGCATTTGTATATCAATATTTAGATTTTTTTCTATTTGTACATGCTTATCCTATAGAGTTCGATGTAAAATGAGGACAGCTTTCACTGTTCTTTGCTACTTTGGACCGATGTTTACTAGGACCCTATAGCTTTGCTGTGAAAAAACTGCTGCGCTACATTGGTCGTTCATTCAACGGGATTCTCCTGATATTGTTATCCTCGTCAACCAGGGTCGCTTCCCAGCAATCCATTTATTTTTGGTCGAGTCATCCGAGGATCACCTTCTGCAGCTGCATGTTTATTCTCCTCTAGTCATTGCACAACAGTGTCCATTGTTTATTTTTGATCTACTGCACATGTAACCAAGATTACAGCCAGGGTCACTACCCTGTACCAAATGTTGACGTTGTTTGTGAAATAAATGATATGCAACCACCATGGATGTCCGTTTTAGTGCCGTCGAACGTCACACGATGACTACCAGACCACCATTTGATCGTGAATTTCGAGACTAGATTGAAGTATTTTTAGTGTTTATGGAATGGACTTGCTTCTATACAAAGTAGTCTCTAACGATTTTCGCGTCCGAACAAATTTTATTACACGATGTTTACTTAATCCACATTAGGATCGTCCAAAACAAGAAAACAAAGTCGAACTCTAGGAGTTGTTGACGCTTTTGAGTAAAAATAAATTCACTTCAATGTTAACATAATGTGCGCGGCGCTGGCATGTCCGCTAACACACAGACACAAATCAAATGAAAGTGTGATTACAATTTTGTGGTGTGCCCGTGAACGTCGTTCAAGTACATTTCCTGATTGCCAGTTCGGTTCTTCACGAAAGATCAAATAACGCCTGTTATATGCTGCTACAAATGGCAGCTTACGGTAAGTTGCAATAGAAACGAAAGTAATGTGTGTGGAATGTGTTCTATCTAGGCTCATATAACGTGTTACAGATTATCCATCAATGGAATTTAAAGCATGAGCACCAGAGATAATTTCTCAAATGTTCATGTTTCGAAAAGAAGTTGGCGACAATTGATCACTCGACTCACTTGATCGACTCCCGAGGCGATCACGACTTGGTATTACCATTCGATTTTGTGCTCTTGAATCGTCTTCAATTACCGAGCGAGCGTTCCGTCCAGCTAATACTGGCGAGATACGATTCTGGTGAATCTGACCTCGAACCGAAAGTCCAGTTTTTTTAGAGCTCTCTTCCTTTTCACTTGGTTTCTGTGGTCGGGAGCCTAAGTTTGGTTTGTCAGAATTTCCGGCGTGTAATGACGAGGCGTTCTTATTATTGACTCTTTGCATGGTGGTGGCTTTATACAAATCGCGTGATCTCATCGTCTTTTTAGGACGAGCCAAGGTTGGCTTACGCGCGGATCCAAATGTAGGCGCTGAATGCTCTTCTTGGATAAGAGAAAATCGTGGGATTCTCTTCCGGGCAACGTCTTCATTGACGTCGTTGCTGTTCATTTGTGGCTCTGGATTATCGTAGTCAAAATTTCTATATGCAGAGTTCTGTTTCAGAATGGATGTGGGTCCTTCTTCTAGTAGTGGTCGCCTAGGCAACCGTATCCCAGGTTTCTTTGGTAATCTCCTAGCAACGGTTGATTCGACGTTAAAATGTGCCCGCGGCTGGACCTTATCCACTGACATTTCTTTAACTGTTAAGTCTCTTGCTGGTGAAGCTTCGACGGGCTGCTTAAACGTAGGTGATGCGTTCTCGGAGAAATTTCTCGTGCCAGTCACGTGTCCTGGATTTCCATCCTGTGGAAATGACGCAAAGAAAGAATGCATGAGAACAACGAACCTGAACACAAAGGATTCAATGTAATTTGTCGTACCGATGTAACAAGCTATCGCGCGACATTTGTTTTCGCGTTCACAAGCAAATACACAACTTAAACTCATATTTTTCTACTATTGAAACATCCCTGGTCTGTTTATGCATACTTTGAATTAGGCCTCATACATATTATATTGACATCTAGTAATTCAAATGCAAGTCACGACCAGCAACGTCATTACTGAACCTACAAGACAGCTTTAAGTAGACAAATCGAAGGATATTCGTTGGGTATGGTATATCCATGTTTCGTTCCCAGTAAAATTAATGCATTCCTTCAGTCGTCAGGTAGGACCCTAAGCCCTGCAAGCGCTCCCATGGCGAACAACCTTCTGCTCGCCATGTGCTCATATGTTTTAATACAAAAACTTTACTTTGTTAAAACCACTTAGTAAGTATCGATGCTTTCATTACTTTGGCCAGAACAATGATACCAAGGTTACATACTAGTGCAATTGCTTTGGATGATGCGACTTGTGACGGTAGGTTTCTGGCTAGGCTTGATGAGGACTCGTAGCTTCTGCGCGCCTGCAGCTTGGTTGAAGACACCAACCGATCGGCTAGTTTGGCCATATAGTCGTTGCCGTACGTTCCCGTTTTTCTCCTACCGACAACCTAAAATGAACACAGGCACGATTTCAACATGTACCTCTATTTCACAGAAAATGTTCAGAAAATGTGTACTTGTATGGGTTTCAAAAATTGTCGCTACATGTGGTTGCTTAGGTAAATGTTACCTTACCTCAACAAGTCTTATCTTGGCTTACCTTGCATGTACTTAACCTTAGTTTCCTTATGCTCCATGAGATCCTCTCTTTAGAAGAAATACCGTTGTCTGGTTATCGTATCATAACATCAAGTGAGCAAGAACACCGCAGGGATCACTCTAAAGCACCTCTTACACATGTCTAGAACGACACGTAATGGAAAATAGCGATACAACTCGTACATTAACTGCAATATTGACAAGTCGCGAGTTTCCCACAATTTGCTATACTGGACATGCGTGAGAGGAACCGTAAAAAGCTCATTGCACTCGTAGTTACCCGCCCTTCCGTTTGAATGTTTTCAAGCAGTCTGGTCATTTCGCCGGGTGTTAAGTTGTCAGACGATTTTTGTTGATTCTTGCATGGACAGCATGAACATGTGTTCCGGAAACGTTGAGTCAACGAAGACTTGGGATAACATTTCAAAAGGACACTGGAAAAAACGGCCATCCTGTGTAAGCAATTAAACCAATGTTTCGTAAATTATTACGTAAATCACACAAAACTGGAAGTTGTGGTTAGGGCTTTGGGCTAGTTTTGGAATTATTTGAAACCTTTAAGAGATGTATGAAATTAACGAGAATGAAACAGACTGTGTAGCGACATACATGCAAAACAAACCTTGAAATTCAGTCCCTAAAACATACACAGTGTACGTTTGTCACTGTTGTTAAATGTCAGCAGATAAACAAATTGTATGAGTAATAACTTACCAGCTGATACAAACCGGAAGTAGGACTAGTCCCAATGCCACACCAAAGAGAGCGCCAAAGAAGGCCACCATTTTGTCGTTAGTAGACATCTCAATTGGCAGAATGTATGCTGTTTCCAGCGTTGACAATAGAGACGCCATTGTTTTAGCTGTAGAGAAACAGAAGAAGCTCAGAACTGTCAGTCAATTGAACTGACCCGTTGAATAAGCCCTAAAATTGTTAAGGTGTTTGTTTCAATACTATGCCATTGAGGTGCTTCTACACTTCCCTAATTCGTTTACAGGCACATCGGCATGGTGCAAAAACATCAGGAAGAAGACGCCTGTTGCTTTGAGCAAACAGCAAATGATCAACACCTTAGATAAGATAGAAACTTGTGAGCCTCTGCCCACCAGCAGACCATGGTTTTCGTGAGACGGATCACTGAGACAAATGGGTGAGTAGGCTCATGGTACACGCTGTACACCTGTTATTACATGTAGGTATTTTGTGCCGAAAAACTTTGCTAGTTCGCACACTTGCTCCAGCTGATTACATATGATCTCCCAGGTTAAAAACAACTTACAGATACAGTCTGATCTGTCGTCTGAGGCCATGTGCGAAGTAGTGAGGCCGTCTGGGCAAGGAATGCAGTCTCTCTGTGCCCGTCTGTGTTGATAGTGTCCTTTAGGGCATCGGGCGCACTGCTTGTAACCGTGCCGACTGTAAAATCCCGGTATACAGGACACTGGAAGTGAGAGAGTTGACTGCTGGCAACGGTTTCCAAGCAGAGTTTTGTAAACCAGGCCAATTGTAAGGGTGCCCAATCATGCAATTCTCGGTAGGTTTCAACTTCTTCCATTAACACATATTTAACAGGTAGAATATCGCATGCGTCATGGGCGGCGCACCATAGGAGGCTGGGGGAGCTATAGCCCCACTTTTTTCAGTGCTGCGTCGCCCATGGTCTATAGGCAGTGCACCACATGGGAGCTGGGGGCTTTAGATACCTCGTTTTTTTCAGTACTGCGCCGCCCATTTACTCTTAAAAGAATTAAGCCCTGTTTTAATGGTTTCAACCAATTTGTCCCCTGGCTCCTGCTAATGCACCGTTGGCATCTCACTTCAGAGATAAATACATTTTATGAACCTAAGAACTGTTGTTCGTGGCAGGTGTCGAGTAACTTGACAAATTGCATCAGTTTTGTAGATGTTGTAAGGATTTTTTTTCAAATTTGTTCCAAATGTTAAATTGATAAGGGTTATAGAGCATTGTTTTATTTTAGCGAGCTAGAAGAGAAATCAGTCTTCGTATCAGTTAACAGCCTAAAACACGGTTTAGTATCCCTTTAAATAACCACTATGTGGAGCCACAGTATTTCAATAGTGGGTGTTGGAGTGTACATGTAAATACGTGCACCATTGCTGGGAACTCTATCATTTAAACAAAACAAGAAATCCGTAACACTATCACGTCTCGAATGACAAAGGAGCTAGAAATCTGATTTTGATTCTTGCATAAATACAGAAGCACAGTTTTGGAGGTTTTTACTGTCACCTGTACTTTATTAACGAAAGCGTTCACCTCCAAATGGTACGTCGCAATTTAGAAGAAATCAAACAGCTTCATTTGCGGGTTATTTACCAAAGTGCGTACACAGTTATCCTTGCAAAAGCTGTCCTCAACCTCAGAAATTGTATCACAAGTTGATCAAGTCGGTTCGTGACAAAACAATCAGCATTCAGGTTTCAGAAATAACTAAGTTAAACACTAATTACGTTTCTGACGAAAAATAAGATGCAAGTACCACATCTGATGCTCTTGTGGAACCAGCCGTCGGGACAGTTGATATGCAACGTCTTCTCCAGAGAGGTAGTTTCATAGTTTATCTTTCCATCCTTTCCCTGATCTTCGGTGACAAATTTCTTAATCCGATTGTACATCTGCACACAAGATATAATAAACAGCAGAGATCTGCATCTCACAATTTGTGATGTTAAGCTAGTCAGTTTAAAAGTGCAATTCGCCGCTGATTAGCTGAAATGTTGAATTCTTCACCAGAACACTTAAGCATTTCAGAGCAATACGACATGCGCTTTTTCGAACAAGCGATTTTGAGTCGCTGATCGTTTCAATGTCCATTTTGTTAAGATCCCTTTCAAATAATACGACGGCGATTTAACATGGTTTCGTAAACCGCCATGAACCACGTCCATGTGACAGCAAAGATATCTCCATGCAGTGTGCAAAGGCGGAGGTGTCATATTTCCTCTGCTTTTTTGCCACGACTTCCAAGAGCTGCAATTTTTAGTGACTACGGTAGGATCCCGCCTAAAAATTGCCGCGGATGCCCCATAGAATAAATCTGGAACTGATCAGGTTGACTGCTTCCTGCACCTACACCTCCTTTTGTATGGGCAAGGAGCTGCCGGCCTCTGAGTAGGAATTTTTCGCGTAAATTGTAGTGCCGCCGTGTTGTTCTGTACTGTTGGCTCCGACACCAGTTTCTGGCGTTACTTGAGTAGGATTCAATATTAAACTCCCACCGTGTTCCCAACGACTAGATTGCTACGCAAACAGAAACATTTCAAAATTTTGTTTGATGACCGTGGTCTTCCAGACCCAAAGCGGATGTGTACCGATTGTTTGCGATGATAATATCTTCTTTAGGGGAGTGTGGCGGATTATTGAAACATCGTGAACCGCCGTGAAATGCTGTCGTAGCTGGAAAATATTTGAAAGATGCGTAAAAATGAACTACAATCCTATCGCAGTAAGACCGATAGTATGGGTGGCTAAATCTAATTTCAATGTTTTTGACAGCTGAAATGTTGAGGAAGTGTAAGTTTATATTGAAATGTCATATACAACACACACGAATTTCAACTTCTGACTTTGGGTTAGAAGGTCGAGCTGCTTAGATTTCGGTTGCTGTCCTTGAATCCTTGAGATCAACACGGAATGAAAGTTCCTCAAAGAAGTTCATGAACGAGGCTAGTGTTGTGATATTGGAAGGTACAAAATCTCGCCCATTTTGCCCTGCAAATCACATTATGCGCGCCACAGCCTATCCAAAATTATGCCATCTCCCTGCAACATGCTACACTGATTCGAATCGATTACCTTCGCAATACATTTTTTCAGACTTGTTTTATACATATATATCTAAACTGTGAAATCTCATAGCAGCTCGCTGTTACATACACTTTGACTGGCGGATCTAAAATGTTGCAAGCACCAAAGATTCCCAAGGAAAGTGCCCTAACTTTCTCTCATGAATCTCCGTACATGTAGTTGCTGAATGAGAACCACGTACTCACCGCAAGTAAATGGGTGGCAATCACGTGTTCCTTACAATCCGTTTTGCAGGGTGGTGGCATGTAGCTGTTACTAGGCAGAAGGAACAGCGAAACGAAGATCTGTGATATTTCAGACCCAGTCGACTCCTGAAAAATACAGCTTAAATTGAAGCGGGTTGTAATATTGGCATCTAACTGTTGTTGAGCGTTGTTCAGAAAAACCTACACATCTTACGATCTTTGTTTTACCACTCTTTATGTGCACGTGAATACATATGACTGTAACCGATGTACACTGTAATAAATCACGTGCCGTGAATTTTTAAAAACTAGACCCATGCGTGGATATTTGGAGAGCAAACTTTGACAATTGTTAATTGAAAGGGGCGCGTATTTTCGGAAAGTGAGTTTTTAAACTTGTCCTTCATACTCTGCTAGTATGGTTAGTTACCAACAGTCAGAAATCCGAGTGAAATCGCGATTCACAATAAACAAGTGTGTTTCATGAAAAAAACATTACACAAGTATTTTAAAACAACCCATCAGATTTTCAAGAGGATAAGCCACGGGCGTACATGAACTTTTGGAAAAAAATCCTAACATACGCCGCCCTTGAACGTACTTTTATGTGGGGCGATTTTCTGAAATTTTCAAAAGAAAGTGTAGTAAGATGTTGCTTCCCCATTAGATGTTGTCTCCATGGTTAACGTGTGTTTTCAAATACATTCTGAATGTTTACCTTGAAAATTCTTGGGTGACATTTTGTCGTCAAGTTCCTTATTCTACAAACGTCGGCTTTGCATGTTTCTTCTAATGTGTTTTTGACGTAGAGTTCTTTTTTCTTTGTAGAAACAGAGTCACAACTATCTGTGTTGTAACGGAAGTTAACTTCAAAACTAGCTTCCGGAATCAGGAAAGCTACAACAATCAGAATACAGCAGTTGCATCTCTACAAATTGAAATCAACGTCACATGGAGGCGAAGGGTGGGATTGGGTGAATAAATACCAGAATTCAAACTCTGTTTCCGTGGACAATGAACTTTTGTGGAATGTTTTTTTACTTCACACATGACGTTTAACTTACTGCCAATCAAATAAAGAACTATGGATGAAGTTCAAGAAAAACTGCATGTCACGGGACTTTCACGTGTTGTAGGTATAAAGGTTTCTTTCAACGTTCCAAATGATATTTTCGCATCGTTGCGGAGCTTTTTAAAGTTTTTATCGAAAATCAAATAATTTGTTACATTTCAAGCACAGATCCACATGAAGCGAACAAAAGTGTGGAGAAACGTAAGCACATCGGTTCACTATCTCATTCATTAATGCTCGAGTCCCCCTCTACTTTTGCAAACAGGTACGATTCGGTTTTATAAGCTATAGGCTTGTAGTAATCTGCAACTCAAAATGCATTTTACATGCATATCCTTCCATTACTTAGCACTAAACGGTAGTGTTTTCTAAAGGATAGATAAAGCAACATTAGTGGCTTTTGTACATGTACATATAGTGTAGCCAACCATGTAATACAGAAAATTTTCACTCTGCCTACCTTCAACAGAATGACCTATTTCTTTGAACTTTTTCCTGCCCGAGTGGTCCAGACCCGAGACTTGGCAAATGTAGAATGCGCTGTCGCCTGCCATAAAATTTGAAAATTTCAAGTCACCCGTTTCAAGTACTGTGGCTCTGGGGTTCTCCAACGGTTCCCCGCGCGAATTCAGCCAGATGGCGTCTGGATTCATCAAAACGTCTTTTTTTCTGTTGAAGCACTTGATGACACCAGTGTGACCTTTTTCAATGTATTCTACGAGGCAAAAACATAATTCGTTAATCTTATGCCTCAGATAGTACGGGTACATGCAAAATACAAAAATCATTTTACTTTGCAAACGCAATTAAGTCGAGGAAGCTGGCTCCTCAAATTCGTCATCCAAAACTTACAATTCTTACCTTCAATCATGGTCGGTGGCTTGGGTGCACTTGTTTGGCCTGTTCTCTTGCTCTGAAATGTGGCGGAAATAATTTTGTTTTCAATTCTGAAATTCAAATTGTACCATGAAATGCTACCAACGCTACTACTGATGCCGCAACTGTTGTTGCATTAGCTGCTCCAGCCGGTGTTTGTGTGGCTGTAGCTGTTGTTGCAACTAAATCGGTTACACGTGCTTGAACTTTGACTGGCGCTAACTGAGCCCACCAAGCTGGACAGTGTGATGATGGGAATGACTTTAATCCAGTGAATTGGTAACCTGCTACTGAATTGAAGATGACAACATTTGTCATTGTTGATCAAACATGCAAATTTTGGAGCGTTTACACTCTCGTCGTTCTCCGTGGCAAAAGACTTTTTTAAGTCTTATCAAGGCAAGGGAAATATCAGACTCAGGTGCCAGGTATCTATATTATCATTTTAGTGAGCTAAACAAGTGGAACTGCACACTTAATTAAAACAACAGGGATGCAAATGTTCTACCTCAGTCATGTTAGCTTCCAGTAATGGACACGGAATCATGTTGCATGCTTCTTCCATGCGTTCCAGCAGGTGCTCAGGGCACATCTTCACCTCCTCCGTGGTCGGCGTGCACTGCCGTGTCCGACTTCTCCTCCCTTCTCTTCCACACGTGGATGTGCACGGGCCCCACGGAAGCCATTCGTTCAGAACCACGCGGGCGAGAGTGCAGCTCCCCAGAATGCAACTCTTGGTCTCCAGTTCGGCTCCAACGCAGGTGTCACCACCCAACCGCGGACTCGGATGGTCGCACATCCGCTTACGTTTCCGTACGCCGCTTTCACAAGTAGTGGAACAGGTGCCCCAAGAAGACCATTCTCCCCAGCCGCCATTGATGCCACATGGCGCTGTGTTGCACGGTCTTCTTCGCTCCATTGGCTGACCCTGAGGACAAGGCAATCCCTTCGTACAGGTTCGGTGCTGGGTCGATACGCCGCCTCCGCAAGTCTTCGAACAAGCGCTCCAAGCAGAGAATGGACTCCACACTCCGACACATGGCCGTAGTTGGCTGCAAGCTTTCATTTCCTTTAGGTCCCCGACGCAGTCTTTGCCCCCGTGCTGAGGAGCAAAGCATGTCCTCGTGCGAACACGAACACCTCCGCCGCACGTCACAGGACAGGCAGCCCATTCTGTCCACTTTGTGAGGAATCCATTTTGGGGGCATGCAAAACCGTTGCAAATCCTTTCTTGTTTAGCTTTCCCTAACACAGACGTATAGTTGAAAGTATAAAACATTCGTATACGGCCGAC
Organism: Phoronis australis; assembly: GCA_002633005.1. NCBI lineage: Eukaryota > Metazoa > Phoronida > Phoronidae > Phoronis > Phoronis australis. Next base: position 642,025 of record NMRA01000074.1, on the reverse strand, counting down.
AGCATACAGAATCAACCGTCAGCAAGAGGTAAGGCGATCAGAAGACAAGAGCTCTTCAAGACTGAGTGTCGATTAGATTGACCGAGTGCGTCATAAATAATCCCCGAGATATAAGAAAACTCACTACATACCAAAGAGATTATTTTTTTGTAACAATAAACACATTATTCTATCTGAGATCAGTTTCCATGCATTCGAGCATGTGTTCTTTTCCCGTTACTTACCTGGACAATACTTTCCATTGCTTTGTGGAGTAGGATTACTGCAGTCACGCCACTTGTACTGTGTTCCTCCGCCACAAGTAGCAGTACACCCTGTGAAATCTGACCACTCCGTCCAGTGACCGTCAACTGGACAGGGCACAACGCCGCACCTGATAAAATACAACAGTAAGTAGGCCAAAGTCTTTCGCCTGGGGAAACATTACTCTAAGTCCATATCTGTCCAGCTCGGAAAAAATCTCCTGGGTTTCCGAAAAAATTTAACTTTGCCTGAGTTTGTGATTTTTGACACCGATACTCACGATTATCTCGTGATAATCGCTCGGCGTTCAGTCGCAATGATCATTTTTCTGCCGGAAACTCATGGGATCGGCATAGGAATCTTAATGGGAAAGCTGGGGAAAAGGCGTCCAATCTGTCGTCTCATGAGTTATTAGAGAACACCTATGTGGGAGTAACCAGAGATTACGGGTTCACGCTTGCGGGTTTTTTAAACCAGTATCCTTTTGCGCGTTTAAATGTGCTTTACCTACGTGTAATTTCGTTTAATCTACGTGTACGTTTGCTTAATTTACGCGTGCTTTTGTTTAATCTACGCGTGCTTTGAATGTGCGCATACTCTTGCATGTACTTAATCTACGCCTGCTTTTAATTCTTAAAAGATAATCGTTCTGCTCTTAATCAAGTAATTTGAGAGGACGGGTGTGATTTGACTTTATCCCAAATGCGTTGAATCAGTCGAGTGCAATACGCCCATATAATAATGCTTCCTGTATTCACCTCGCGCACTACTTCAACAGTGACCTCTGACATGGAAAGTTCAAAAGGTAGGTCGAAGTCGAGTCGACGTCGTTAGCAGGCTCGATCATCAAACAGTTTAAAGTAATACAACTGCAGCAGTGTAAATAACACTCAACATGCAATCAGGTCCCAACCGTAGCATTTGGGACAGCACTGTTAATTATATGACAATTATGTCGCAGTTTTTAATTGCTAACTATTACATTATCTGCAACTCAGGCGCCGATTCCTTGGTAATTACAATAACAAATATTGCTGTTATCTACTGTTTTCAGGAGATGTTACAAGTTCAATGCACAATTACCGTAGTTTTGATCTTTGTTATCTCCTTTTCAAGTAATCAATCGTTACATTTAAAACTGTTTGTTTTACTACAGAAAACTTGCAACCTAACGGGCAAGTACATCCATATAGGATGTGATCTGCCACGTGAACAGTCTAAGTGAAGTATTTAAAAATCTGCCAAAAAATGAAAGAAACCTAGGAAGTAGAAGCGTATGAGATAAATACATAACGTAACTCGATTGGCGTTGATGAAGTGATGCCTCGTGCACTCGATATCCCCTTCGGTCTCGGTCGATACGCGGAATAATGTCTCGTGGGATGTTACTTCATCTACGCCAATCACTGTACGTGTTGTGTATATACAGTAGAAACTGATTAAATGAACACCTAGACTAAGCAAATCTACACGTTGATTAAGCAGATTTCAACCAGCAAAAAATTCTCGTTTAAGAACCCTTTGGTGCTTTACACACTTAAACGCGAACGCAAACGTGCCAGTACCCAGAGGTTACAGAGTCTGCCCAATTAAATGGCTAAACTAAAATATTGAAAAGTTGCATAAATTTAACGACTCCTACTATAAATGGGCACTAACCCTGTTGAGGTGGTTATATGGTAACATCCTTTCTAAACCCTATTGATTGCACCTATACCTGTACATATACACGTAGCCTATTTACAATGACAACTGGCGGACACTCAATTCAATAACCCGTGGGTCTGTTCATGAACATTACACTAGCCAACGACGTCTTCTACATACATGTACTCCTTGTACTTAACCATTTGCACAGGATACGGTGCGCAATGCCTTACCTCATACCTTCCTGTAAATGTTTCTCAAAAAATACCCATTCGTTATCTTCGGTTATAAATTATTTTAAGAACGTTTGTTTTGAAAGTTATGAACTTGAATGAACTATTCCCAACTGTTTTATGTGTAAGTGTTTTGGATAAGCTTTCCTAGTCTTTTTACATGTAGTTTTAAATTACATTATTACCTAATTTATTTAGTTAAAGCTACTATCGACAATATACACCAAACCTATTGGCAACACACAATGTAACAAAACTAGGTGTAAAATGTGTAACTTTATCAACGATAGCACTTTTTTCCAGTCTTCCCAAACCAATGAAAACTTTGAAATATAACATTATTCTGATTGCACCACCAACAATAATATTTACCTTATAACTTGTAGAAAATGTTCTATCCAATACGTAGGACAAACTCAGCATAATCTACAAACTCGGTTTCGTAATCATAGATTTAACATAATACATAAAAACATATCTGATACTATAGGTAATCATTTCAATTTCAAAAACCATAATATTCAAGATCTTTCTGTACAAATAATATGAAAACTCCAACATCCCAGTACATTTCACAGACTCAAAAGAGAACAATATTGGATAGACAAGCTCAATACAATAGAACCTCATGGATTGAACATAAAAACTTCTTAAAATACATCATTGATTTTTACGCAAAAATGTATCAAATTCATTACACCATATCTTAAATGTCAATTGTCATATAGTGTTTGATTTTACCAGGAAGAGATGGTTATCTCTTCCTGATTTTACTTTATTTCTGCTTCTGTTGACAAGGGACGTTATTACATCCGAAAATTTCAGTTGATCCATTCTTGTTGTTAAAGGTAGGCCAATCTGGAGTCAATTGTTGCTTACGTAACTAAATAAAATAGTGGGTGACATTAACAACATAAATAATCAACAGGGAGAATTCAGGAGCTCAGAACTCAAATGGCAAAAATAAGGAAGATATAAGTGTGACACATTTTTCTTAAAGACAATGAGTGACTCGGTGGTGTGCGATGTAATAGTTACAGCACTGGATTGGTAATGTATAAGTTTCTAGTTCAATCCCAGCTTCCACCATGAGTGCACTTTACACCCGTGCTCGTTCTTCTAGGGACACTGTAACAATTGAAGACGGTCGGAGGAATGACTGACCGAAACGTGTGCCAGTGTAAATAAGTTGGTGTTCATAGTGGTCAAGCCGGGGTTTAACGAAGCATTCGATTTTGTGAACAATAAAGCGTAAATTACATGCACAGTTGTGCTAGATGTGGCGAGACTCACGTTTTAGATTGCTGGTCCTTGCTTGCATCACGAGATCTGCTGCGCGTGACCACGTCCTTGCCACCGCAAGTAGTCGGACATTTCGACCATTGGGTCCAATCGCTCCATTCACTAAGAACAAGTGCTGACTTTTGCGTAGGAATACGTGACCCTCCGACATCTGGAACTGTATGGTAGGCGGAAACGGTGACTTCAAGATCGTCGGGATTCTGAGATGGTGGTGGTGAATGATGCACCTGGTTTTTTGCACACGAGTTTTCACAAGTCTTGAAAGAAATAAAATTTAGATTGACCAATTTCTTCTCGGGTCACCTGGGGTTTGAACTGTTACAATAAAGACACCGAACGGGCAAACTCATTGCCATAGAAACGGTACAAGATTCACTAGGTCGTATAAATGAAGACAGCATACTAAGAGGAAAGCCAAACTCAATACTTGCATGGTTATTTTCCCCATGTTTAGTATTTTCTCTGTTGCAGCTTACAACCCGTCGTCACTGCTGTTATAAATGCTAATCCAAAGTTCATACATGTACATGAATTAAGACTCAGTGCATACGTACCCGAGTCACTCGGTTGGTCTTTACACAAGGTTCGGGAGTGCACATGCGCTGCCGGAACTGGAAACCTCCACAGGTCGTCGAACACGACGACCAATAACTCCAGTGATCCTTCTTAACGTCGACTGTGGCCTGGAATGTTATTGTTGCGGAACTTCTGGCTGTACAAAAAACACGCAACCATAAACTTCGTTTCTAAGTATTATAAAGCAGTAATACACAAGGGTCGGGGTCCAGTATTTTTACTCCAAATCGACCTCGAATTCTTTTTTTAATTTTTTTTCTTCTTTGATACAATTTCATGAATGCCTATTACACTGCGCTAGAGTACATTGTGATTTATACACGAGTTTGTAGACCACGTGAGCACTTTCTCCAATAACTCGAACTTTCAGCCTCAATGTTGGAGTCATCAAGTGCAAACTAGGATAAGGCGGTTATTCACAAAAGTCAACATATTCTGGAGCAAAGAATAATAGGCAGATATTTTGAGATCGCACAAAAGTAGAATAAAGGTAAGGGTTAGATCTCAGGCTTAGAATTCTGACACCATGATTGCAATATAACTAGTGAATTTTGCAGCCAGAGACTGCAAATCCAACCAAAAATTTTTCACTCCGACGCCAAGAACGCTTCAAATGTGTTTCTTCACCTATGGTTTACGAGTGTTTCTAACGTAGACTTGAATATCGTTACCTTTAGGGCGTATTATATTTGCTCTGAGAGATTTGTAGAACGGCCCAAAGTCACCGTTGCCGTTCGCCCGGATAATGATCGATTTTCCCTCCAGAGGGAGCTTGCACATGAGCGTTACACTCCTGACAGCAGGAACACCGTAGAAGGTGAAACAGGTTTTCGAGTGGTTCAAGTCCGCTGGCTCCTCACCAACGAGCACAGTTATCTTACGTGTTCTTGGTAGTGCTGCCGAAAATGAGAAAAACGATAATTTGGGAAGAAAATTAACAATTTCGTTATGTCTACGAAATGACCTCTGATACAAATGGGCAATTTACGTGTAGCATTAGCATGATCACCTAACTCTTGCGCGTTAATGGTGGGAAGCTAAATCAGATTATGTATAACTTATTTGAAAAACAGCAACAAGGCATCAGTACGACTGGATTAGATTACCGACAGGGTTTCCTAGAAGCTTGACAGTCAGGTTCATGCCACTCACAACAATCCGATGTTTGAAGGTCATTGCCCACCAGGGCGAGGTCTGAATCAACGAAGGTCGATGGTGTTCTCCGTCTCCTTAAATGACAAGTCGTTTCTATGTCTGGATTGCTTAGACAAACAGCCGAGTTATGATATGTTTGTTCTGTTTTGAATAGAATATTCACACATACAGTAACTTGTTTATCCAACAAAACATTGAAAGGAGGCTAGCTTTCTTGTCACTGAAAAACAACACAAAAGAAACAACTTTCAAAAAAACGATGATATTTGTGTGAATTTCATGCGAAGCTTTAAAATTACTACCCAACTTTAAGAAATCTCAAAGTTTCACAGATGAGTATATGTACACAGCAGTTACACAAACCCGGTACGTTGTTTGGCTGAGCTTTTGCGGCGTTTACTCTTCGTTCTCCTTCAAAACTCCCCTTACCATCGGCTCCAGAGAGCAGCAACGTTGTCCTCTGGACATGGTCATTCTCACAGGGATCTTTTGAACATGGCTTAGAGCAAATGATAGAATTGAGCAGTGTGCGGCAACGTACGGACAGGTATATCCATGGCTGCATTGCAAGGCAACGGGGAAGACGAGATGCTACTGAGGACATATCAACTATTAAGAGATAATCCATTCGCCGCAAATTATCTTGCAGTAAATAAGTTTACGGTATTGTAAAAGAGATGCTAAGTTTACGGATATGGAAACTGTACTAACGAATTTTCATGTCAGCTCTGGTACAGACTTTCAATGCAAGACTGTAGCAGTTTTAACACTTAAGATCATACTTGGTGCACATCTTTGACCAGAAACCACATCTGATTAAAGAATTGGTGTATGGAAAATGGGTAAGACCAATTTCAAATAAGGACAGTCTAAATCAAAAGTTAATATTACGAAAGGAGGATTTACAGGCAACTGATTACCCAAAGTACTGTAAGTGTTAACACCAAAATGAGGTTTATGCTGCACTTTCACAATGTATGTACCTGTGTTTCTCGATTGGTTTTAACGCACGGTTCGTAAATACACTTGCGATCTCTGTACTGTCTACCTTCCCCACAAGTAAGAGAACACGAGGACCAATCACTCCAGTGATCGTTTTTAACATCGACAGGGTCCGCAGGTGCCACTGACGCTATGTTTCCAACTGCACACAAACCATACAACATCCTCTGTTTACCATAGCAGTGTTGCAAACAGTGGTCTCGTAAAAACCACATTACGTGTAGTTAGGAAATTACAAATGTTGATAGTGCTATTTAAAGGCGAAGGCAACTTCTTTTCATGTCATTTTAATAAAAATACGGTTCGTTGATTATCCCAGATACAAATGTATGTTTCATTTAATTATGTCTTCCCTAATTTTATAGATTAGTCGTGACCTACTCCGCAAGTTGCGTTTGGGGGTTAAGAATTTTCCGCCATTTTGTTTCTGCGTTGAGGTATACTGTGAAGATCGTTTCCACTGTTTTCGTGCTGGTTTCCTGAAATTGTCGTCACCACTTCCCATCGACGAGTATTCTACGACAAGACGTATATCTATATTCCACTCTATGTCAAATACACGCGTGGTTTCTAGATGGCGCTGAATGTTTCGGATGAAAAATCTATCCCCATCTGTATTACATCGCACCAAATCTTATTCGATTGTTTAACAGTTTTACTTGGAATAGTTTTTAGGAATGCAACACTTGACCGTTCTTGAAATTTATGCATGATGAGCATTCTAATGTCAAACGACGACTAACCAGTATAACATTGATACGTGTGTAATATGGCTAGCCCAGGTGTAATGATCTTGCATAGACCAGAAGTCACATCCAAGTAAGGAAGAAGTTTAGACCAATTTTACGTCGCTAAAAAGCTCTCTTGTTAGAGAGAACGCGGATTTGTAGTCGTTCATAACGAATAATTATACATTTGGTTTTGACCAGCTAAAATGTTTTTTTTTCTTTATCGAGAATGATTTAACCTGCATTTCGTCAATTACAACTTTTGCAATGAAAAATAGTTACCATTCGAAGGACTAGTTCCATTCACCTTGACAACCAACGCTCTGTAAAAACTATCCATATCACCGCGATTGTTGTTTGCAACAATAATGACAGCTTTTCCCTCGAGAGGACGCTCACAGCGAAAAACCATGTTTCTACCTTCAGTGGCGTAGCCGTAATAGGTAAAGCACCTTTTCGAGTGGTTCAAGTTTTCTGACGTCTCACCCACACGCACGGTTATCTTGTGTATTCTACGCAGTGCTGAGAAATTGGAGATAAATGCGTTATTTATTGCTTTGGAATAAGAAATATCTTGGCATATGAATCTGAGCTGAATATACCCAACGATGTCAGTAGTGTACACGAAGTGAAACTTCGATTTCTTACCATGTTTGCCGATCAGTATACGCTGGTACAACTGATTGAAGCGGATAACCTAAGCAAGACCCCACAAAGTCCGAATGTTAGTCGGGGAAGTGAATCTATTTCTTCTATGGTTTTGCTAGGCGAGCTGGCATGTATTGTGAGTAGTCCATGAATATAACTCCAGCGTGTAACACACCCAATATATTCCAAATGTTTAGGCACGTATACCATACTTTGGACCTACACCGGTATCAACGGTTCGTTATCACATTGTATGCGTTGTAGCTCTATATTTAACTACAACCCAATGGCAGATAAAAGCTTGAAATAATCACCAATAAGGTTAACCTCCTCAAACTTCAGCGTTAGATTCACGGCGCTCACGACGATACGACGATTAAAGGTTATTGACCACCAGGGGGAGACGTGAATGTACAATGGCCGGGCGTGGCGGTTGCCTTCTAGAAAAGACAAAACGCAGGCTTACGTTTCGTGAAGTGATTGTTATAGGCAAACTGATGAAGGTTTTACTCTCAGTATTTCCAAATAGCTTAGTGTTCTTGTGAGGTCATTCTGTGTCAGCATTAGAGGCAGATTTACAAAAAGTGCCGTGGGGACAATGACAAACAATTGTGAAACGTCAAAACACGAAACATTTAATACGCCAAAGAGCAGCTCTCAAGACAAGCCACAGCGACGTATTGTTAGAATAGGTCTACAATATGTTCGAATAAGAATCAATAGGAGGTCAGAATCATTTTGATTAATATCAACAGATTCCGAAACTTCAGAAAAATAAAACATTGAAAATGGTGAAAGCGCGACTTTCCAAACAAGCCTCAACGATCCATTGTTATGGTAGATCTAACAACCGCAGTTCTACTAACCCGAAGTCATATGTTCTAGTCTTTTTGTGGCTCTTACACTTCTTCCTCTTCTGGCATTATCTTTCCCGTCACTTTCAAATAATTGGTCTAGTTTTCTATCGAGAGTGCGTGCTTTCGTGTTCTGCGTGGTTCTCTCTCTCTCTTTCTCTAGGATATCTCTACAATCGAGTACTATTCGCTTACTGTGACTGTGTACTTTCATCATGTTAGAATTTTTGGCAACCGAATAGTGATGCTCCATCTTCGCTTTCGCAGACGTCGAAACTTTGCTTTCCCCCGTCTGTTGATGAACGACGTCGACTTGTAACTGCTCATGTCGGTGGAGTGTCGGCAAAGACTCGACGAACTCTTCTTCGGTTTTGGCAATGATGTTAGGAACTTTGTCGGACTGTACAGTTAGAAAGCCGTCAACCTTAGTGTTCACTTTGGGTTCAAATTTGGTCTCGATCACCTTGGCCTTCACCGTTTTAAATGGTTGGTCTTCGACTTCCTTGTTGCCCACGCGCTTTCTAGTGGACGGTCCGCTATTGAGCTTCAAGTTCACTTGTTTTGTCCTTTGTGTTGCTTTTAGAACAGGCTGAAACTCTACCTCTACATCACCAACAGACGCCTTGGTTTTTGTCAGTTCATCGTTATTTTCGATTTCATTAAAGTCCTTTTTGATACTAGGTTTGCGATCTTCCCCCCTAGCAAAATCGCCTTTTACGTAGTGATGTAAAAGTGAAATTTCTATGTCTTTGTCTTGTTTATTCCTTTGTTCCTTATTATTCACATCCCCGTGACTTTTTAGCGAATCACTTCCTGCACCTGGGACGTCTGGTACAGGCTCACTCACTCCTGAAACAACTGTTATCAATAAAAAAGATCTTTTGGCAAGAAGGTAATACTAATGAGATGAAAAAGCAGCAAACTATTAAACTTCACTGCAACTTAAAACATTTCACGTGTGGACATTTGTGATAGAAATTGATAGTTTCTGATTTTAAAAAGCCACTTCATGTATAATTCAAAAAGAGAATTGATGTTAGAGGTCGATTTGTAATATTCTTAAAGTTATGTGAGCCACCACTGAAAAAATAGCTTAAGCGCCCTATCTCTAAATTGAGGAAAGAGAGGACAGGGATAAGGAGAAAGGCTTGGAGGGAGAGAGTGACGTTCCGTAACACTAAGGGTTTGCAATGTTATCAGGAAAAATGAAGCAAAATTGTCACCTTGATGCTAACCTGGCGTAAAGTATCGTGTATAGGTTTGACTGAATAAGCATGCTCGCACTTACTGTATAGCTCAACATTGAAGGTTTTGCATGCAACATCGTCTGGGAGGACGTGATAAACATTGCAACATGCTTCTTCTGCTCTCTTAACGTCTAAAATAGAAGAGCCGATACATCTCATCTAAGGTAAATTTCCTCCTTGCACTAAGATCACATGCAGTTCATGTCGAAAGTATCTAAGACAAAATGACTCGGAATTGACCGTCATGACGGCTAGGCAGCAGCTGAAGTCATCGTCTGTCAGAATGAAACTTATTTCACGACCGAAAATGAAAGAGACTTAACAGCAGACTTAAAAAGCTGGCCAAGTCATTCTTTAATTAGAATTTTGTCACTACTTAAGTCCTAACAAGTCCTTTCTACTGTGAACATAATTGACCGTAACGACGGTGAAACGGTAGTTTGTCGGATTAGTTTTGTTCTGTAAAGTCATCATTGTCTGTAATACCCGGATGTTGCATACTTAGGAACTCTTACTCGTCTTGATAGAGATCACTTCATGTTCACTTGATGGTTTTAAGGAAGACAGGTTCGTCTTTTTATATTCTGGATTTGTTGAGAACAAAGAGCTGTCTGTCAGTATGGAGGTCCTATTATAGCTTAATGCATTTTGCGAACGCTATCTTACGAGTTTTTGAATCCCTTATTCGTACTTACACGAAGTGACAGTAACGCCAAACATTTTGATGCTGTCTGGGCTCCTCTGTAAGGTCAAACATTGGAATTCATTCTTCTTAACCTTAGCCAGAAGGCGAATGCCACGCTGCTTATCGAAACACTCGACGTTCGTGTAGTAAACATAATCGCCCTCGCAGTCTAAAACATAAAACGACTGGGATGAACAAAAATTGAACACAACAAAAATTCAACAACCAACTCAACTGCCCAAATGTTTGCATGAATTCCACATGTGATCAAGGGGTGAATCGACAATTGGTTGAACTTCAAAACCAACTGGATGGACTGCAAACCCCAATGGCCAGTGCTCTAACTTGGTAGTAGGACCTCAAAATAGGTTGGCCGGTGGTCAAACGTAATGACCTAACAAGTCACCGATTTTGAACAAAATAAACAAAAAGGTACAAAAAATAAACTCTAGGTGTCTCCTGAATCTTCAAGACAGAGCGAGTCTGAGGAAGTCCGGCCGTCGTAGTCGATCAGCGCACCGGTCATCGTGTTTTGGGTCCTGACCCAACTAGTTTTTTTGGAGTGAGGACATCACGCTTAGAAGTCCGGACATCACGTTTGATCACCGGCCATTTGGCTTTGCAGTCCAGTCGACTGGTTTAGAAGTCCGGGCAAGTGGTTTTAAGTTCAAGCAATTGTTGAATCCCCCTTGGTGATGTGTCTGGAAAGACATGTCCTAGGATGCGTTCTTGAAAGATCGTGCCAGATAACATGAAGTCTCGTGAGTGAAAGCAAAAAAGCTCGAGATCTTCATAGGTTCAGCTTACAAAATGCCCGCCTCATACTGTAAGTGGGACTTTACCATTTAGAATGGTGTACGTGAGTAAAATCAGAGTTTCCGTTATGCGCAAAGTTTTCTCGTCTCAAGTGTAAAGCGAGTGCCTTGAGTAACGGAACGCAGCCCACATATACGATTTGCGCTAAATTAAATAAAAAATCTCGGCATTCTCTCGCAAATAAGAGAACATTTCGCATTTAACTTGAGAAATACATTTCTTTGACCCACAGGAACTAAATTTGAATTCCCCGCGTCGTACTGAGGTGTGAATTCATTTTTGGGACAGTCTGCGTGTTGCTGAGTACCGCAGTTTACAAGTTCAGTTTAAGGTGGCGAGTAAGAAAGAGATGGAGGGCAGTCAGTTTTCACAAATACGGATCTACCCCGAAGGAATCGGTCTATACGTATTTTGTTACACGACCACTGATTATTTTTCATCTCATATTAGAATGACTTTTTTTACCTGTTTTAATCAAATTACTTCGTTTGCTCGATTTGTCGTCAGGGTTTACAGTTCTACCAAGGAGTGTAGTACAGTAGGAGAGTTCACTCTGCCATTTTGCCATTCGCCGCAATAAAAACCGGTCGAAACACTAGAGCCCCAAGCGGTGAGTAATCAACACTTAGGAGCGCAGTCCGAACAATGCAAACACTGATAAATTCATATTTAAATGACATTCAAAGTGCAATAAAATTACTGTGTGATTGAAAGTGGTTAGAATACATAAACTAACATCCACTTACATGTATAATCAAATGAGAACGAAAATGTGTATTTTAATCAATATTAAATTGTTTTTGTTTTTATTCTCCACCATGGTTTTGTTTCAAGTTTGAGTTCTTAACAAGGCAATTATCGTTCCTTATAACAGTTTATACCTCCGTGGACTATATAATTTGAATGATTGCTCCTGGGGATTCAGAGGGGAATCCCCCCCGTGCCAGCTAAGGGAGCAACAGGCAAAAACCAGGTGGGCGCCAAATGCGTGTTGACCCCCTCCTAAGGGGGTTACATGGGAGGAGTGCTAAACGGGTAAAAACCAATGAGGCATGCCACAATGGAGTTGAGCCCTTCCCATCGTCACACATTTTGGTTGCTCCTCTGACCATTGACAAACATGTTGCTCCCAGATCACTGCTGGTTTCATCTCCACCCAACAATTTCCCATGTGATCCGTACTCAATGCGCCAGGATACTAGCAATGCGAACAATTGTTTTGTGCAGTGGGTGTTACACAAGTAAGAAGAAGAAACCAAAGCAATTTATCACTACCACAAAATCGTAATATAATTTTAGAACATTCCATTCCAGTATAGGGTTAACTCGATTCCACTCTCCCAATATAATCACCAACAGTTACAAAACAGTCGCTGATCTGTAGATTACATGTAGCTCACAACCTAAAAAAACGAAGTAACATTGAGTATATCACTCATAACTAGTCCAAGTTCAAAATGTCATGACAAAGAATTAACATGCTGTACAGCAATCAAAATATTCACTTCCCGCGTAGCTTCATACAAAACTGAATTAAAAAGAGTGACTTGGATGATAAAACCAGAATTTAATTTTATATACCCACTGTTCCTATTATCAATAACAGCAAGTATTTCAGGTAAGTTGAACCCAGACCACAAGACCATGTGTCTTACTTATCCACAACTGGGGCTTAAATGTCAGTCCACGGATATTTAAGGGCCTCGCCGCTGCATCATTGGCATATAGAATTAAATTTTCAATGACGCACTGCTCAACTTAATTGATCCAGCTGGCACATTAAAATTATGTCGATTTTTTCACCTTTTCACCGAGACCAACAGATTCTCTAACTTGACTCATGACAGACTTGAGGCCCTGTGGCTGTGATTGTTCCACGGCCGTGTCACCAGTTATATTACCCATAGCCATGGGTATGTTTTCCTAAAATTGTCCCTGCGATCATTTGGGTGACATTTTCACCCCTCGTGGAATTCATGAACTGCAAGTATCCAAAAAGCTTACGATCACATCGTACGTTAATCATTGTCCTTCCGCGGACAGCCCGGCTCTACAGTAGGCCTAGCCTGCTACACTGCAGACAACAGTGGCAATGGGACTGCGATAAACTTGTCTAACAACCGTGAACAGAACACACAAAATGAAATACAGTCTATCATATTATTGAATAACAGATAATCCTTCCCTTTCTGAATCCTTATGGAACCTAAAAATGACACGTCTGGGGTTTTTGTGGATGAATTCATGCAATTTATCGCACTGCAAAATGCGTCCATCCCCATTGTTTTGGCACTTCCTGGTTGACCGTTGCTTGTTCACCACTTGGCGGCGATAGTAGTAGCGGTAACAGCGAACTCACATTCAAGTGAACTCTCCTACTCTACTAAACTCCTTGGTTCTACTGCGTCTGATTGGTCAAATCGCGATTAGCGCGTCCTCTGACGTTTGGATGGCATGAATGAAAAGCGACATTCTACGTTAAAGTAGTCAATATTAAAACTAAATCCGAAATTGTCAAGCCACCTTTCAGTCAATCAGAGGTTTCAATGGTCGCGTAATACTAACAAATGAGCCACGTTTCCCCAAGTAACGTTTCAAACATAAGACTTACCGAATCCGTCAGGCGTGTCGGTCTTCCCATACACTACGTATCCTGCTTTCTGAAATCGAATGGTGCGGTGCGGATTTCCTTTGAATGTGAAGACGCCAAGGAATAAATTGGATGGAGCACACAGCTGTCCTGCAAAAGTTTTTCTGACAAAAGTAAGCCATTAAACAAAGGTCGCTGTTCCAACTCGTTACATTCGTGATTATTGAGCGAATAAAGTTTTACTTGAAATCCGATGTAAGATTAGCTCAGATGTGAAAACCGCTCTCGAATCTTTTTCAAATGTATATCTACTACCGACAGCTGTCAGTCAATTAACTGAAAGAGGTGTTCGTTTTTTGTAACGGCACGAAGTTTTATTTTTTATTATTTTTTTGGTCGCTGACCTCTGTCTTCATTTGGCGACCTGAGGTTTCGCTAAGTTGCATTTGGCGAGTTGGCGTTAAGCTAAGCGCTGAGCACTGCAGTTTGTTGGCATTACAGTAACTTTCTTCATACACAATGAAACTTCCACTGATGGAGTCTGTAAAATTTACAGAAATTATTCAGCAGTCAGGAGTTCCAAGAAAATGTTCTTGAGAGACTTTCAAGTAGCCTACATGTAATACTGTGAAATCACGTGGGACCGGATCCCGGTAGCTTTTGGAGGGCAATGAGTCCATATAACTTTTGTTTCAAAACACCACGTCTAGTCACATACACTGCAAAAGGGTCTTGTCACGAAGGCAAAATGTTCCCCTATATTGCTCTCTGTGAAGGAGTACCTCCTCTTACAGACACAGGTAGCGAATGAGTCACAGTTCCCACGTGATGATCCTACATTAGCTTTAGAACTGAGAAGACGTGATGATCTGTTACGCAAAAGGTACTCAATAACATTTTGTTCGATAAGTTTAGATGTTCTTTGCTCGCCATACATGTTTTTCAGCCACAATCTACATTCAACGCTACTAACCACGTAAGATAAAACGCTGAGGATTGGCGCTGTTTCTGAGAAATCAATCGGAATACCTACCTTTATACTCATCTCTTATGCTGGTCAAAACAGTTTTATCCATGTACAATGGCTTGTCTGGAGGATGACCTAGATAAGGAAAATAGAAAAATCAAACTGTTCTTGTACACGTACAGGCGTATAAACTGTACATGTATGTTGTATGTTGCTGTTGCTGCTGGCGCTGGTGGTGGAGGTGGTGGTGATGCCGCTACCGTTGCTGCTGACAAAATGCGTTGTGCCGTAGAGTAATTCAAGCGAAGCGTTACATTTTATCGACGATTTCTACGTTATCACAGTGCAGTTTAAATTCGTGAAATGTACTTACGCATCATTGTAAATTCCTCTGTAATACCTCGGTCCCTGCCGTGGCAGTCGATGAACATTTTTTCAGCTTTATCCTGTACTGTAAAATATGTTGGTTTTTCTTATAAAACTGAAGAGACAGTGAAATTCGACCGTGATTTCAACATCAGAATTTGCGATTTACTTGCATTATTTGAAGAATGACTGAGGTTTTTGGCTAATTTTCGGCTTCCACTGCATATCAAGTATTTTTTGACGACAACGTCGAGTTGAAACTCAGCAAACTGCACACTGTAGGAAAATTCATTCCCATTAGTTCAGTAGCTCGTTGTAGTGAACCGCGTCACGTAGAGTGCGGCGGGCTTTGTCCTTCCGTTTGAATGGATGCCAGCACTTAGTAGATTTTGTTCACCTGTCCTCAGTTTTGCCGATAAAAAGGACAGAAAACTCGCGCCTCCTGCCAAAATAGCAACTTCTAATTTAGGCCATTTAACGTTCTACAGACGGTCTCCCATTGTTCCTTAAGCAGATTAGAAATAATTTCTGGATGTGAAACCGTAGGCCCTGCTATAAAGGTTTAGTGTCAGAAGCCCACTCAAAGGACTAGAAGGCATAGCAGCAAATTTCTGCTAAAGCGAAGGACAAGAGTAAATACGCTCGTGAAGATAATTGTTTTGAAACCCAAAGCATGGTTTATTGCCGCGATAAGATATACATGTAGGAAGGAGAGTTGAAAACAAAAACAGTATCAAGAATTAATTTTTGAGAAATTACTCACCTGTCTGAACAACCAGCACACGTAGATTACGCAACTTTGTATGGGTCAACGTCATGCATTGAAACGTGCCTTTCTTCCGGTTTTTGCTAGAATGATATACATGTATATTTACAGCTGAAAACATCTTTTAGACGTAAACTGAGTTCATTACACGAAAGACTCTGGCGAAGGAGATAACTTTTATCTCGTTTACGTGCAGCGGGATGCTTTGATGACCCAATGTACTGTGGCAGCTATCGAAACAGAGGTTCACTCACCATATCCAGGTGTTAGTGTGGCTGGATTGTTTTGTTATAAAATTAACCCACACACGTAGCCACATCAAAAGAATAATTGCCAGTCCTCACTGCTGTTCATGTTAAAGCTGTGAAGTCCAAAAGCATGTCTATTTCGTTCCTGTGCTCTCTTTACTTTTAGAAAGTTCTTATGCAAGTTGAAACGGAAAGTTGTGACGTCACCTTCCCCACCAGTTAATTTCGGTAAACAATACGGTGGTGGTCAGTTCATCAGCATAATTTGTATTTGTTCAGGCAGGCACTGCACAGCAAATGGTGTTCAAGAGTTTCTAATTTACAATATAGCATCTGCGAACCAAACGAATATTATATTATCCTTACGTGTGGTAGGGCAGTGTCGATTCGGTAATTTTCCAGACAAAGCTATGCCCTTATGAAATCTTCCATAGAATAAGTGGCCAGTGTTGGAACCAAGGCGGTAAAATTGCCTAGCCACCCCTAGGGCGGTAGCGTCACACTTCATGAACCAATAGGCAGTAGGCGAATAAAGAACGGAACCCACCTTTGTACATGAAGTTGCATCATCAATCGAACCGAGGCGTGGTTTGGACAGAAGATGTTGTACAGCTTAATGGGATGGTTAATTTCTTCTACAATTGAAAAAATGTACCCGAAACAAAGCCAACAGCAAAGAGTAACGTGATGGATTCATTTCGCAGATTGTTATGTTAAAATTAAAACGGAAGTTTGTGAATTAGTGGATGAATGGTTGGATATTTGTTTAAACCACTGGCTTGATGAGGTCTAAAATACTACAATAACGCAAGATTGAATAAAATAGAAATACAAAAAAATGGAAAATGGACATATTTGAATGAAGCATAGCTAAGTAAGTATCAAATGAGAAAAAAATTCCAGATTAACAATACATCCTTTATTTTTTATCTGAAGCACAATTGGGATTTTCGTTAGAAAACCCAAAACAAATTTGATTTCACTGTTCAGAAATGACTTTTTTATCTAGGTTGAATGAGGTGAAAAATTATCATAGGTCTTTTGTAAAATGCTCATACATCACAATAAATAAGAACTAATATAAAACTTCATCTTCAAACTGCCATTATTTATAAGTCTTGTAGATTCTACATCATAAATCGTCCCGTTTCTACTCGGAGAGGTTTGAACACACACCGAAGCCGAGAGAGTACATCTTGAAGATTGATGAATGAAACTTAATGCATAATTATGTTTTTTAATGTGTTTCGTGTTTTAAATTTGGGCATTGTTTGCATTTGCTCTGACCAACCTCTGCCAGTTACCTTGAGAAATACCTCAAGTTATTTCAGTATCAAAAAGGACATTAATAGACATACGCTTCCTGCTTGCGCAAATTGATGCACCCCTGGAAACAACATTTACTTATATGGTGTACTGACTGCATCACGTTTCGTATGTTGGTTAAAGCCTGTTGTTGTCGTACAGTCATGTTCGACGTGTTGTTTGTAAGTTTGTTATCCTAGGTCCCAAATGCTCTCACTTTAGCCAGTTATCAGAGCGAAATGTCAGAAAATCATTCTAGGGCAGAAATTCGTAGCCTTCTTAGGAGAAGACTAAAAACAAAGAAAAAATAGAGATAGACCATCCCCATGCCTAATGACATCGTATGGAATTTGCAAGGTATTGTTAATTTTGAGAGACCCATTCGACGGGCGTAAGTGTGTTGCATGGTTATCGCTTGTAGGTCACTTCCATTGTTTTCCTTTGTTGCATATTTGTTGGATATAAAGGTCATATGGATATCTTACCTTGAGGCACATCAGTCCGTTATCGACAAATCCTTGCCATTGTTTTTATTATAAGAAAAAAGTGAACAATGGTTACGTGAATCCATCGATTTCTATGCCAGGAGCTTGCGACCTTGTTTCCCGTGGGTCGGAAATTGTTCGGTGTCACTATTTATCGCTGTAGTCAGGACACAATAATAGGCACTCGTCGTAATTGTCTAGTGTAAAATTTTGGAAAGGTTATGGTATGGTGCACTGCAAATATAACTACTTAAATACGGGTTTGCGTGCATTTTAATCGAAATAATCAAGACAAAGTAGTTGTATTTGCATTGAATGCTAGTTAGCAAAACTATATTCGCACTGAATACAGTGAAGTGAAAACTCATACTAACGGAATATGTCTTTGTAAAGTTTCCCACCCTTTACGACAATTTCTGTGTCTCGAATTACCAATGACCGGAAGTCGCTGTAAGACACATCCCAGTGACCTTGGAAGTGTATTGGCACGGCGTTGCTGCACGGTTCTGTTTCTGAAAAATATACTTCTGCATCAAACGAGAGAACCATGAATTTCTGATTCATTGGAAAATGCCCTGCGCAACAATTGCATTTCACAAAAACAGATTGTTAGGCTAACCTCTTTTTCGCCTAACTGTGCCAATCCAGTAGCGATAAGGGCTTTCCAGACATCGCGAGACGTACATCGGCCAAGCAATGGGAACAGCGCTTACGGAATGTACTTCAGCCACTGGAATACCACGTGCTAGTCTCCTGCGGTAGATAGTAGTTGTGACCGGTTTAAAGTCCCACCGAGCTGCACCAGAATGATAGTAGCCTGAAAAATGAGATGACTTTGAAAATTCGAGGAAGACGTAGATCTCAAATGGGACGTTTCATCAGCTTATCTTGGTTCAAGGGTATAAGGAAGTAATAGCGTGTTTGACTTGATGCTCATGTATGCAATGCTCCGCAGTTAAGAAAATGGGCCAGCGTTCGAAGTACTTGAACAAAAACAGAGAACAACTTTTGGAGGTCCATCGTTCAAAACGCTATGAAAACGGTTACATAAAAGTATGTGAAAATCCCGCTGATTGAAAGTAGAGGGAACTACACTTTAAGTGTAATAGGCGAGTGAAACGCGACGTGTCCGTTACTAGGTAGGTGTTGAAGTGTATTCGATTATTTCTATGAAGACCAGGGCATACAAAGAATTAGCAAAATTAACTCAGAATACGTCCAATAGTTACAACCTGTTACACTACAGATCGCTGAAAATCCAGACTCGTTTGCACTGCTCGGAATGTGCAGCATCTAAGCTTAATGAAGTGGAAAGGTAATCAGCAGCTTGAGTTTTTCGGATGTCATTTTTTTGTGATTTATCGTATAGAAATACACAAATTGAAGTTATTGAAATGTGCGTAGAAACTTTGACTTGAGAATTTTACTAAAGAATTGCGGCACGTGTCACGTGCCTATTTAATGGATAACCTCATGAGGCTGAAAACACATACCTAGATCCATAAGTTTATATACAAAACAATTGAGGAGCAATTATTTTAGTACGAAAAACGCATAATGGGAAGATAGGGGTCCGGGCACAAATGCGCTCATATACAATTATCAAATACATGAAAAACAACACGAAAAGCTAATGACTACACACCAAGTGATATAGTTCAAGCTCACTTGGCGAATCTAAATTTATATCTCTCGGCTTCCTGCCTACATTAATGATTTTGGAGAAATTTGAACTAGTCCAAGTTTCTTTTTCAATTGGAAAGTCCGTCACCTGAATGTGACCGCTCTCACCGTGATCTAAAGCCGTCACGTTTTCTAAGCTTTCGCTCTCAGTTCCGTTGGAAATCTTGTCTTTTATCCCCGTTATTGTTACCTCTGATAGAAGTCTTTCGACTTCTTCGTCAACAACGTCTTCGTCGAGATCTTCCGTGTCTTCTTCATTTTCAGAGTTTTCCCCTGTCTCTGGGTCAGATTCTTCGACATAGGTGGAAGTAACTTGGTTGTTGTAGATGCCTTTGTCCTCACTAATGGTTGCTTGTAGATCCACCCGTTTGTCCTCAAGCACTTTGCTTTTTCTTCTCAGCGCGTCTTTTTCCAAAGTATTCCTTTTAATATTTTCTTCCTCGTTTGTGCTTTCTTCTCGGCGTTGTCCTGCTTGCTTTTCTTGTTCGCTTAGGATATTGGGCAGGACCGAATTCTTGACAGTGACTTGCTCCGCAAAGTGTCTATCAATGATGTCGTCCAGAGCTTGGTTACTATATTCTTGCCCTGACCAAGCATTGATGTTGATACCACCTTCTTTTAATAAGTCATCGATGGAGGATGTTGGATTTGAATCAGAACCTGTAACGGCATTGCTTTCTTTCGCATTTGCCTTAAAAGCTGGCGACTGAACATGCACTGACTGATTTTCCCCATATACCTGTGTTGTCGTTGCCTTGTCGCTCTCCACTCCATTTGCTTCCATGTTAGAAAGGTACTCAATTTCAGCATCAGTCTTGTAAAGTCCAATCTGGCTGTCAATACCTTCGTTGCTTGATAATTCCTTTTCGTCGAATGGAAGTACATCGATTCCGTCGTCCACGCTCTCCGTTTCAAATGTGAAACCGGCTTGTTGACTGGCTAGTGAATCTCTCAGTTCAGCTTTAGCTGAATGTTTGAAAACGCATCCAATTGATATAAGCACACATAGAAATGAAAGTGTATGCTCTGGAAAGAAACCAAGACATTGTTAATTACATAAAAATTGTCACTGAGATTTTGCAGATAACTCTTACCAACTGTTAGTTTTCATTCTGTGACAGATGCACAATGCCTGTTTAACGAATATGTCACCGTGCATTTGCTAATCGCGTACCCAATTAATCGTTAGGTGTTTGTGCTCGTAATCACGGTTATCAGTAGTCTAACTGCAAATTTGTTCACGTCTAACAAACACAACTGTGTTAGAAGAACGATGAGATCAGTGCATCCGTATACATTGTACAATTAATCGAAAATGTCGCTCGCATATCAACGAATATAATATGTACACAGTTCACCAAATGTCTTTTCTTGAAGCCAATCAAAGAGAAAATCATTTTTCAACTCACCCATGTTCACTTATTTCTATAGCATCTTAAGGAACAAAACAAACTCGAAACAGAGGAAATATAAGAAAATCTAACTCAAAACAAAATAAGAACAACTAAAATTAATTGTGTGAAACTTGTCACATTTTATAAATAACGCGTGCCACGTGACAGCACAGCACAGCATTTAACATTTTGGGCGATGACGTTTTCTCGATGTTACACGGACTTCTTTTCTCACTGGTTTCAACACTCGTCATTTTCTGGGGTACGCTATCGTACAATAAATGTATACATGTTCATACATAAATACGCGCTTGTTCAGCAAATTTCCCGAGCAAATCATATTTTGTGAGCGTTCAAATATTACGCCATCCTAAATTTGCAACATTTTAACCTCCTTCTCTCATCACCCGTCACTATGATTTACACCCCGTCCAGCTTCCAATTACGTCATCACAGCCAATCCCCCAACCCACCTGTTTTTATGGAATCGACAGTTTGTTGGAGATTTCGTTGTTATGATTCTTATGACAAACAAAATTCGCTTTATGATAGAAAATTACCTTTGCCGCTGTTGTTTCCAGCAATGAAATAAAGTACATGTACGCAACTTTATCTTTCAAACCAAAAATAATGAATATCTTCGTACTTAACTACATGTACGCCAGTGTAGTGAGGATATGGCGGGAATTAAAAAATAAGGGTGGTTTTTTATACCCCCAAATAATTATATTGCATATGGTCAGCGTCCGCTGATGTATCTTGTAAGTGCTTGGCAGGATATTTATCAGATTTGGCAGATGTGTGTCTATAAAGCAGGCGATGACGAATTTTGGGCCGATCTGACTACCGTTCTGCCCTCTTTTAGTTTTTGTGTTTGCCTCTTTACTTTTTAATTTTCTTGGTAAAAATTCGTAAAATTTGATGCCTTGATGCCCTCCAATGTTCGGACGGACTTAAAGTGGAACTTTCACGCTAATTCCTTATCTCTCTGGTTGCTTGGTCAGAGTAGTCAGTAACACAACATATACATGTAGCGACGATTTAAATATGAAGTACGTTGAAAATTCCCAAGTGTTTTCGATAACGAGTTTTGCGTCGAAAATGATCCGCCGTAAATCAATAAACCATGTACAATACGTCTCATGACGTGGTCTTGAGGAATACGACTGCATGACGCGGGCTACTTGAGCCCCCAGGGTGAGTCATTAGCTTAAAGGTTCCCTTTTTGCAGATTTGTTTGTATTCACATTTACAAGTTCTCAATGAAGACAACTGCATTTTGTTTAGCGTAAATGTTCCTGCTATATATTAGCATAGTTAGGAGTATGCAAAGACATCTTTAATAAATTTCGCGACATCTGTGGCCATTGTATTCTTAGTACGTTTTTGTCGTTAGCCTCTCTATCAGGTAAACATTCCAAAGGAGCATGAGGAACATTAGGAGATTTGTTCCTGGTGAAAAGACTGCAAATGACGTTAATTTTAGGACAGGTTTTGCAGCAACTTTGCTTTCGTGTCCAAAGCTCTTTCTCCTTTGGCTTCTTACTATGTGGAGAATATTTTTGAAATTTGACGTCTTTGTTCCTTTGGAAATGGTAACAGATGACGACAAGTTACAAGACCATCCGACTACACCTGCGCAACCCAGTGTATGTCAATTTTATATGTTTTAACAATGTCTTGTTGCTGTGTTTCCGCCTGTACTCTATACCGAGACGCACGTTCGATCAGAGCACCATTTTATCAATTTCCGACGGAAACAGCATAGCTGGTGAAAGGGTTGGGAATGTTGCTTTTTGAGAAAATGCCTCGTTTGAAAATCTGGTTAGAAAAAGGGCGTGTAGTTTACACATGAATCGGCGTCTTTTTCAACTTTACCTAAATTACTATTTCTCTGTATTACTCGGTTCGAACTGATAGCCGGCTACAGCATCTCAGTGGAAAAGGTCCTCGCGGTCTGTCGTGACAAAATCGCAGTCCGTTTTACCTCGGGAATCCGAGTTTCACTGACTTCTGGAGATTACAAAAATCTATTCATACGAGTACCGGCTGTTAAGTTTCAGATATGTCGTTTGCTTCGTGCGGTGCATCACTTAAAATCCCAGATGTCGGTCAGCCAATTCCATAGAGGCGGTGATTTAAGAGCCCGTTACAAATACAGTTTCAAAGCATGCCATAAATGTTAATGGTTATAAGTGCATTGTAAAAAATGCTTGTTATCAGGGATTTCCAGAATTGACTGTAGCTGTGTGTATGGCTACAGTAAAACCACGCAAATAAGCGCATGCGCCTACAGCTGTATGTTGAACATGAAGCGCTTTTTGGTCAATTAATTCTACTCCAATGTTTCGCATACACTGTAGGCGCATGTACCTGACCTCTGCAATGAAAGCAATACTATGGTTCGCCATCTTGTCAGATAGCATCCCTGGATACCTTGCAGATGAGTGACTAATGCAAGAAAGGTTCAATTGAGGATAACGGACCCCAGAACAATATGGTTCAGAAAAGCAGGAGGGAGTGAACTTATCATGACTTGTGCCAAGACGGTCAAGAAGTGAAGCTTCATCAGCAATGTACCATGTTCCACCCACGTACAAACTGGTCATGCGTGCTTTTTTTCAAAAAACGTTCAAGATGTGTCTATATCCGAAGCAACATACTCATCGCAAGTTCTACTCAAATGTTTCGCATGTACAGTGTAGACACTTGCAGCTAAGCTCCACAATCAACTGCAAAAAGCATGCGACTTGGGGGGTTAGGCACAATGTATTCGTTGTGTGTTCAATTTAAAATTTGAGTTGCTTTCATACTTTAAGGAATAGCTGTCCGAATGGTAACTGTGCGAGTCTGCTGTCTACCCTACCGGAAGTGAACTGTTATTATGACGACAGATGTTAAACATGCTTTGATAACTGTTTAAGGATGTAACGGAAGACTTAACAACTGAACTTTCTAACAAAACATTTATTTCCTCAATATTTTATACAAACTCGAAAATTGGACTTCCTACACAACACATGATGTGCACATTCACGTACATGTAGTAAAAGTAGTGTAAAATCTACATTTACATATTTATTTATCTTGTGTAAATGCAGCTCAATTTAAATTTGCGAAGTAGCTACATTGTATTCCACTGAGTGCATACGCTTTTGTTGGATTCCGAAATTAATAATTAATTTGGCTAATAATACTTCTTGTTGTGCATTAAAACGGTTCCGTTGATAATGAACGCTACTCAAGGACGAATTAAATTCCAAATAATTTACTTCCAGCTTTTTCTGTGAAAGAGCTCGAATCTTAACTACGGTAAACTTTGTGCAAACCAGCATATTAGGACAGCGCCAAACAAAACGAAAAAAGCAATGCATTTTGGAGACGTATTAGTGTCGTGTGTGTCGAAGCATCGGGTTTGGTGAACGTGACCTGTTTCTATAGCTAAGTCGACTGCGCGGATGACTGACTGATCCCTTGGCGTCCTCCAAACTTGGAGGATGTGGGGTTACTGTGGGGGTGCGATCATTCTCAGTAGTTTGGTGGCGCGTGGCTCTGACCGATGCCGTGGTCTGACTGTCCGCCCGTCGTTTTTCTCTCTCCTCTCGCTCTTGCTCCCTTATCTGTCGTT
This sequence comes from Phoronis australis, assembly GCA_002633005.1. NCBI lineage: Eukaryota > Metazoa > Phoronida > Phoronidae > Phoronis > Phoronis australis. The sequence continues at coordinate 617,457 of NMRA01000074.1, read as the reverse complement.
TCAGCGACTTCTCGCGCGACCGAGATCTACGGCTAGAGCTTGGAGCGGCAGCTGACGAAGGAGGCCTGGTCCAGAATAGAGTGCTCTCCGGAGTATTGTCGTCATCGTCAATGGTAGCTTGGTGATTTGTCTCGGAGATTGATGTCAAAGACACGAAAGACTCTGTCGGTGCTTTTGTAGTTGAGCTGATGTCGACCCGTTTCGAAGCGGATCCAAGGGGCGCAACAGGCGAAGACCTCTTGTTTGCAGATACAGTGTTCTTTGCTGCGCTTTGCACGGGTTCAAAGGCTGATGCATGGTCTTTACGGAGTTGCACAGTTCCTGGAATTGTTATGTTTGTCTGTGCAGGAATAGACATTTGGTCAGCGTTCTTCACAGCTTGTGGTTTTGCAAGTTTACTGCTGGTTACAAGCTGGCGCACCGAAGTCGGTTGATAATCATTCGAGGCATCGACATGAGAAACTGCTACGGGTGTTGTTGTTTTTTCTTCGGATTCTATTCGTTCTGCTGGCTCAGAAATGGGGTCAACATTTGGCATCACCGCCTGCCCGAGAACGCCGGACATTTCACCAATACCTTTACGTGGAGACGGCGGTGGCTGTTCTTTAATTGCTTGTGCGTCGTTAATTCGATTAACCTTTTGAACTTCAGAAGCAATTTCAGGTCTTCCCTTTGGTGGCTGTTGGACGATTGGTGGCAAGATAGTACCTGGAATAGAATCTTTGACCTTGCCTTTGTTGGCATCCGCACTGCGTTCCAGAGAGCTTCCGCCTACGCCGTCTCTCATATGTGGTTTCCTGTTTTGCTTCATCATTGGTCGGCGACCGGATGCGTAAGAAGACGGAGGCGAGGCATTTCTAGAACGGTTACCTTTCTTGACCGCTTCTGGTTTTTTGAAGCCAGAGGAATAATTGTACGAGTAGTTAGGTATCGTAATAGGGGATGCGTTGTACGATCTATTTCGCTCCCTGGCGACCATCTCTCGAGCAGTTGGCGGCTTGCTCGATGAGAGGTTTTTGAACTTTTCACTGGCTTTTGAAACGCCGCTAGCTTGCACCACAGTCTGGTACATGTCGGGTCTGGTCTGAAATACAAATGAAAATCCGTCATTACGTGTTTCAAAGAAGACATGTTAGCTGCCAATCTACGACAGAGTTCCAAAGGTATTTCAAAATTGCATAGCCTGCTGCATTTCAGTACTCAACCAGAGGCGGATCCCGGATTTTGGATTAGAGGGGCTAAGGGCAGAGTATTACCCAGAATTTCCCAGGTCAGACATTCGCACCCCCGAACTGCAAAATGGAATCTTGGAGAAGCCCTTGCCCCCCTCCAACTTTCAATTCGTCACTGCTCACTGAGCCGACGTTTCACTGCGGCACCAGCAAACCCGTGGGTATGGCATTACCTTTTGAGTAGAATCTAAAAGTAAAGCTGTCGCATCGCTTGTGTACCCTTCGCCGTCACCAGCACCACCACCTCCACCACCACCACCACTACCACCATCACCGTCAACTTTTCCTCCACCGCTGCTGCTGCGACGTAAAGCACTAGGGAACCATTGTGGAAGGTACTTCCGATATCGTCGACCAATATTTGTCCATCGTAAAACGCCACTGTCGGAAAGAAGTACGCACATGAGTAGCTTACGTAAGGAAAATCCTGCATCGCGTTTATACTAACTCTCAGTATGGGTTCTGTAAATGTAAGACGCTCGCGAATAAAGCTTTGGTCGCAATGTATGGTGATATTTGACAGCACAAAGGTCCTCGTATCAGTGCGCCTGAATACTGATCTACAGAACCTCACAAAGGGTGACAATGAAAATTACAATGGATTTGCTACAGGTTCCCGCTCTCGGCACGTTTACAATGTGCCTTGCGCCGGGAACTATATAATCGCAGCTACAGGGCTCCACATTTTGAGAGCGCTTGGTAAGCAGGACAAAGACATAGCGCAATAGCGAGCTTATTACAACCAGTGTTGACACATACTATACGATGGTTACAACTGACACATATAACGAGGGAAAGGAAGGGGTGGCGACAGGGGATCGATGGAAAAGGGTGATGACGCGGTGAGCGGGGTGAGCGATTGGCAATCGCGGCAACGTGTACCTCCGGACCACCAGGGGCTCCCCACGACTGGTCATACTACAGGCACCCTTAAGGCGGGAGTTTTGTTATATTTTAGAGCATTGGAAAAGATTTTATGGTAATTATTGGCACTGGTAGTTCAAAGTCGAAAAACGGGAACAAGAGGGTGTTGATTCCAAGAATGCCGGGAAAAAAGCAATTATCCAGTAGCGTCTAACTTACCATATAACCACAGTGGGTAGAATGACGAAGACGAGAATGAAAGTCAGCAGGCAGCCGAATATGACCACGATCTTGCGGGAATTAGGCACCTGCGCACCGACAATTTTTATGTCCTCGAAAAAACGGAAGAGGGCGGCTGTCAACGGATCTGCGACAGAAAAGTACATGATTGTCAGACAGTCAATTGAATTGGCCCGTAGAAATGTATATGCATCTGTGTTGTTCGTTACATGTACCATCATCCCATTTCTTTCGTCCGTGTATCAGCGTCAGACCACTAGCAATGTTTTCAGCTAAACGCTGCTTTTGCTTTACCGCAACACAACGGCGGGTAAAAGCACTGCGCAGCGGTGTACATTAAAGAAACATGTATTAATGGTTTTGTCATTTGGTGTTTCTTGGAAACAACAGCTTGGCTAGAACTTACCTACGCAGTCTGTTCCATCCGTGCTGCCGACGTGCGCCGTGGTGTAGTTGGTTGTGCAGTTAATGCACTTCGATTGTGCCCTCTCCGGTTGAAAGGAGCCAACAAGACAGGGAACGCATTCACTGTAGCCGTGCCTGCTGTAAAACCCTGGGTCGCATGAGACTGCAAAAATGAAATGCAACAATTTAAAGCAGAACCTTATCCTTTACGTCAAAAATATTGGTTATATCGTCATGTTACTCAAAAAACTGTAACATAATTTCAAGACCACCAATTACATAAAAGGGGTGGAAACAGTGACCTGGGGATGCACGCACCCACGGGGGAGGGCTCGAAGGAGCCCCCTAATTTGACAAAGTGGGCAAAAAGTTAGACCTCAGTGAAACGAAAACACAAAAAAGTAGATTACGAAACAAAAGTTCACTAAAAAGGTAGGAACTACCAAAATTCAGCGAATACACAATTCATATCTTTGAACATACCCCGTGAATCTGAATAAAACGTCCACATTATCAAAAATTTAAGCCCACATTTTTAGGCTGGGTTCGCGCATGCTGGGTATGCCTCATGATTTCCAGCTACGATCTAGTTAAGGGAGGGAGTGGTGGCGTAGGGACTTCCACTGCGCGTTTGGTGTTCGAGGCTCTGGAATGGGATGTAAAGGATCGTAGCTGGCACTAAATACAAGGCTGTAAATTGCTTGTATTAATAGTCTCGGAGTTCAAGTAGTACGTATAGTGTTTCGTGGAGAATGGTAAGCCTCCCACTGATACCAGTGTTGCAACTGGATACTTGATACATTTTCGCTAACTAAAATCGATCAAACAACCAACATACGGCATCGTATGTTCCTGTGATACCATCCACCGGGACAGTTCACATGCAGCGTCTTTCTCAGTGAAGATTTCTCGTACAAGGTATCATTGGTGCGGTTCTGATCTTCGGTCACAAACTTGTGAATCTTTTCATAGCTCTGGAACATATTGTTTCAAAATTATTGCACGGTGCATTTGCGATCCCGAGATTTCAAAACCTAGTTTCCCGGTACAGTGTGTGTGTTATTGCAAATTGTCTGTTTTTTGTACCATTTGTGGTATTTAAATGTCATTATTTTGAAACGAATAAAGATATCAAACAGGAAGAACATATTGTAATAACTGACGACGGAACCTCTTTTACATGTAGGTGGACTCGCCAAAGATGGGCTTCGAGTCCCTTTCAAAGAGAATGTAGTGGAAATACTCACGGTGATAAGGTGCTGCGCTATGACCTTCTCCTTACATGAAGTCTGGCAGGGTGGTGGCACATCGTTGGGACTGGGTAGAAGAATCAAAGATACCCAGATCTGCGCGCCAAGCACGGAAGTTCCCGGCTGTGCGAAAAAGTCGAAGTTAAACATGTAATTTTATTAGAGCCATAAGCGTGCTTCAAGCAATGCATGTTGAACATTAATAAAGGGAAAAAGTAACACCGTTATCTTGGCTGGTAAGAAGTAAAGATTGGCTTGAATTTCCCTGCCAGAAAATGTCTAGTGCACTCGCTAAGAGCAGAGTGTGCATTACGTAGTTTTCTGGTTGGAATGTCGGTTTCGTTTTTTGTTGGTGTCCGGATTTTGATACTGTAGTTTACGAATGTGTTCTGCTTACTACACGGTAATATTGTTATTGTTTAAAGAAAAAATTAAATGATTACAATTTTATAACAATTTGAGTGGCGCCGCATCAACTATGTTGAACACTGGGCAGGAATCTCCCACAACTTATGACTAAGACAAAGTAGTACTTGGGGTTAGTCTCTTAAAACTGCCACAAGTAAAAAAAGAAAGTTTTACAAAACCTTGAATATTCTTTCGTGGCATTTGGTCTTTAAATTTTCCATACGACAGGTGTCGCCGTGGCATATTTTCTTCATTGTTTCTCTCAGGTACATTTCTTTCCTTTTCGTTGGTGTCGTGTCACATGCTAATGTGTCGTATCGAAATTCAACTGCAAAGCTCACTTCAGGTATAACGAAGACTGTTGAAATAAGACATGACAGACTTTACGGGAGAGTAAATCCGCATTCCATAATAAACTACTTTTGATTTAGACTACATGTATTTACTGTCATGAAATTGAACCGAAATTGTTCCTTGCCCAAACTGGAAGTGATGAGAACCCTTCGAAAGAAGTCACAGGGCGTTATAATTGGCTGGAGGTTAGATTCTGCTTGTTTGTTTTCTTTATGGCATGTCACTTTATGCGCCGGGTAATGCCAGAGGAATAACAAACTGTCAGTTCTCAAAAATCGTTTCTCAACTGAATAAGGAACACGTTGAAACTAATTTGATGGCGTACATGTATGCTTCTTGGATGAAAAACAAATTTTACAGACACTTTAAATAGAGTGTATACTCTAAGCGTACATTGTAAAACTCGAAGCTCTTTGACAGAAGAACAGTTTAGAGGTTAGAACACACGGGGTAGATCCAGGATTTTGAGTTAGGAGGGCCAGAACAGAGTATTAGCCAGGATTTTGGCAGCCCCAAACTGCCACATAGAATACGGAAAAATTTTAGGGGGGACATGCCTTGGAGCTGATGAACAACTTCATGTTTCACGTAGTCTCCGTCGCGATTGACGCCACGAACTTTGCAATAGTAGCGCCCACTGTCGGCAGCTTGTATGTCGCTAAACTTCAAATCGCCGGATTTAAGAACTGTGGCCCTCTCCAACTCCACCGGCTCGCGTCTGGCGTTATACCAGTGCGTCTTGGGGTCCTGCAATTGCAGTTTTGCGTTACCACCGAAACAACGAAGAACGCCCACGGTGCCCTTCTGAATATATTCTGAAACGGTAACGGGTTCATCTCAGATGCACTGACGCACATGTACATGTGTGAATTACACAGAACACCTTGTCCTTTATCTGTTAATCACCACATGCAGAGGGAGATCTACAGGGGAGTTCAGGGGGTTCAAACCCCCACCCTCTCGGGACAGGATCAAAAATATAAATTGGAAAAATTCCTCCAGAAAAACTTAATCAGCTAATAAAAACCACAAAAAAATCTTACACTGGAGGGAGGAAACTCCCTCCGACCTTCCGTCCATTCGGCGCTACGCGANCCCCCCCCCCTTCCCTTACTAAAAAGTAGATCTGCCACTGACATGTACATTAAAGATACCTGCTTTTTGTTTTGTGCCAATTTAAGACATTGAACGAGCCTCATTAACCGCTAAACATCAAACCTTGCAGGTTCATATCTACATGCAACTGTTTTTGCACTGACAATAAAGCTCGGTTAAAACAGTAGTTTTCAGTGAAGCTTTAAATTACACTGAAGCGCTACGAGTGCCTGCGTTTGTGACCTCGATTGTTAGTTCACTTTCTGTCTATACCAAGTTTTACATAAATAATGAATGGTTTGTCCTCAAATTGACACGCTTTGAGAGATAGTTGACGTGTAAGAAATAACTATACAAACATCGGAATAACCGATAACGACAATGATAATGGTAATAAGAACATTGTAGGGGTGAGAGTAATTGGAAAACAATCGTGCTTACCTTCAATATGGGTATCGTTAATGGCCACCGTGGAACTCTTTACAGAGGTCTAGAAAAATAAGTTCCTTGTTAACATCATGCCGGGAAATCCAGTGTAGCAATTTTAACGCAACATAGCACGCCAAGAATGCTTGCAAGGAGCATCTTAGTTAAAAATGCTTCATTGTAGTGAAACATTGGCTGAAAACGCTGATAAAAAATACAAAGCCTGGCGTTCATAGACTTGGTAGCAAAACAAGAAATCGAAAGACTTCGCGCAATATCGCAATGTAATTGCAAGCGGAGCACGTGTTTACACATGCTACCTTAGAATCGTGCACGTACAAAACTTGAGCCATGCACATATACAACATCTAGACCTAGACAATCCCTAAAGCCGATGAACGTAGTTCGTATGCTTCAGATACATTGTCAACTTGTTCAATGACTAGTGCATGAAGAACTGTGTCGCCTACAAACCTTCTTGATTGCAGTATCCTGATTGATTATCGGACATGGTACTTGGTTACAACGTTCCTCCTCTTGTTCAATGCCTTGACACAGCTTGCCTTTGCCCGAAGGCTCCGGGTGGTTACACAAGCGCTTGCGATGGTGAATGCCTTCGATGCCACAAGTGGCAGAACAAGGGCCGTATTTTTCCCAGTTTCCCCACATGCCGTCGATATCACACTGACGCAGGAAGCAATCGTCCTCCTCCTTATTGTGTCCAGGACATTCTTGACCGTTGAGGCTGGGCGTTGGGTTGTTGCACTTACGCGAGCGCTTCTTTATGCCCTTGTTGCACGTGACACTGCAGTGTCCCCAGTGACCCCAAGCGCTCCAGCTACCATCAATGGCGCAAAGATGTGTGTTGCATGAACGTTGCTGCTCTTGCGGCCCCATTGGACAAGACATTCCGCGCGTGCACTTGCGCGTCATCACCTCCACACCGCCGCCGCACTTTTTCGAGCAATCGGACCACGCGGACCACGGTGCCCACGTGCCGATGCACTGATCCTTAACCCTGTGAAGGCATGCTTCAGACTGCTCCAGACCCTCCGAGGGGCAGGCCAGGCCTCCGTGTTGGGGTGGTATGCAAGTTCTCTTCCTCGAGCGCAGACCACCTCCGCAGGTCACTGAACAGTCAGACCAAGTCGTCCATAATGTATATTTGTAATTAACCGCGCATGGCTGTACGTTGCACGTTCTCTCGTCCCGGGGACTCCCTGTAGCGAACATGACAAAGAAGCTGTTAAAAAGCTTTACACATAGCTCGTGGTTTTTACCATTCTTTTCAATCACCCCACCTCCGCCCTAAATTCGTCGTGGTACAGTGTCGATTTTAACGTTCGTACCAGTGGATGCACAGTGGTAGAAGAGTCAATGTGTACCATAAGTCCCATCTAGGAATCATACTCTCTACACAGAGCAAATTTTCCAGTCTATCTTGATTGTTAAAAAACTACACAGGCGATATCTTAAAAGAATCAATCACTAAGCAATTTGCGCTAAAATAATTTTCCAGTCTTGCAAAAATCAGTTCAAAACCTACATGTACAGTGTATCTTACCTGTGCAATCTTCACCGCCATTCTGCGGCGCTGGATTGTCACATTCCCGCAATCGACACTGCGTTCCACCTCCGCACAACTTGTCGCACGGCGTCCACTGCGACCACTGCGTCCATATACCGTCGACGGGACATGGTGCAAGGCCGCAACTGAGTAAGCCATGTGAAAATAATAAGCTACGAGAACATATTGGAACATGCATCCGTGTGCTGGTGAACCCGGGAAGCACACAGACATTCAAAGTATGCAATATGCATTGCAGGGAGCGTATACTGCGGTCCAAAAATTTGTTGAGCTCGATGTTAAATGGACATTTGATAGCAAGTCTAACATGCGAGTTTAAATTTTCATTCACAACTATTCAGACAAACATCGAAACAATTGTCCTCCAGTTTCCAAAATACGCGTGTATTACCTTTTGGATTGTCTTTGAATTTCATCCTGTCCGTCACAGTTTATACATCTATACGTGCGCTCGCGCGAATGTAGACCGGAAGCTCCGCACGTGACTGGGCATTTTGACCACTCCGTCCATGATGTCCACCCTTGCGGTGCCATTGCTGCGCATGCTTCTAGGTTGCACGGTCGAGATTCCTACCGGAAGAAATTCCACAAGCAATGCACTGGAATGAATACACATAAGAACTTGAACGTTAAAAGGATACCAAACCTGTTTTTGGCCTACTAACGACTTTCTTATCCATTTCTCTGATTCAAAAGAATGATCTGTAACCATCGACAACGCTCAAAAGTTTGGAGGAAATTTTGAAAACGACTTTAAAGTCCGCTAAACAGGCAAGCGTGACCATTTTTAGCAAATTACAACCGTGGGAAAAGGACACCCACCAGGGACCATGATATCCAATTTTTGAGATGGACAGGACATATTTCTAATTTAGTCCTGTCGTTACCTTGCAAGATTGGCGCCAATGATGGATTTTCAGGTGACAAAAGGACGATAGGTTGAAATCATTAACACAGGGTTTGGTACCCTTTTAAATTGGTGCTCATTCGATACGATATTCGCGTGACGCTACCACGTACACTACTACACATAGTAATATCAGGGTTTGCAACGCATTTGGAGGGTTTAAATATTTTTGAATAAACTGAAACACTTAAGCTATCCCGTCAAACTCCGAGGTTATGTGGATAGGCAATGATATCTTGGTAATCGTCTCCGTCGCAACTCTCCTTCAATGCATTAAAGATGTATATGTCTCATTAAATTGGAAACATGTATTGAAGTACTAATTTACAAATAACAGTGTGTCGGAAACCATCAGAGATCCAGTTACCTTTACAATCTCGCGAAAGTGTAGTTTTGCGAGACTAAATCTATTTTATGTAAATGAGTACGGTGATATTTCATATCGTTACCCTAATGAAACACGGAACCATTTTTATTATTTGTTTATTACACGATCTAATAACGATATTTAGAATTACTAGGATTTTTATATGTTCACAGTTTTTTTAAGAGAGTGTTTTCTTTAAAACCGCAAAATATGTTTAAATTGTTTCTTTTCTTGGTTATACTTTTACACACAGTTCTTCAGGAAGTCACTAGGTGGCGCTTGCTAAAAAATTAAATATTTAAATCGTTGAGTGTGCACACTTCGAACTAAGAACTATTAGTTCTCTATGCCACTTGACTATAATGACAGTCTCGTGATAGAGTGATCTATGTTTTTCGGCTACAATGAGCAGAGTTTACTTATCATAGCGCGTGCGTTTGACAATGACGTAGACTCGCTTTGGCGACGGCTCTGACTTTTAAGGTAAGGTTGATATGATTGGTTAAAAAGTGTGTTGCTTGGAATCTTGGTATCTTTGTACTCGAAACGAACTTAAAATTGTTGTTGGCCATTTCTCTGCTACTTTTGTGCGAACTCAAGATAAGTGGTTATTAGACTGTGCTGAGGTTTTAGTCCAAGTTTGCACTTGATGACCCATATATTCGTGCTTCAAAGTTGAGTAAGACTCGAAATTTCTAGTTCAAAATCGAGTTTTTGGCCTTAATATTGGGTTTATCAACTGCAAACTACGGACTAAAAAATTATTCACGTAAGTCATTAAGTACTCGAGCATAGAATAAAAGACACTTCACTTGAGTTAGCACAAAAGTAGAGTAGATATTGCCAAACATCATTTCGACTTCCATTTCGAGTAAAAAGACTAGAACCGGGGCCCAGATTCCTGGCTCCAAGTTTAAAGAAATGACAAGAACATGGGCCGGGCACTACTTATTCCAGTGCTGCGCCACCCATGGTCACATAGGTGGCGCGCCAGAGGGTTTTGGGGGGTGGGCGATAGCCCCCACTTATTTTATTGCTGCATCGCCTATGAAGGAGCAAAAGTATGTCTAAAAATTTTCAAATTTGCCTGTTGGCCTTTTGAACACGGCATGCAGTGAAGTAAGTGACGAATGGTCACAGTGAAGTAAAGAAATATAACTTTCAATGCACACGCTTGTAAGTTTTAAGGTAGAAAAGATGAAGGCAGATTTGGAGTCAAAAACGTTTCTCAAGCTCCATACAAATTTACATTATATTATAACGTCGAAAGGAAAATACCGAATATTGATTCTAATGAGTGTGGTTAAGATATATAGAAGCATAGAAAACTATACAAATTTAGATAGTTTTGGAGCATCAAACCTCAGGAATCTGCTACTCGGATTCATATAAAAGTTTTATAAATGATGGTTCAAAACATTCGTTTGGGAGTGTTTTTTGTTTTGATTAATCCTTTCATGCATGAGATATATACTGTAGAAATTTCTTGATTTTTACTATAAAATAAAAAATGTAAGCAAAGTTATGAAAATACAGAATACAGTAGCAGCGTATGCGAGATTCTTTTGAATACTTAGATCAGACGAAATTTGGTCATGTTGTTGATTGTTGTGCATTGAATTTCCATCTCTTTTTACAAAAACATGGTCACGTGTCCCAATTAATGGCAGATCGATATAAATTTAAAAATTGTGCAGGCTTTTTCATATGAGAAAATATGCACTTTTTCAGATTTAAAACTTTTAGTTCTACATAACCTGCTGACTTTCGTATAAAAAGTTCACAATATGCCCTAATATGTCACTACTTTAAAACTAGTCTACAGTGTAGACACACGTTAAGAGTCAATGAGCGTAGATTCTGTATCCGAGCTTGTCTACTACATCATTTATCATGAGAACGCTAATTGTTAGGAATTGTCGGCAATGGATTTCCCCCAAACTGATCATCTGAAACACGTCAAGCAAGGAGGATGTCAATTCAACAACAGATGGTGGAACTCTTGTTCTTTTTCCTGCCAAAGTCGTCTTTACCAACATGTGATCTACTTTATAAGACTAACAAAGATGCCGGTGCTGACAACGGTAGTGACGGTGGTGGTGGTGGTAGCGATGGTAATAGTAATGGCGGTGGTGGCAATATGGCAGTTGTGATCATCATGTATTTTTGATCGATGGTGATCGACGATGTCGAAGAAAACTGCAATTATGAATACATGATGTTCATCATCCTCATTAATACCATCACCATTCACCGTCATCCTCCTCGTGATCGTCGTCATGGTCACGGTGTTGAATCTAGTGGTGGTTGTCCTGGGTTTATGGTGGCAGTGTAAGTGACGATGATGATGCCGATGGTGATGACGATGATGATTGTAATGATAATGATTATGATTGATGATGATCACGATGACGATAATTATCATGATAATGCAGACTGTGCTGTGTCTATTACCACTGAGCCGTGCGAGCATTTGTTGTCTTTGCACGAAACCGTTCTCGTCTGGGTGCCACTGCCGCATGACTTCGAACACTTTGACCACTGACTGTAGGTCCTCTCACCCGCACCACCTTGCGAGATCGGGATGTCAACTGCCTCGCCTCCTTGTGACGTGATGTGAGTATTGACGTGTACGTTCACGTGTACATTATGTTCACAGGGCTTTAGTTTGCAAGCTTTAGTTTCAGTTCCTATAAAGGGATTATTTCTCATTACCTTTTTTGCGGCGTAAAGTGGCTAATTTTGAGTGGGTCAACAGTTGATCCCGCCAATTGGGCTGAAGACTGTAACAAAAATAACGTTTTAGCGACAATTAAGTTAATTACACCCTGTAACTTCAATTGCCATTGCGAGTAGGTGTTAAATGGCAAACATAGTTAAAGCATAAATAGATTATATTGATCGAAAACAAGCTTTCACCGAATAAATGATGGAAGACCTTGACACTTTCACGAGTCCCAACTTAATCGACTTTTTTAGGGGTTCGGTAAATCGACTTAATTTGAACTTAGGAAAACGTATTCTCGAAAACTCGCTGAAACTTTCCGTATTCATTACTCAATCCCAAAAAATGATGTTAGGATTTTTGAAATAAAGGTCTAGTTTTTACGTAATGTAAAAAAGACGAATACAACTGCTGTTTTTACAGCAATATCTTAACGTTTTGGGAGTTCATTTGTCATAGAAACCAAACTAAAAGACAAATCGAAAATTTCTAAAAGCGTTTTTAGGTAACCGATGAAGTTTTCCTTTAAACAAAGTTTCATTCAAGTCAGGGTTATTTTGCTATGCATGTACCTTTTCTGAAAATGACATTTTTACTTGCAAAAGTGTAATGTAACTCGAATATTGTCATATAACAATAAAATATTTTTATAATCTCCCATCTTTTTCTTTCGCAAAAGATATCCTTTTACTAGTGGACAAAATCTGTTTTAAACGAGTTACAATGGAGGCCGCTAAATAATGTTTGAGAGAACCTTAGAGAATGTTTCTTTATAATCGACTAAGGGGTTGCTGACTGTACCTTTGGTAAAAATGAAATTTTATCTTAAAAGTAGCCAAGCTATAATAACAAGGCACATAAGTACACTGTATCAAGCGCACTTCTTTGCGTAAGGTAGCAAAGACAAATGCAACTGTTATTTTTTACAAATATACTTTACGTTTTGCCACAGGCACTTGGGTTTATCTGTTCCTCGATCGCAAATGACATCACTCAATAATATATATAAGAAAATATAAAGGTTGGACACTCGAAATCTGTTTGCTCAGAATTTTCTACTCAAATGTGCATGGAACTCCACAAAACTAGCATCGAACAACTCCTAGAATACTTTCTTTCATTCGATCTCTTCAAATTGCCTTCAAGTGGTGATTTGGCGACAAAAATGCTAAAAGAATGCCAAAATCACAAATTCAAGGAAGTGATTCCGTGATGTCATGGCAGACGGTCTTCGCACATCCGGGTTTTGACGGACGCTCCCGAGCTAAATCCGAAAGTCTAATTTCGCGCGGCTTTCGCCGTCAATCCATCGACTACTTGATCATGAGAAGCAGAGAGCACTTTATTGCCAAATAAATGTAATTACTCACATATTTGTGTCAATTATAAATTATCCTGATACTGTATTGATATGCGAAGTTTTTTGTGTACTGTGATTTCTTATGAAGGTTTTACTTTTGGCCAAAACCATTGAGTTAACTCGTAGGCCACGCACATTGTAATACTTGCACGGACTGCGTTTCCTGGCCGAGTGTGTGTTGTGCTTCAATCAAAAAAGTGCGTGATGTCAAGAAGAGAAACAAGATACGCCAGTTTATATAATAAAATTCTGTTAAAGGCTAAAATGAGCCGTCAGTGGAATAAAGTTACAAATAATAATTAAAATACTAACTCTAACATTCTCAATTAGTTGAGTTTTGGATTAGAATTATTGAACTTGAAATATAGGTTGCTTGCTCACCTACGACAGGCGTACAAGTTGAAGCACAACTGAAGCCCGCCATGTTTACTATTTCAGGTTCTTGAATTCAGAGTTTTGAGATTGTTTTGGAAATTCCATCGCCAATTCACCATTCACGAAGACAGTTAATGGGATCTAGGAAAGATAAGGCTTCGAAGGTTTATGCAACACCAGACTGAGGGAGGTGCACGCAGATTTTATTTGGATTTTGGACGGTTGAAGTTGGGAGCCTCGGCTTGGCAAAGTTTAAGTGTCCAACCTTTATGTTTTCTTATATATATTATTGAGTGACGTCATTTGCGATAAACCCAAGCGCCTGTGCATTTTGCTAGTTGGTTTGTCGCAGAAACCGGTATATACTTTTATTAGTTGACAATTCTTGTTTTTGATATACGACTCAGAATGGAGGCCACCAAATACATGTAAGGGTTTAGACAACCTTAAGAAATACATTTTGTAGCTCAAATCCAACACTCAATGTATGGCATGTTTCTACTTGACCACAGTTTCTATTTTTATAACGCTGACACAGTGAACGGCAATCGACTCTCTCGAACTCACCACACGGATGTACGACACATATTTTGACCCGCGTCATTACACCAGTCCCGCAGGTCGTCGAACACTCGGACCACACTCCTGCCTCGACCACGGCGTTCCGGCGTTTGATGGATAAAGATGGTGACTGTACTCTACACTTATCGATCCAACACAGCTAGAATAACATTGTAACAGCCCGTGATTTCAAAAACAGGAACGATGGATTTATTCTCTCGCGATAATCATCTGACTTGCAATTTTAAAATTAGCATACGTTGATAACTGGCCATCAGTTTGGCCATCATTCATAGCAAAATTGAAGAAAGTTAGATTTTTATCGTTTATCATGATCGCATCGTGATAAGAAATCATAAATTTGTGACAAATGGCGATAAATGGTGCCTGAAATGTTACACCAAACTTTAGGATGAATTCCTATCAACCATCTATATCATACCATATCTGATTCATATGAATTCATAGAAAATGTTGCTATGGATTAAAATCAGAAACCTTTTATGATATAAATCACAACCAATCAAAATCGCTTGTGTATGCACGGTTCTGTCAAATTACCATGTGTTCGGTATTTGTGCCTGCGCACGGGTCGCCGGTACAGTTGCGTGTTCTAGAGGTTGTACCGCTGTCACATGTTTTTGAGCACGATGACCATCTGCCCCAGATGTCATTTGTTGGCGGTGGTAAGGATACTGGCAGCTTGCCCTCGATCTTCTGAACACTATCTGTTGAATGCGCGTTAAAAGAACGGATGCAGTGTTACATATGGTGAGAATGTCTTAATTATGTTTTGCTGCATTGACCTTTACTCGGTCCCTCTTAAACATGGCTAGAAATGTGGAAACATTCGGCTAAGATAGGTGTAGTGATGATTCACTTATTTCCCATCAGTCATCATTCTAGGGATGCGAAAAACGAATTGCATGTGACAAATGTTGGACACCGTGAGTTGACTACATAAAAAGATTTTAATTGCGAAACAAGTGACGGAGAATTGGCATGCGAAACTTTCATGCACTGAAATGAATTAGTTATTCGCTGGTCAATAGTTTCAGATCTTTGTTGGTGACTTAATTACCACACTTACACGAACGACACAGGCTTTTTTCATCACCAGGCGTAAATTTTGGTTAATAGTAAATTATTTTTTCTGTTGGGAATTTATTTTTAACGGTATTTAACAGCATCAGCCTTACCTTGGGTGGCCACCGTGCCGTAGATTATCACCTCACAGAGAGACAGGTGATTTACGGCTGCCCCTTTGGCGTGGAAACTGACAAAACTTCCCACCAGAAGTGTTCCGCAGCTCAGCTTCAACATCGACTTCGCACGCGGACGCCCCGTGTACGAAAAGCAAAGCATGTCGTTCCTGTCGCCGGCATTTCCGACACGAATTTCGAAGTTTCTCATGGACACTGGAATATTTCGGTAACCTGACAAAACACCTATACAGCACCACAGACGCTTTATCAAAGGACATGAGTACTGTAAGGTGACGCTGTTGGAAAGGTTCAAGCAAACTACTCCGGCATGCAAAACCTCCACAGACATGGAGTTGAAAAAGTATTCTGAAGGGGTGACTACCTGGCATGCCGTTCAGTCCGTGATGCGGGATGTAGACCTCCAGCCTTTCGACGATGTAACGTTGACGTAGGTCCGTCGACCAGAAAGGTCTCGACTCGTTATTTGAGAACCAACAGCTACCGTCTTCCTGAGCCGTAATGCCGTCGTTCACGAGGTGCGGCAGTAAGAATGGCACGGCATTGGAGCTCGCCCTGGATGGGTTATTGACAGGCAGTCTGTTAAGGGCTGTGAAGTGAGAGAAAGAAAGAGAATGGAAATCGTCACAACTGAAACATGCTTACGAATATTACAATCTACATGTAGGTGATCCATTTGTAGTGTACATATGTCCGTCCGTTTTTTGTGGTCAACATAGAAACGCATTGCTAAGTAATACAGAGTTGTTCATAAGAAGGTAAAGTTTAAAATCGCATGCATGACTCGTGTAAATCGGACTCTCATCGGCAAGATACTCGACCTTGTACACGCAGAGTGTGTCGGAGAGGATCTGTTTATTGTAGACGATTACTTGTACCAGATGGCCACGAACTTTCTTATCAGACATGTGATGTACAACCTATACAACACACCAAATAAAATGCAGTTTTACCTGTAGGGTCGACTGTCGTGTGATCTAGAGTAGACCCCTTAGCGTTGACTTGAACTGGCACGTTGGTGTTTGTGCCGGGACTACTCTCGGTGACGTTGGCTAGTGAAAAGACACGAGGCACTAAAGATAATGGTAATAGACATGATCAGTTAGTTAATCATTAATTTGTGAATATCTTAAAGCACTATTAGCATGTCTGTTTTGTAATCGATGTTCGGTGCCTGCAGTAGAAGGGACAAATATATGCAGACTACGTACGATTGTAAAGCTTGAATTGATGCGACATTCCGACCAGCTCCAGCTTCTTGGACCCAGGGTAGACACATTCTAGTTTCCCACGGTAGCTTGGCGGATGACCTGAATGTAAAACGGGAAACACATCCCATTGCATCCTGACAACAATACCGTGGGTGAAACTGGGAAGTTTAATAACACTGGAAAGCACTTCATGGTCATACAAAAAAGCGTCGTTGAATCAGGCGGAAGAAAAAAATGGAGACCAAACACTGACCTAAAAGAGAAATTGGAAGCCACTTTCCTGCTCTCGTAACTCTACAGAGCGCCAATATGAAAACTCCCCTGCAGTGTATACGCTGTAGTCAGCATCAAAGCTGTCTTTCGCCACTATTCATCTGTCAAAGTTGAATTCTCATCCGAAACGCCTTGAATTTAAAAATGCTATCATGCTCATCAGATATTGAATCATCGACAAAAGAGATACATGTGGCAACTCACACCAAAGACAACAGGCAGTGCCAGTGACGTGCAGAGCCTTGGTGATGCACCGGGCGTTTATTTTAGTGGATGGCACTTTCTCTACTCAAATGCCTGGACACTGCTACTAAGGAAAGTAATCAAAATGAAACATAAAGGAGTAAAAGGACCGATTCGATCATCGTATTTAGTATGCTCACAGGGCCACGTCTAACTTCAGCATAAATCACAAGATTGTCTTAAACCTGAACCAAGAATGTGATTTTAAAATCGTCGACTACAGTTTCCTGAAGACAGACACAGTAAAACAATGTTTTCCCAGCCGAAATTACTTTGTACACGTCGAGTTAGTGTAGGTCACATTAAGCTGGCGTCATCGGGCAGTTGTTTGAAAATTAAACGATTTCGTTGGTGGATCTGTGATTTCCCAAAACAACCTTCCGTCACAGGAAACATGTTTTCGTTCGTCTTAATACTTATGCACGTTTGAAATGATGTTGGAGCTTGCGAAGAACTGATAAGTTGGTAATTGCTGTGTACCAGGTCAATCAAGTTTTCCCGGCAAGTTTGTTTCCGTTACAGAAGCAACATGGCTGTCAGTGGACGCTTGCCAATATTGTAACCAAATTCGGTCAAACAAAGGTTGGGATTGCACTGGAAGAGCAAACAACTCCAAGGTGCAGTAAATGTTTATGTGTTTAACAATAGAACGGAAGATTCATAGCGACGTCAATACGCTCAAACANCTCACACCAAAGACAACAGGCAGTGCCAGTGACGTGCAGAGCCTTGGTGATGCACCGGGCGTTTATTTTAGTGGATGGCACTTTCTCTACTCAAATGCCTGGACACTGCTACTAAGGAAAGTAATCAAAATGAAACATAAAGGAGTAAAAGGACCGATTCGATCATCGTATTTAGTATGCTCACAGGGCCACGTCTAACTTCAGCATAAATCACAAGATTGTCTTAAACCTGAACCAAGAATGTGATTTTAAAATCGTCGACTACAGTTTCCTGAAGACAGACACAGTAAAACAATGTTTTCCCAGCCGAAATTACTTTGTACACGTCGAGTTAGTGTAGGTCACATTAAGCTGGCGTCATCGGGCAGTTGTTTGAAAATTAAACGATTTCGTTGGTGGATCTGTGATTTCCCAAAACAACCTTCCGTCACAGGAAACATGTTTTCGTTCGTCTTAATACTTATGCACGTTTGAAATGATGTTGGAGCTTGCGAAGAACTGATAAGTTTGTAATTGCTGTGTACCAGGTCAATCAAGTTTTCCCGGCAAGTTTGTTTCCGTTACAGAAGCAACATGGCTGTCAGTGGACGCTTGCCATTATTGTAACCAAATTCGGTCAAACAAAGGTTGGGATTGCACTGGAAGAGCAAACAACTCCAAGGTGCAGTAAATGTTTATGTGTTTAACAATAGAACGGAAGATTCATAGCTACGTCAATACGTTCAAACAGGAAACAATAGCACATCTCCTCACAGCTTGCTAAATAATGGAGACGTCTTACTTGATTCTTGTTTCATATACACTACACACTGTTACATGTAGGGACTTGGTCACGTTGTGTGCGCTTACTTGGTTCTGTGGGTAGTAGTGGTGCTTTATGACCACATAAACGACAAATTACCAAGGGTTTAGAGAAAAAGAAATTTTACACTGTTGAAGCTTGCCCGATCGGTAGCTGCGATAAGGTTTGTGTCGCAATAAAGCAAGACGAGAGTACACTTGAAGTTAAGACAATAACTTTTTAAAAAGAAGATACTTTATTCTAACGAAAAGCAATATTAAGTTAGTTTACGATAGTTGGCATAATCCTAAATCAACTTAAAGAACGTAACTCAAACACCACTTACGGGAGTCGAGCACAGTTCCGATAATGTCGTGGCTGACTCTCTGAAGTACGACACACCGGAAAATCGCCATCGCACCGTCGAATGTTCTACTTCCAATTCTGCCAGTGTAAAATTGACAAGTTAATATCATTGCCTTTATGTCCAAAATGTAATACGAGGTATACGAAGAGCTTTAGCACAAGAGAAATATGTCAATAAACCAATGTAAAAGTGAAGATCACGCCACGCAGTCTTGGCGTCGTCTCCTCTACTTACTCCGTTGTGTCGTACAGCTTCGTGAAGGCCTTCACTCGCGAACTCGATCGGCACTTCAGTTTGTAAAACCAAATTGGTTTGTTCATTCGTTCTAAAGACAAAGTTCCAAAAATGGAATTGTTATATTCTCAGCCTCAAAATTGTAATAATTTATAGAACAGCAAAATCGATATCCAACGGAACTGTGTATTTTAGAGACATGGATAATCTAAAGTTTAGACAAGCCGCTTCTTATCATCAAATTTGATGTTAGTGAAAATTACATTGTAGCATTACAAACATAAACATTGAACTTGGTTCTCGTTCAAAGAGGAGTTTTCAATCTGCGTGACCTACAAAACAAAGTTAACCCTTTCCGACAACTTACTGAAAATATCAAATCGTTTATCAGATACACCAATTGCTTTGTAAAAGTCGTGGCCAATTTCGATTTGATTTCTCCTCCTTGGATTGGTAGTCGAGAAGTTGGCAATCTCTTGCCTGCTGTACGGCAAGTAAATTCCTACGAACTTGGCCATATGCTGGTCGCACGAGCTATCTGAATAAAATACGTTAACGATGCATACAACAGCAATCGGCAGAGACGTGTATTTTACTAGTAGTATCATAATTATTGAAGCACAGAATACCCTACCACCGATACGATCAGCAGATTGTCGAATGGTCCCACGGGCAGTTGAGGTAGACACGAACTTGAGTTGAAAATTCTTACAGCTGTAAATTCCACATTTTACAAACTCTAAGCTGCTACGACAAGAAACAGGGATTTACATCTAAGCATTGCCTTACGCATACATGTAGAAGTTAACCTACAATTGCTTGGACAAGAAAAATCATCATAACCATCACAGGCACGAACTTTAAATCGTCTTTGATCTCCGTGTCAACATCGTGTTAGTCCATCCTACGGTGTCATTATCATTATCAATTTTGTCATCCGCGCTTTTCAGTGTTACTTTGTATCTCACCGTGCTCCTTTAACACCAGTAAGGAATGCGACAAAGCTGGTGGGGGAGTGACGCCGGGAGTCACAAACTCGGTGGAATGCCGGCTGGCGCTACTGACGTTAGCTACAAAATGAGAACAAGAAGTTGTTTTTTGATTGGGAGTTTCTCAAGGCAGCTACGAGTAGAAACACGGC
Organism: Phoronis australis; assembly: GCA_002633005.1. Taxonomy (NCBI): domain Eukaryota; kingdom Metazoa; phylum Phoronida; family Phoronidae; genus Phoronis; species Phoronis australis. The sequence continues at coordinate 597,141 of NMRA01000074.1, read as the reverse complement.
TAATCAACAAATTACGTTACAAACTGTTGGATAAGTGACGTAGTGTTGACGTTGCATGGTGTGCGAGAACATGACTGAAACGACGCATTTTGAGTTACTGCTGCCTCATGCAATGTAGCTAATGCCGAGGAAATTTAGAGCGTGGTCACTTTCTACACATATGCTTGTGTTAGGTAGAAAAGTCCTGAAAATTTGAAATATATGATAGAATATTTGTCTTGCGGTGTGAGAACGCGGTTTTATGAAAAGTCTCTAGTCACGAAACGAATGTCACGCAATGGCTGACTAAAATACTACAGGTTCTCCGTTTCAGAACTGTGGCTTAAGTTTAATATATTAAGAGGACGGCAAACATTTTTACTTTTTAGTATCTTATGTATACATTTTTACATGTGTAATTCGACCCAGATACGACAATAAACAATTGGTGCATTCGGTATTTCGATGTACATGTATCTAAAAAGGGATGGAGCTGAGTAATGGTGTTTGCTCCAACTGAAGCATTGTGGGTAAACTTTGGATTTCAGGTCGAGGCTATAGGTACGACATACCTGTAGTCAGTGGTTTGTGTCTGACACTGTGCGTTTACTTACGATTGGATAATATCGAAATATGGGCGTCTACCGAGTTCGTCCGTGGATCCGTACACGGCAGGAATCCTTGGAAGAGGGATTTTTTAACTGTAAATAATCAACTAAATGTCAATATCCGTGTAGGAATTTGAGACTCGAATTACATTATCAAATCAACCACTGTAAATTATCACGTGTCACATGTTTAAGGTTGTGTGGGACCTTATAAAAATGTCCAACTGGGAGCACTAGTGCGGTATCCAATCTGGAATGCATTTCACTTAGGAATGGCCCAACTCGACCATCGATCTCGCTGAGACATTCCCAGATGACATGGATTCTCGATAGGATATCGCAGAGATATTCCTGTGTATGTGGGATAACATTTATACACTGTTCTCCAGCACTTTTCAAAGAATTGCTTTCGAAATTTTTGCACCTTCCAGGGTATCAAATAGTGTTATTTATAAATTTCATCAACAAAATCGATTGTTATTTAAAACAAAATGATAATTTAGAAAATTGTGACAGTGTTTTAAACATTTATATCAAAATTTGACCATGTTATAGATACCGTTGTTTTAGAATGAACATTATAAGCGTGAATTCATTTTTTGCTAAATTTTACCAAATAGACAATCTTACTTAAACCAACTAATGACAGATTGTTTAAATGTCAACAAGTGAATTTTACAGGCTTTCCACTTGCAAAAAATGTATACATTTCTGAATTAAAATTTACAGTTTTTTAGATATTTTGCAAAGTACATAGATTCTTCGATAAAGTCCTACATGTATAGAACATTTAGATTGCACACTTACTTGTGTCCTCGACCGACACTATGATTTCAGTTCCGTTTTTGAATAGCATTAGACATCGGAATACCGCTTGTGGTTCTATGTCTCCGTTCCCTCTGAAAAAAAATAAAACGGTGACAAAATAAAAGAGTGTGTTTCTATGAGTTTTGAATAGATATATCCCATTCCACAATTTAGTCTCAAAGAATAATTAATCAACATGATAGAATGAGTGTGTCAACCAATCGTCCGGTCTGACTGTTCTTACCTTTCGAAATCCCCTGTTTTCATGAAAGCGGTAACAGTGTCTGAGCTGCAGAGGATGCGGTAGAATTTTATGCGGCGGTTTGTAATACCTAAAACGACATGTAACACAAGAAGGGTATGTCCAATGACTGGCAAACTATAGACTAGCTTGTCTCCAAAATTTAGAAGGTCTCATTTATTATTTTTGGCCAATCCCAGCTTTAGTTACTCTTCATGACGTCACATGAATTCCGGTTGACACAGGAATGCCTATATCTCTTTGTAAAAAGAGGCGTGAAAAAACTGCCGTGTGTTGGTTCCAATTGTCTTCCGAAGGTGAAGGAACATGTACGTTATTAGTTTTAACTCATGCCGTCCATTCAAAAACGTGTTCCCGGCTAAATCAGTAAGCCGACCGGCATGTTCTGATGCCCACCAAAAAAGACATAAGCCGTTAAGTTGGGTGAGATGAAGTGCTACATGCAACAACCGATGCCGTTGATGTTGTTGCTGCTGCCGCTGCCGCTGCCGCTGTTGCTGCTGTCAATGCTTGTGCTGTAGCTGTTGCTGCTGTTACAGTTGTTGATGTCGATCATGCTTGCTGTTGCTGCCGCCGCCGCCACAGCCGCTGCTGTTGCTTCTACACTGATTCTTGTTTCTACTTCCGCTTTAATAATTCCCTGTGCAGCTAAGTTATAAATCACGTACTAAACAGAGAGTGTGTCGTCAACTCGTCTGGTTCGCCGATGGCCTCGTAGAAATCACTTCCAAATTCCACTTGCCTGTTGGCCAAGGTTCTGTAGCGACCAATCACGTCATCCATGTGAAATCCGCATTTCTCTGAAAAATTGACGTAGAACCTTGCAGATCGACTATTCATGTATGTGGATATTTATATAGAGCAATGGTTTGCAGGTAGCATTTCGGTCTGCAATATTTGTACATGTACCATTAATTCTCGAAGTACCAAATGTACTATATACTGTGCAACCCCAGTTTAATAAGAGTTAGTAACGATGATAGGAACCTTTGCATACGGTATATTCACCACCTGGGTTAGCATACTGATACAATAACGAGAAATATGATACCAATAGATCGTTTGCGCCGATGTCTCCCTCTGGGCGCTCGTCCATGCTTTTCGTAGGTATGCTGGTGTTCTCTGAGATGATGGTTTAACTCAAGTCCAAGTCCTGGAATGGAATAGACAGACTTGTAACAGTTGTAACTGACACTTCACGTTATACGCGACTGACCTCCGGACAATACTTGTACATGTAAGAAGGTAACCCAATATGCGAATTCTGCCCTTTGACGTTTATTTAAAAATCTTATTTGACGTGCAAGCTGTCGCTGGACACCTCTCGTGGTTACGACATTGTGCCACAAATTTAGCTAGATCAGAAAACTATAGTCGAATGAACGTTTCCAATTATGGTAGACGAGAACTTGCCGCGTTTTTGTTTGGGTTTAGGTTCTTTCCGAGTGAACTGAGATAACTTCTTCTCGACCTGCTTTCGGCGCTTCTGCGTCACGCGATGTCGCTTCTCCTTGCGCAGGATCTCCTTGCAGTCGAGAACCACCTGTCGCTGTTTTCTCACCTCGGGGTTTAGCGCCTCCGTCTCCATCTCTTTGATCTGCTGCTTCGTCTCGTCAAGAACGGCGTGCACGTCAATGCTCGGTTCATTTCCTGGAAATCGTGAAAACGAAAACATCGTTCAAACATTGAATCGTTAGAAAACGAGAGATGTTTGACCAGAAGCCACAGCAGCATGAGATTGAAAAAATTCAAGTTACATGGAATGTCATCTATTCATAGGCTCCCATTGAGACCTTACGAGTTCCATTTTTTCGTCCGCAGTTGTTAGAGTGAATCATCGTTTTAAATAAGAGAGTGGCAAATATATTCCGTTCAACAAATACTACGTGTGAATTCGAGTCGGATAGTCTATAAGAACAGCCTAGTCTGGGGGCACATCCGTTGTCAAGTCATGGATGAACATTAAATATTTCAATTGTCTAGGTACTTATCTTGATAAAAACGATAAGCAGTTGCCCCTCC
>NMRA01000074.1:574609-591697 GCA_002633005.1 Phoronis australis | reverse complement strand
TGACAATTCTATCCATAATTTCGACTAAAGCCAGTTCTGTTGAGTGCCCCCCAAGAAAACCATATTGGGCAGGATGTAGCAAGCCATTAGATTGAAAATATTCGTAAAGTTGATTATAAATAAGTTTTTCAAAAATCTTAGAAAAGCAATGAAGAACAGAGATAGGCCCGTAATTATCTAAAAACAACGGGTCCCCTTTTTAAATACAGGAATAACCATGGCAATTTTCATGTTGTCTGGAAAAAATTGATTGAAAATGGACTGGTTAAACACAACACACAATGGTTCAATCAAGATTATTTAGATATTTTATTATTTCCATAGATATGCCATCATGACCACAAGTAGGTTTAGCTGGAAAAGAATTAATCACTTTTCTAATATCAATTGGAGAGATTGGTTCAAAATCAAATCTGCAATGTAGCAGCGGAGTCACGATCTTAAAAAGACATGTGTGAGATACTTGAAGAATGAATAGGTAGGGAGTGTGAGGCAATATTACTAAAATAATCATTAAAATGATTAACAATGTCACCCTCGTCACAAACTATTTCATCATTTATCTTCAATCTAGTAGGATTATTCTATAAGACATTTATATTCAGTAAATTATTAATTTCTTTCCAAGTGTCCTCGGGAGAACCAACATGTGCCCGAAACTGATTGTGATAATAAAGTCTCTTAGCCATTTTCAAAACTTTTTTTAGAATAATGTTATAGGTTTTTAGGTTTGTTTATAATGAGACATAATTAATAGCACTTTGAGGGGTTGACTTGAGTCGTTTATAAAGCCTGTCTCTAAACCTAAGAGAGTTTAAAATACCTTGGGAGATCCAAATATTCTTTTTGTGCTTATATTTATTGAATCTTACCTTTCTTACTGTATTGAACTTATTTAAACAAGCAAGAACAGAGTCCTGAAGTAAATTGTAATTCATATTGCGATCACCATTCAAATTTGTATCCATGTGAGAAAGTACATTGTATGACGAAAATTCATCATACACCCTTTTCAAACAATCGTCATTAATGACATTTCGGTAAGCAAATTTGGGAGCTCTCGCCTTTTTTAATATTATCTTAAAACAAGAGAAAATAGGTAGATGATCAGAGATATTAGAAAAATAGATACTGGAAACCAGATCAATGTTCGAACAGCCATTAAATTTGTAGAAAATGTTGTCAATAAGTGAAGCAGAAAACTCAGAGAAACGAGTGGGAAAGGTAATGGTTGGAGTAAAACCATTTAATGACACAGTGTTGTAGAATTCTCCAAACAAGGGCCTCTCATCCACTTTTAAGATATTGATATTAAAATCACCTGCCAATATGACATGAGAGTTGGTTTGCCCAAGTTTATTAACCAATGGATTAAAATCATCGAGAAATGTGCGTATGTTTAAAGGCACTATTTCCGCTTCATTTTTGTTAAAAACTTCATGAAACGGATCTTTACGCAAACACTTTTATTCGAAACCTAAGCCCAAATAATAGCCTTCGCGTTGGCATCGATTTTTTATAATGAACTGAATTTAATACAGATTTTTTTAGCTTAATTTTTCATTTTGTGTGGTGCACCAAGAAATAAATGGATGCCGAACGAAGTGTCAATCGAAGATTCGAGTGTCGAATATGAACTTGGAGTTTCGGTTAATCTCAAGATCGTATGCAGGCCTACGTGAACTCGGAATACCCACTCAAATAATCACGTTCAAGCTACTATAATTAGATAACGGGTGAAATAAGTGCTTTTTGAACCAATAATTACAAAAATTTGCTACATTGAACAAAATATTCACCAGATTTTTTAATGTGTATTTAATTAAGAGCTCACGCTTACGCGATCTTCAGATTAAGCAAAATTCAAGTTCACGCATACCAAACAAGTAATGGCAGACGTTCGGTATAAGATAGGTTGTCCTCCGTTGAAAAGGTTTGCTAATCGTCCTCAAGTTGACTATTGCCGCCGTAAAGTTTGAAATGAAGATCAGTTTGGATGCTGGACTTATCTGCGATCACAGGTGGCCGTTACACGGTCTCAGTAAGGAAAGATTTTGCTCGACAGGTAAGTCGTCAACGGATGTCCGAGGCGCTCTTGTTACAGCAATGCTAACCATACTTAGTTTTCATAATGTTATGGTAGATTTATTTTACTGACTAGCAGTACATAATAGAGCACACCGACATTACAATATTCCTTTAGTAAAATCCTTGGTGTCTTTGACTGAGTATTTTTTGCGTTATTTTACTGTTTTAGTTGTTTAGCCCTCGGGCTCGGTTTGGATTAATTTGAGCAAACAAAGAAGCCACATTTACAAGCGTTTCTCATGTAAAAGTAAGGGCTGTTGAAACCAATTAAGATTTGTTGTGTCATTTTGTGATCTAAGGCATAACAGCAATCCTTGAGTAATAATTATTTGATAATCCTCTCTTTTGCAAATTCATGTCATCTTGCAGTGTGTAGAGACTCAGTGCTAGTCTTGATACTCTTGCAGCCCTACACAACTAACTAGTCTTGTGGTTGTTTATGTTGACTGACAGTGTATGCATGTAACCAGTTAGTCCTACTTTTGATACTCTCTGCAAGGCTAACTGTGTAGTCTTGTGGTTGTATACAGGACATGCTGATAGTCAATACACACTGCTAGTGGTATTCTGGATATTCCCAAATTGGTGGTTTGTATTAATGCTATTTGTTGTTCTTCAGGGCGTTGCACCAGTCATGACAGACAAGCATGAGTGGACTGCTCCACTGACAACTGCCAGGACTTTCAACTTGCATAGCAGGGAGTTACTAGAAGGTGCTGATGAAGACAAATGAATTGAGAAGGGGTCATCTGACCATGATGCATTCAAAAGAACCCAACATTGCTGAAGAATGCTTCGCCATCAACAGCAGGTACCTATTCTAGCTTTGGATAATGGCACATTATAGCATTTTGTAATATGTTAACAGCAACAGAAAGTGTATTGTTTTTACCAAGGTATCAGCAGCCAATTTCCATGTCACGTTAACATGGATTTGATTTTATGTTGTAGAACAAGAGATGTGTTGGAAATTTTCAACCTGCTGATTCTTATGTGCTTTGGCATGCGTTTTGCTACTCTCAAGGCCTTGTATACCGGCTTACCAGAATTCTGCTAGCTATCAAGGATCACAGCAGCTAAGGCCAGTCCTGGAAGATGAATCTGGCAATGCAAGGTAATTAATATAGCTTCGCCAAACATGCATTTTGGCTACTGGTGTGGCCACGACTCAGTATTCAACAGGGGTTTAAAACTAAATTGTAAGTGGCCATTAGCGGGGTAGTGCTAAAATGAGTGATTATTTAGGACTCTGCTAGAAACAAAGGGGCAAACACAAAATTGAGATGAGAAGACGTGGGAAGGCCTTTTTTGCAATGAACAAGCCATGCCACATTCTGTTATGTCCCCAAGGCTACATCAGTGCAGCTTATGACAAAAAGACCACCTGCAATGCTTACAAGAAAGTTGAATTTGATTGTTCCTTGAATGGGAGATGATTTAAATAACCAAAAATTGTGACATATGAATTAAAAATGCTCCATCATGTCCTGTGTGGGTGTGCATTGTGTGTATATTTTCATCCATGCAATGATTCCTCGTCTTTATCAACAAGTGAAGTCTTTGTAGCATAATTATGAACACTTACATGTTTTGTTGCCCTCTTCCTCACCTTTAGCACAAAGCGAAGGACATAGTATTCATGACCATCGGTCCATACCTATGTCGCATGATATCTCAAGAACAGTGCTGTAGTGGGGCGTAGGCACACGTAGGCGCAGCCAACCACCTTTTGGCATTTGAAGGTAGCGCTTACGCACCGTACAGTGCTCAAGGTGATACGGTGGGCTTTGGGCACCTACTTACCACAAATTTTACCACTATAGCACTGCTCAAGAAGGAAGTTTTGTTTGTATTTTGTGCTGACGTTTAGATGACAGCCTTGACTTTGAATTCACTGTCACATTTATAAAATCAAGATTTTACTTGGAATTTGCAATTTTGTGTATTTACACAAAGGTGTAGGTGGCCTATCTCCAGGTGTTTGTCACATTTTGAAGGTCACAATATGCAATTACATAGCCCTGAATGCCGTATCTAATTGAGCAACCAACCAAGGGGTTACGTGTTGCCTAAGGTCACTGTAGCATTTTCATTTCATTGACCTAATAGACATGGAAATACGTCAGTTATTTTTGTGTTCACAAAGGTTGAGAGAGGCTTTCATTAAGATTGGTTTCAAAATAATTTCCATTTACAATTATGAAAGCCTTGATAACTATCACATCCTGATAGGCATAGCAGTGACACAGCTTTGAACATTGGGTGGCCTTCGGTCCTGGGCGGCAGCCCCAGGTGCAGGCCTTCATCTAGGTGGCATCTAGGGTGTTCAACTACACAACCCGACATAAATTTAGACACATTAGATAGGTCGCCCTATTTAGCTTTTGGACGCCCAAGTAAAGTGTACCATTTTTTTAGCTAACAACAGCCCTGGAAGCTAACTGTCCTGTCCGAATAAGAAAGTTAAGACATGGTGTAAGATGGGATAGACTTTATTACAGACCACAGTGACATTCCACACCATAACAGCGATTTAACTTAAGGTCATAGAAATAGTCAAGAGTCATTGGTCATGGATGCCTTCATTAATTAGAAAACTCATTTTGAAGGCCCTATTCTTTAAATCGTGTATGAACCACCTGCTAAATGCTAATATATGGTGGGGAACAATTCAGCCACCCTGTGACAAATGCTGTTTTGTGTATTGTTTTCTCGTCTAGAAATGTGTGAAACTCTAATCACTTAATTAACTATATGTAATATATTTTTATATTTTGAATAACGAAAACATGTTGTCCAGTGTTTGTAACGACTTCGAAAAAGTTTCTAAAACACTGAAAGAGGTGCATAATGTACTAATTGTTTGTTGAGTTTCATATGTTTCACACTCTTCATGTTTCAGGGTAAATCAATGCAATCATTTTCGTGTCTGGCAATGACATTGAAACAATTGTTATTATTTCTAGGGGACCAACTTATCTTCAACAAGAAGAGCAGGAGATGGTTGTCCATTCCGCTGAAGGCTTCTAAGAGCTATAACGAGCTGATGATTGTGAAAACCCGGTTAAAAGACATGTCAGACATGCACTGCCTCCATGAACATAAAAGCAAAATGAGTCCCCTTGTTGTCTGACAACATTGCCGTCTTCGAATGATTGCCATCAGTAGAAGTCAATGCGTCAAAGAAGCTGCCTGACAGAGGTTCTTTAAGATGATATGGCAACTGGGTGTTATTCAGTCATGTGCCCTAGTTTGTTGCAGAGGATCATCTGGTACTACAGTTTGGTTTATAGTCACGATACATCCAGTTATGCAGAAGTTAACATGTTCAGTCAGGCCGTCGACCTTCAAACTCTGCCATGGGCAGTTTGTGTAGCGTCAATTTGGAAACCGTCAAGGCTTGTAATTTTCCTCTTTTAAGAGGATTTACTCTCTTTTGGTTTCGATTTCCTCTTATATTTCCAATTTCCTCTTTATATCTCTTTTTTGATCATTATTTTGACTTTTATACCAAAAATCTCTATCAAAGACCCTAGTCTTAATTTGTGGAATGATACATCACCTGTCATTGATCATTCCAAGCCCTGAACCTTAACCTTGTGCAAACAATTTCTTTATGGAGCGTTTGGTTTACAGAGACACTTTCTACATGGTGAGTAAGATACAACTGATATTGGTATTACCAGTTTTAACTTGTATTACCATTGGATATTTTTCTTGATTCTTAACTATTTTCTCAGCCAAATGTGTAGTCAGTGGTTTGTCTTCAGGTGGGTCATAGAGAGGCGGATATTTGTATACAAGGGTCACCATAAAGCTTCTGTGTTACGTAAAATTATGTTTTTAGTGTTGTTTTACTGCTTAGGCAATTCACATTCATTTTAAAAACCTGCATTTAGAAATATTGAATTTGAGAGTGATGGTGTTGAAAATTACAATATATATTTTGAATGGCTATGCTGTTTGGTTAGAGGTTGTGCTTGTAAGGTGTGTTACATGAGTAGCAGATTACTCGCGATTAGTCATTGCAAATGCTATGGAACTTTAAATCAGAAAATGTTGGAACTTCTGATTATGGGCCATGGCCAAACAACCAGGAGACTATGTCTGTTGAAAGGATATCTTGTTTTGTTAATTTTGTCATCATCTTTCTGGCACCTGCTAATGCATCATTGGCGTTAATCAGGAAAGACAAAAGCAGGAATCAACTAAAAACTCATACCCCTATCTCACAAATTAGACATTATGTTCCTTGGTCGGTGGCCTTTCCCGCAGTTGCATGTAATTTGCTAAAGGCGTACGTCACGCTTTTACTGTTTAGCAGACTTTGAAAATTTTTTTTTGAAAATTTCATCCAAGTTTTGAGGGTTTTTCGATGGTTACAGAGCATTAATTTGTTGCAGAGAACTATGTGGGAAGTCGATAGTATTTTACATTATTTTGAAAAGTTGATCCATTACTGGTTTTTCGAAATTGGGGCTGTTGCCCTACATGACGGTAACTAATTTAAGAATGCTCTACGTTCTTGCTGCAAGTCAAAATCCAAATGAACTTTTTATACTAGACTAAGAAATAAAAAGTTCACTCTGACAGTTTTGATGTCTGTACATTTGTTGCTTTAGTTTTCTTAGAAATTGCGTTTATTGCCGACGCACATGCTGCTAAAACTACGTCAAATATACTCTCCTTGTGTACAAAATCACTGGTAGAATACCGTAGTCTAAATTTTTCAGAGGTTTATTTGAACTTTTAGATATTACAATTCAACCTCAGTTCATCTCCTTTATAAAAGGTATTCTGGTGTTAAAAACATGAAGTTTTTGGTAGCTGAATTTAATATTTTGCTTTCAGTATAACATAGATATTAGCCAACAAGAACTATTTAAAATCATCACTGGTTTTTATTTTGGACGGTCCATATCTCTGGTGTTAAAAGTAAAATAAAATTCCGGGACATTTTACTATTTTACCAATGGGCATAAAATAAGAGCAAATTCTCAGGCTAATTGTCACACTCCTACTACTTATACTTCAAAATTGCTGATAAAGATTTCTCTTGCTCTTAAAATCCATTGAAGTATTCTCATGCAATTCACACATTTGACGCCTAAATAATGCATTTGTGAAATGTTGAGTTGCAATGGAAATATATACTACACAGTATGTTAATAATGAATTTTTGGAGGGAAAATGTCAACAGAGGTTAACAGTTAACATTATAGCGACTAGATCAATGCTGACATATTTGGAACAAGTTATCTGAGACTCGTGTTTTTGGTGGTCGGCATAAAGTTGTGGCGACGACCTCCCACTTTGAATCGCAGAATTACTCGGGTGACAACGTGATTTTAGCACTAAAAGTGAAACGCTTTCATCTCGCAAAGTAACAATTGTGCAAAAGCAGGTTTCAGTGCTCAGCTACAATTGTTGTGTAGCCTGTATGTCCCAATGAGTCTGTGAATATTTTTGTCCAAACACAACTGTGCAACTCTGTCCACATGTCTCCCAAGATGTCCATGTTGCCCCAAGATAAAGTTTCTGTATGCCTGATGTCAATTAGACGCATTCTGATCAGCCTCTGGCTTCAGTGTCATCACATTTCGTTGCAGCTTGTCTAAGGCAAGTACACCTTCTTCAGGCAAAACACTTGGAAATCCTGAAAGCATTGGTAAAATATATTTTCCTTCGGTTTTGCATTACTGCAGATTTGATAAGGAACATTTGTCTCTTGTAAATGAATTATATACAACAACAAATTGTTGATTGGGGTTGACATCCTATATTGGACAATCAAAACGTATAGAATTATTTTCATTATTGCAGACTGAACTCACCAATACTTTTGTAAATTGACATTTGGTTGGTTTTGGATGGGATTTGCTACTGAGATTTGATTTGAGTTATTGACTAAAGATTTGTTTTTCTTCAAAAAGTGATTTGAATTGTGTGGTTGTATAATATCTGTTTAAACCAATTGAAGACTCAAAACTAAAGTAGCTATAGGAGTCTTTGAGGTCCTGGTGACAGTAATATGAATCACCTTAAAAATGAAAAAGAGCAGACCAAAAAAGTACTAAACAATTTTTTAAAATGTTTTCCACTGATATATGTAGTCAATACTAAAAACTTTGTAGTGATTAAATTTTTAGATAACAATTTAGTGAATACTTACAGGTAATAATGAAACGCAGTTTGCAGATTGCTTCCCACAGCACACTTTTATTTCTGGTTGACATTTCTTGACACCTGTGACACGGGCACCATGATGGATCTTCTGATGTTGCTGGGTAATGATCCAGTGAAGTGTCCTATGGTGGCCTAAATTCTAGATTTGGGGGCCTTGCTTGGCGACATCCAACAGTAGGTCCCTCAATTCCTTCTTTTATTCATGCAACTGATTCGACCCTAAAGTGAGAGTAATTCTGTGACAAAATTCACAGTAATGAGAACAATTTTATAACTTTTATTTGTATTGTAGGATTTATTTGCCAACAAGTACAAAGACAACCACTGTATGACTATCAGATTGGAAATCATCTACTGGTTTAGGATTGGGTTTTGGATTAATTCATAGGAGGATTTAGGGGGCCCTTGGCTGCCGCAAAAGAAGCAAAACGGCAACAGCGAGGAAATATTGAGTCCACTAATTAATGTCGGTACTTAACATGTGGCTGCGGGGGGGGCTCGGATCCGATCATATCAGGGGACCTGCGTAAACGCCTTCTCATTTTTTTGTTTCTTTAGTCCACTGTTAGCTTTGTAGTACGAGAACCAGAAATTCGAGCAACCCAAGTTTTTGGGCTGGGTTCTCGCAATCAATCATAAACCACACTTACCCAAGACAAAATGTTGCCCCCCCCTTATGGTATCCTCGATCTGCCAATGTAATTAAGAGATGCAGCCATGGAATCGTTTCTACCCCATGCACTAGGTCCAGAGCTCTATACTTGCAAACCCATGCAGTCACAGGGCCTGGAATTTGAACATCAGTGTCACGCAGGAAACTTATTTTTCGTAAGCAACTGATATCGTGCACGTCCGAGTTGTACATAATCTCCCAGAAGAGGAAACGTTAACAACCAAGCTCGACGAAGTCATGAATCACTAAGACTCGATTGCGGGTTTAAAACTGAACACAATTCACGAGGCTGTAGCCTGTATATTGTGTAATATAGACAAGTACACGGATACGTCGACTTCGAATGACTCGGGATAGCGACAGAAATAGTTGAGAGAACCGAGGTTCAGAACAAATTAATCTTGTTGTTTACGAGTAAGAATCAAGCTGTGATTTCCAACTGTTTGTACATTCTGATTTCTTGTTTATGATGAAGTCCCAAAACACCTAACTCACCTCGACCGCTTGTGCTTGACATGTTTCTCTTCCGTCAGCTGATTCGTGTGCATTATGGGTAATCTCTCCACTGGCAACCCCGCATAAATAATGAGGTTTGGCTGAAGGTCCGCACACTTTTTATAAATTTTAAAAAATTAGTAGTAAAATAACGAGAGTATGTACATGGCTGTAATTTACGAAAAGAGTTAATTTTAGTGATATCTTTCGATTGGCAAAGCTCAATTTGTGATCTAAGCAGGCGAAAGTAAAGGAAATAATGACTTTAAATTGTCATTTTCTTTGGGAGGTTTATAAATATTGCCAACAATAACATTTTTGCTATGAATGGTCCCAACTAAGGCCACAAATAGTGACTCAAAAACTGTAGAATCACTTTTAATTTTGGAGGGTTTATACTCCAATGAATTGTGGATGTAAATAATAAGGCCACCATGGCCACAACATTTCTTACCCTGGGAAACACAAGAGTAATTATCAATTTGAAACAATGAGAGGTCAGCATCATCATCAAGCCAAGTTTCCTGCAAACAAATTACACTAAAATGAAAATTCAACTGGGACTTTTGACGGAGAAACAGGAACTGGCTATCAAACTTAGTTCGTATACTTTGTATGTTTAAAGATAACATACAAAAGTCATCTTTGTGTTTAAGAGCAAAAGCTCTGAATGAATCACTATCATAATAGGGAGAGGACTTGAGTGCATCAGACCCAATATCATCATTTTCATCACCAAGCAAATAAACAAAACTTTTGACATTAATACCACTGAAGTTATTTAACATGTCCATGTAGTGTAATAAAGTGTATACTGCTACGAAAATAAAGATCAGTGGCAAAACAACAACACTGATAGGTGTCTACGGGACACAAGCAGTGGATGGAAATTTTCCCCGGGAGAGAATCATAATACAACAGAGTGGGCGGGCCAATGAAAGTTGTCAGAGAACCAACTGTGCACATATGGACTGAGCTTACCCAGCAAGAGATCAAGCACTCATTTCAAACAACTAATAAAAGCGAAATGCGACAGTGATTGGCAGCTCTATAGGCAGAATATGTAAAGTAGGAAACATGTAACAATAAACTCACGCAGGTTCATGAAACCCTGCCACTCATGACAAGACTAGGAAACACTAGAAATCCCCACCCGTGGCAGAGTATTGTAAATGTGAGACCACTGGGCCTAACAGTAGAATGAATTCAAACCATCCAAGAGGAGAAACTATAGTTCACTCAAGTATGACAGATCCTTGACACAGGTTACCGAGTTGTCGAGACGTTTAATGAAAACTTTACCCACAAATGTCCAGCAGCTCAGAACAGACTTTAGCTTGACTAAATCGCGGCATTTCCTGAAAACCTGCGCTCTTTTTGGGGTTAAGCTCTCGCTCACAAACAAAGGCTTGTCCGATTTGTACAATGCTTTTCGATTCACAATGAACTTGGTTCTCGCATTGAAGGAGACAAACTTCAGAATGATAGGTCTTGGTTTACCTGAGGTAGAAGACTCGGGGGGTGCGCCAAGACGATGGCTGCGACTAATGTCTCTGATATCAATCTCGGCGCTCATACGCTAATTCAAAAACATAATTTATCACATTGAAGGGCTATGAAAAAATAGGGCTTTTTGATGTTTATGAAAAGAACTCAAATCTTCCTTGGACGCCGCCGTAACAGCGTTTCTGAGATTTCATCTTGAACATTTATATCCAACAACATGTTATTTCTGTCGTTGTTTTGTCCCTTCTTTTTTCCAAAAAGTCATGACCACATTTTCCAATTAATAGCAAACTGATATCAAATCAAACATCAAATTTTGCAGGATTTCTTCTATCAAAAAAGGCATACTTTTACTGAAAGCTATAGTTTGTAATTACAGTGTATATGGCTAAATACGTTGTCAAGGTGATGAGCTCCTACCTATAACCTCGAAGACTGGTGATTAGTAGGGCAGTAGTAGAGCCTCAAGTTTGAGTCAAAATGAGTTGCAAACCACTGCACATCATAGGACTTTACTCGTACATGTACCTGTATATACAGTGTAGATGTATCAACCGTTGAGTTAAGACGAGTCAGGTTGCTTAAGAGTAACTTATCTGTTAGTGATGTATTCTCACTTACTAGCGACGACCACGGCTCCAAAGATCTTCGAGCTATCTTTGCTGTGTTGTAGTGTTAAGCACTGATATTGTTTGTCCTTGACTAGCTCTGCGTAGATGCGAACTCCATCGTACTTAGGCAAACAGTACATTTGCTTATAAGCAACCATAGTGTTGGCGACGTCTTCAACGATAAAATGCAATTTTTATACATTAAAGGCTGCAATAGTCAGTGCTGAGTAAATAAATCATAAATTACGTGCCCCTATTTAAAATTAAAGCTTGAAAGAAAGCCACGAAACAGCTTCGTAAAATAGCAAGATATGTGAATGAAATATTATTATCTTTCCTTTCCAAACCGCAAATGGTACCGTGTATTCAATTGACCTACAGTGTATCGCACGCTCCGCCCCTTTGCTAAATGTCAATAAACAAACAATAAGTTTTACTAGCCTCTCGTTCAGTAACGCTGGGACCTCGCTAAAAAGCAAGACTTCGCGGTGTTACGTGAGAAATTACGTAGGTCCTAGCGTCACTGAACGCCAGGTAACGTGTTGTTTGTCGGGTAATAAATGGCGGCTTGGAAACAAAGGTGTATCAAGAATGTTGCGTTCTAATTGGTCGGTTAAGCCGCCACTCAAAATCCTGGCAATAGGTCATTTAGAAATACAACCGTGATGATGGTTAGTAACAAGAATACGCAGATGCCTCCAGAGGAAACAGCAACGATGAACTGATGTAAGAAACCACGTCTACGTACACCACCCGTTTGCGAAGCCGTTGCCGTAAGCTGCATATCCTTCTGGTTTGAAACGCACAAGGTGTTTTTCACCGGTTTCCTTCGCCACATATTTGTACACGCCGAGGAAGGCCTTTGGTATAAACGAGCACTCGGTGCCCTGAGACTTGTCTGGGATATTCGTTCGAATTATTTTGCTGCCATACATTGGTTCGTTAGGCGGATGTCCTACAAAAATTGGAAATGGTGTTGGTGAATATGCTACAAGCCAAAGAGTTAACATTAGCTTAGGCGATTGTTTTGAAGCTTTGAGAACTATTCTTCTTCTATCTTTGCAGCTACAATGTACGCACATTCATGCGCAAGAACGGCGCCTTGTCTCGCGAATTCAAAATCTCGTGTCACTTACGGCGCACATTGAATAAAACTCTGTCGGCAGAAGTTCTCCCGAAGCAGTCGATGAAGTTCTTTTCCGCCACGGGTGCAACTGTAAAGATGTAGTGATCAGTTAACAATGACGAGGTTTATTAGGTCAAAAATAACACATTACAACGGAAAAACAAGTGTTTACTTCCTTCATCTTGCGTCTCAGTTTTTAAGAAAATAGCAAGATTAAATCTAAATATTGACCCTCAGTCGCCATTGCGTCAAACGGGTTGTTTTCAAGGGAATAGTCATATAACTTTAAAATTACATTTTAAAAGGAAAACAAACCCAGCGTCGGCCTATCAACAAAGCAAGCACTGTCCCGTCTTGCTCTGTGGAACAAACCAATGCTCCGTAACCCCGGTCCAACCCCATTGGAACGAAATATGAAACTCCTTATAAAATCAGCTAAATGGGCAAGTGTGACCTACGCTTTTTAAACGTGTTACACGAGAAATGCAGGGGAAGACCACGTATAAAGAAGCACAAAAGCCATTCTGTAACACGAGTATTTGCCTTTAGACAAATCAAGGTTTCGCCTCTCAAATGCAAAACGATGCATTAGCAGGCTGACAAAAAGAGGAAGGGATGAAATCGCCAAAACAGGGTTGGAATCCTTTAAATATAACTTATAAGAAAGGTGTCATTGTTTTATAACACATGCTTTCCCTCTTTGAATTGTTTTATGCACATAAATCTTTAGTATGTGATTAGGACAATTCGTTTCTTTTACTAAAAGTATCAAATTTTCACAAGTCTTGCTCATTTCATTTCAAATCGATCATTTTATTTGACTATTGTGTTCTCTAAATATGATGTGTAGCTCGCACTTTATTCGAAGTTAAACACGACGTTCAGTGTTTTCTTTATGGTTGTCTGAACAATTTCCAAAGTATTAAGCTGCGTGAATCGTGACGTAACTTTTAAGCGTCACGCTTGTTAGCAGCAGAAGATGGAATACTTTTAGAGAATTAGAAACATGGATTGTTGTGTTATATAATCGTGTGCGCGGGCCTTGAGCCTATTTTAATACAAAGATGCATACAATGTAAATGTACCGGGCCTATCTCTGACAATCGCGACTACCCGGGAAATTTACCTGACTCAACAATTCGGGCAGACATGCCTTCAGCATTAGCTTTTCGTCGTGTCATTGTGATGCACTGGAAGCGGCCTTTTGTCCCGTCTTTGTCTTTTCTGGAGACGAAAGAACAAAGTATGTTTCAGTTGAGTTACACGAGTTAGTACAAATATTTACCTTGACGTTTGTTTCCGCAGGTTGTCATTCTCAAGCTTTTGCTTTGCTTGAAAACGACCACTTTAGGTGTGTCAAAAAGTGAAGTCAACAATTTTCAGTACGGGAACACAAAATCATGAATTTAGCTGATGCAAAATCATATTTGGTTCGCATAGATTTTTCTCTGACTAAGTCCAGCACACCGGGCCCTGGTCTCCAATCTTTTTACTCGAAATGGAACTCGAAATTAGGTTTGGCATTTTCTACTCTACTTTTGGGCGAACTCAAGATAAGTGTCTATTATTCTATGCTCGAGTACACAATAACTTACGTAGATAATTTATTGCCCTTAGTTCACAGTTNAATCGACAGCGCGCCTTAATTTTGATAAAATCAAACTACGGACAATTTTATGGAATTTGCTTAAGAAATGTGGCGAATAAATTTTGACAGAAATTATTTTGCCAGACTCGGGACCGCAGCCTATCGGACCCGGTGCGGATCGAGACCAGACACTGGCGAACGGTAAATGCATGCGGTTGCAAGCTGTTTTGTCGAAGTAAAATGGTCAAATGATGAATGCTGCATATATTCAAGGGTAGTTTCAGACACTTGCATGAAATTACGGGCTGATTAGTCCTGTGTCACACTGCCGCGGCAGACCTTAGTTAGCCTCAGTCACCAGCTACCAGTGAAGACTATAGTCAAAATACAGCTGGTTAGTAGGCCTTGACAGCTTTGCGCCAAGGCTACCCTTAGGCCTACATGTAACTGGTCGCTGGCCACAAACACAAAAAACACGAAAATTAAACAAGGTTTCTTTTTTGTAGCAACGTTTGTCAAAATGTATCAACGTTAAATCTTCACAAATTACAAAGTAGCCGATTGAACATGCCTTTCAGTTCAGCAAAAGCCGCCATTGTCGGTGCCGCCAGAAATGAGTCCAACGGGAATTGTGAGCACATTTATCACTAAATAAATGAGTAACAACTGCGAGGCTGAAATTTGGTGAACACTGCAAAATCGTGCAGAATAGTAAGTAAAGATATGTCTAACTAAATTTCACCGTAATTTGTTGGCGAAAACAATTTACACAAAGTTTTAAACTCGAAACTTATCCCCCTGTCCTCCAATATGGCCGACGCGATCCAAACAAAGTGACCAAATTTCGCCACGAAACTTGCAATAACGTTACACTGATTGCCACGATTTTGATACTTTTTCGATTTTTACTGAGTAGAATGTACTACCTTTCCGATGATAGCAAAGTACTTTTTCAAAACGAGGAAAAAAATAAAACCGACAAAAATTGGTTCGACCCATATTGGTTCCTAGGTTCGACCCGCCTACGTAAGGAACTAAACACCAATGTTTAACATACTAAGTAACATTCCAAAAAAATCAACGACCACTAACTACAAACTATAAATACAATACATATGCAAACGAAATTCGATATATTACTAATAAAACAAAATAATGAAGACTTTTCGAGCAAGCCATAGCACATTCAGTTACAAGGAAAAAATGGCGGCGTTCACGACAAGTTCCTGAACTGATGAGCCGGAAATGTGGGTACGGAAATAATCTATGACAACCTGTAATCATACGCTCAGAGAGAAGGGTCAAATACTGTTAAAAATCGCTTTTGGCAAGAAAGGCGAAAAGAATATAAAAGAAGGGTGTCGAAAATAAGAATTTATGTAGTAAGTATTTTCGGATACTGGAACCACATGGGCAGTTTGAGAGAAGGACTTTAAAGACTTCCCACCATGACCCTGTGTCTCAAAAATAATTTTACTAATAGAGATTTAATACCCTTTAGTATACCTGCTGCTAAGAAACAAGCCAAAAATTTTAAAATATTATTTTTCTGTTATCGGGGTTGTACCTGTACGTAATGGGTCTCCGCCTTTGTTGTTTTCATCAGTGCGATACTGATGAGTTGTGGGGAAACTCTGCCTTTCTGAGACATGAAAAGGTGCGCTTGTGGAGGCTGTAGTAACAGCAACGTTGAGAACGTCTCTGTAAGTTGCATAGACCACAGGCGATGCAGCCCTATATGGTGCGACGCCCATGGCCTACGTCAAACTGCTACAGTAAGTTTGCCTTGCGGGATTGACTAATTTACGTCCCGTAACTTAATCGACACTCTGCGATGCGCATGCGTCAGTTTTTGCTATCCACGTTAACTTGAGGGCAGATATAAGGGCTGTCTTGGTTTCCCACTCTGTCTCCACCCGCAAAGTAGAGCCCTACTTCAATACTCACCTCGGCATGTGTAAATCGAACAGCATTTCTATTGTATCTTTACTTGGACAAAACACTTTGTAGAACGGAATCGACGTGTCTAAAGTTCCTGAAAAATGACGTGTACACGTATTTTTATTTCTACAAACTCATTTTGCTGTAATTGACTTAGCGCTATATTCAGGTCAATGTACCCGTACCATTTCTATGGTAAATCTAGCCCCTCACGTATAGTTGATTCTAGACTCTAACGCAACTCATTTTCACACCTTCGCTTACAGACCAGGGCCCAGTCTCTAATCTTTGTACTCGAAACGAACTCGAAACTATTTTTGACAATTTCTCTGCTCCTTTTGTGCGAACGTAAGATAATTGGTTATCAGACTGTGCTCGAATACATTATAGTTTATGCATAGGAGTTTCTAGTTCAATTTTGCCCTTGAAGACCCTTATATTCTTGCTACAAAGTCGAGTAAAAACTCGAAATTTCGAGTTAAAACTGGAACTTATTGCTTTAATATTGGGTTTACAAACTGTGAACTAAGGGCAATAAATTATCCACGTAAGTTATTGTGTACTCGAGCATAGAATAATAGACACTAATCATGAGTTCGCCCAAAAGTAGAGTAGAAAATGCCAAACATAATTTCGAGTTCCATTTCGAGTAAAAAGATTTGAGACCGGGCCCAGGACCAGCTATGCCCTTTTGATCTTTTCTAATACATACAGGATCACTAAAACCTGCGTGTGCGGCCACCAGGAGGCAAGGCCATCTCGTGCGGCTCACCTACAGTAGAACCGCCAGAAAATGTTGTGGAATTTCACGACACTTCATGAGTCAACTCGACAAGAAAGGGAAGCAGGGAAGTGAAGGCAATTTATCAGACGC
>NMRA01000074.1:403972-565424 GCA_002633005.1 Phoronis australis | reverse complement strand
TGCAATGTTACGACATTTACTGAATTAAGGCTTATTCATGTTAATTCGATAACTGAGCTGGTGGTCCTGGGGGTGGGGTCCACGATAAAATAAGGAAACTCACTCATCTAGAGAATTTTATTGGAAACAGCATAGTTTTGAAGAGAAACTGCTGTGAAAAAGTCACTCTTGACTTCTGTGCATCACGTACCATACACCTCTTATTTTGGGAGCACTCCCACCCAGAACAATATGAATATGTGCTGCTAGCCTACCCGGCATCGGGTGAGTTTCCAAAAAGAAACACTTAGTTCGACTCAATAAAACTGTTATTCAGTGGGGTAACTGGTGGGGACAACATCACCGAACGATGTTGATAGAAACTGATTGCTAAAAACTTACCGAGTAATGCTGTGTAGTCTCCGAATGGAACTGCATAGTCATAGACATAGAGCACACACGGGGCTTCAGCATCCACACACTTTTTGTCAGTTAGTTGACCCTGCATGTTGACCGCAATTGTCCACGAATATAGTAAACTTAGGTCTTTTGGGAATTTGTGGCCACCTGTCGAAGACTTGCACCAGGGAAATTAGCATTAATAAGGGTTAGCGCGACGACGTATTTTGATAAAAATTCCATCTTTTACCAGTTGTTTACATGCAAACAGCCACGCATGCGCAATTCTATCACCACTAGTACAGCAGCGACACCGGGAGGAGAATTCTCCGAATAGCCCCATTGGTGGTAGTCAGATATTGCAACGGTGCACACTTGTAAGACGATTTCACAAGTTCAGTTTGGTTTGAAAGGTAAAGAAAGTCAATAATTCTGGTGTCAGATTCGAGTAACATAAAATACTAATTCATACAATACAACATTCTAGCACTGCGGCTGGCTTGGGACATCAGCGATAATCTATTAATCGGAGGTTTCACCACAACAATGTTGTATAGGATCTCGATCGTGTATTACACTCTACTGAACAGAATTGCAAAACGTGGAAATATTAATGACACGTTGTGTATTAATTCGTCTCGTACCCAGCCTTCATTAACAATGGGTACCGAGCCTAGTATTTGAAAACCAGGCCATTTAGTCATACTTAGCTGTACATTCTTTCCAAACACTCTACGAAAGGTAGCACTGTGGAATTTCGTTTAGCTTCTCATCGGTTAAAATAATGAAACTTAATGTCATAACACTCAGTAATTTCCATTGGTTGAAATGTGGGAGACTCCCGTTCAGTTTACTGTTATATGTAATATGGCGACCACCTTCAACTAGAATAGTTGCAATTTATTAAAACGATCGAAGTAAACAAAATCAAGGGAACACCGATCCAGTGACTTAAGCTCAAACAAGTACAGTGCATAAAGGCTTGTGCAAGTGGTGGCGTTGTGATCGTTATACTTCCGATCTAGACATGCGCTTTGATGTCCACGGATTTCCCTGTGTCGTTCATCATGTTTCCGCAGGACCTCTGTTCAGTATAGGTGGCGCTGTGTCGAAGGGCAACTTAGCTGCAATCTGATTTGTAAACGTTTTTCAGCATTTCAATTTTTTTATTTCGCTTATTTTCTGTAATTTTGGGACAAATATTCAAATGTCCAGTGCCCAACATTTCAATTGCATGGTGTTTCTCTGCGGGCAACCTTTATGAGATTCGAAAATAGAAGTAAAGTTGTACCGTAACTGAAACAAAATGTAACATTGTGTGAGAAAGATGATCAGAGCTTGCAGTTATCATCTCTATTGCGTTGGTCAAGGTTGCAAAAGCGCGCTTTTTGGGTTCACCTAAATTGTATTGACCAATGGAGAATCAAATGTTAGGTAGATTCCCCACACGCTAATGCTAACAGAGGCCGGGTGTGAGACCAGGGCAAACAGCTTATTATTATATTTCGTAATTTATAATCAGTCCGTAGGACACTGTATTTTCCTGCGTTTTGCACTGCTTCAGTTGATAAATTATTACACGCCGGGTGCATGTAATCATTCTGTTCTTGATCGAGCTCCAGCTCAGTTCGGTCATTATCGTTCAACGGATTCTGCCAGGAGATCTGCTGAGCGAGACGAATTATCGGGCTATTGTATTTTGTATTGTCATATTACTTCACGAGCCAGTATTCTTGACTTTTTGTTTTCTTTTCTATATGCATGGACTTGGTACACTTACTGTATTAACTTACAACTGATGCATGACCTGACTTTCCCGGCGTAGGAGAAGCTGCCAACTGAGTTCAGTTAATTGCAAATGAAATACTGTTCACAATATGTGTTAAGGAAATTGTGTCGCTCAAATAGCCAGTAAAGACAATGAGAACGTATTATGATTTTTGCTGAAAACAGTCGTTAAATCCCAACTCAATATGCTTTTGTTCCTTGAAAGTTGAAATAAACTGTTCTCAACGACAGCAATCATTCGAACCTTTACAGAAGTGGCTCGTTTTGGCAGTCGTTCAACCACTGCATTTACTCTGTCTTGTCACATTTTTGTTACAAGCGTACGCATGAGGTGTCGCTAAAGGGCCAATGGTGCTAATTATAAAAATTCTCGCACAGGATATAACGGAGTACACTGCGAAATGCAAGTAAACGAGTGCTCAAGTAAACCGTGCTTCAATGGCGGACACTGCTTGGACAAGGAGAACAGTTATGCATGTACTTGTCCATCAAACTTCAGAGGAATCAACTGCGAGGTAGGACAAAACTAGTGATAATTTGGAAATTACGGTCCCAGTGCTACCTACAATATAGTTTATGAGTGGTTCGAAAACCTTGAGCAGAATGTGATGAGAATTAGATTTCACCTTAGATTGCTTTTTAAAAGATGCTCTCAGAGCTCAACGTCCACCCACTAGCTCATGTTGCGGTGCGTTGGAACGTGTAATGAACCCAACGCCTAAACCAGGGGTAAAATAATAAGTACAGCACAACCCAAAGGTGTTGTTTCAATGTTGGTCCGTTGTGTGTACTAGCCTACGTTTGTCCAGACAGTAGGCCTAATCTTTGACTACGTCTGTGTCCTAATCTCTAGCTTTGTACTAGTAATCCTGCGCGTTTTCACTGTGCTTTATCTGGAGGAGTAGCACTTTTCAATGATGATGCACTTATTTGTTCATGTATTCCGAATGTAGACCTCAGTGCGCAGGCTCCAATTCGGATTCTGTTGCAAAGAGCGTGGCCCTGGGTGCCGGGTTTCGTAAACGCGTCACAGCCACGAGTTGTTTGTGGCAATAAGAAATCTTGGAACGGAAACAATGCATTTTATATCGATAATTACGTGCATGGCAAAGTCGTTGTCCCGTAACCTCAAGCCCGAGTGGGTTTTGGAGAATTATAGCCCGACGGAGCCGAGGAGCCTCTGCTGTTGTATAAGAATTGGCTCTACTTTCCCCTATTTCACAGTTCATAACGTAACATATGCAACACCCGTATTTTCACATGCACGGTATGAAATGGGTTATTCAACAGTGGTTGTATTGGCCATGTCAAGCTGATGATTTGGTATAAATTCAACAGTCGTTGTCACCAAATAATCGCTTCTGTGGCTGCCATTTTGCCTGTGTAGTACGACATTAAGGCTGCACGTTTATTTGTGAAATATTCACCTTTCATTTCCGTGATTTCGCATAGTTTTGTACCCGAACTCTTAAGTATTTTGTGTCTGCGGAGTGCAACCCTGTTGAATGAGTCGGAATCGCTCAAACAGAAACTACATGTATTCTGCTTTTGTGTTTGGTGCTGTTTTATCTTGAGAGCACAGAAATGTGTGAGTTGCATCGATTTAGTCAGTTTTTATACCAGTCACAAATCTCAAGGGCATTCCTCAACTTTCACCAAATCGTAATGTCACAATGTTACATAATTCGGCCAGTACAGGGGTTTGTGAGGCATCCTTTTCGTCACCCGTGCTCGAATCACTGGAACAGAATTCAGCGGCGGATTTAGGGGGGGCAACGGGGCCATGGCACCCCCTAAAACTCTTACGGATTCCATTTGGCAGTTCGGGGTGCGAATTTGTGACAAGCATATGCGCGCACAGAAAGGGGGCTCGGGGGGCGGATACACAATTCATAGGCCTCCGTTTTTTAGTAATAAGGCACACAAACCCAAAAATTCGAGACCCCTTACAGCCCTATATTTTAGACTGGACGCGTGCATGAGGCGAAATTCTGGTTATTCCTGCGCCCTGCCACCCCCCCCTCCCAACTCAAAATCCTGGATCCGCCCCTGGAGTTTAATTCTTGTCATAGGCCTCCAATTCTGACAATGCATATCATAGAACTCTCGTCCTGGAAGGCCAACTCCCGCACGTGACCTAAGAATTGTTAGGGTTTGCGACCCCTAGACTACAGCCGCGAACGTTTGCACTGAGAATTTCCAGCTGCCTACTCGTCTGAGTTTTGATCGAGAGTTGTAGTTATCGATTCAAGATTAATGTCATTGTTTCATTTTCGTTTTGTATTATTGTTCATCAAGCGAGACTCTTGAGGTACCATTCTATACAATCAGCGATGTTCAACAAAATTGGTCAACAAACCCGACAATTACACTGATCGTTCTTTGTAAGCATCGACCGATGGGCCTGGGTTGTTGCTCAGGATAGTTTGGCCTCTGATATTTTTTCAGCTCCACTCGTAGAACCACTTTCGACAACCAATAACTCTCTATACGCCAAACGTTTCTCAACAAGACATTTTTGAGTGTTAAAATCATATCACAGTATTTTACGAAAAAAGTTACATTTGGCCTAAAGGAAAATTTCAGTCCCTGAAAACAATTATGTCTAAGTAACTTTAAGAAGATTACACATGATTGCTTAGCTAAGTGTGTGTGTGTGTGTGTGTGTGTGTGTGTGTGTGTGTGTGTGTGTGTGTGTGTGTGTGTGTGTGTGTGTGTGTTAGTGTGGGCGCATTATTAATGTTTTCAATTATTTCTAAATTCATTTGTGCAACTTCTACCTGTTGCCCAGATGACGTGTTTTTTTTTTGTTAATTCGACAGTTCTGAGAAATAGGCTTACTGTTGTCTGCATTTACATGTACCTATATCCGTGATCTTAAATTCTAAAAAAGATAAATTTACATTGGAAAAGAATCCGATCCAGTGATTCGTGTTGCTGTCAGCGTACAGTGTATTTTCCGATTGCCCTGTTCTTGGTAGATTTTCTCACTTTTTAAAATTTTTCGGCACCCCGCAACACCATCTAAATTCCCTGCATTTTTCACTCGGCCAAGTTGACACATCATGACATACTTTTGTATTATTGGATCTAGAACGCTACAAAAACCATTCCAGATACTGCTGGACCACTGCGCTCTGCTGCCGTGCAAGAATGGTGCCAAGTGCGTCAGCGGGGACACGAGCCCCGTGTGTCACTGCGTACCAGGCTACACAGGACAGCTATGTGAGACGAATATCAACGAATGTGAAAGTTCTCCGTGCGTCAACGGCAACTGTTACGACCTCGTTAAGGACTATCTATGCACCTGTTTTAGAGGGTACATCGGCCGGCGGTGCGAGGTGAAGAAGTCAAAGAAGAAGCGAGATGTCTGGCTTGAACTTGATTTTCATAGGCCTCTGTCCATCGGAGCTACCAAAGTTCCGGCACAACACGTTCAAGCCACCAACTTGAAATCACTGCGCGCCTTTGGTAACCGCCGACCAGTCATAAGACCTGTGATGGTCAACACCATACGACGCAGACCAAACGTAGCCCCTCATTTTCCCTTTGCCAATGCGAAAGAGATTTATGTGGAAGCTAAAATTAATGAATCCAGCCAGGATATCCCGAAAGTCGGGTATACCAACTGTGAGGATCTTAACTGTCTAAACGACGGAAAGTGCAAACCTGACCGCAGCGGCCTTTTCTTTTGCGTGTGCGCGAAGGGTTTCAGAGGTAAACGCTGTCACATTCCAGTGACAGCAGGTTCGCCAATTATGAACCCAAACAGACCCGACGGACACGACTGCGCTTATGTATACTGTCACAATGGCGGTACATGCATAACCGACATCCATGGCAACGTCCTGTGTAAGTGCACCCCTTTCTTCATGGGCAATATGTGTCACATCCCTATCGTGCCTGTTTCCGCCGTAACGGGAGACGACCCTGATCTGTGCGCAAAACTGCTCTGCCTGAACGACGGCGTATGCAAAATTGGGACAGGCGGAGTGTTTTGTCAGTGTCCTAAAGGATTTTTAGGTAACTTGTGTCAGACACCAATGCTGGCCAAAAGTCGCAAAAAGCGGGCCGACGGCGACAGCTGCGCTGACCTGCAATGTCGGAACGGGGGGACTTGTACAAGTGATCGCAGCGGTGACGTGCATTGTGAGTGTCCTCCACAATACGGTGGTCAGGTATGTGACAAGCCGAGTGCCCAGTGTACGGGAAATCCATGTCAAAATGGAGGCACGTGCGTTCCAACAGATACGACGTTCGAATGCAAATGCACGAAGGGGTATTCCGGAAGTCTTTGCCAGCTGCGAGTAGAGTCGTGCATGTCTAATCCGTGCTACAATGGCGGCACGTGCTTTGACAAACAAGATGGATTCCAGTGCACGTGCAAGAGAGGATACAGTGGCAAACACTGCGACGTCCAAGGTGACGAAGGACAACAATCTACAGCGTGTAGGTCGAGCCCGTGCCAACACGGTGGCGTTTGTGAGGGAGATGCTGACGGCTATTCCTGCACGTGTAAGGAAGGCTTTGAAGGTTCCGTCTGTGAATTGTATAACTCACCTTGTAACAGCAACCCATGCCATAATCGTGGGCGGTGTTTAGAAGGTGTTGGTATATTCTGGTGTAAATGTGACACAGGTTACAAAGGCGAGAGGTGCGAAAACACTCTCTCGGACTCAGAGGACAAAGCTTTGCCACAGGAAGTAGCAAAGACCCCAGCTGATGAAGAGGGGGAGATATCCAAAGTAAACGTTGATATAGTGAATGCGGGTGAGCAAAGCCGGCAGCCTGTTGATGCAGTTAATATTAAAATGGATTCTGACATGAGTGCTGATGTAACTGTTTGTGACAATGAACCGTGCAGAAATGGCGGAACCTGTGTGGTGGAAACCAAAATGCACGTCTGTCGCTGCGTACCTAGTTTCTTTGGAAAATTTTGTGAGCACGAGGATGTGGAAAAAACAAGTTGTACGCAAAACATCTGCAAAAACGGAGGGACTTGTATATCCAACGGCGAAGACATTGCCTGCGAGTGTGCGTCTGGCTATTTTGGAAGCACGTGTGAACAACAGAACTGTGACTGCTCGAAGCATGGCGTTTGCGTACAACTTGGTGGTGCTTTCGTCTGTAAATGCGACGTCGGTTATTCTGGAGAAAAGTGCGATGAAGAAGAATCCGGCTGCTCCAGCACACCTTGTAAGCACGGTGCCATTTGCGCGTCACTTCCAGGTGGTAAGTTCACGTGTAAGTGCATCAACGGGTACGACGGTGACTTGTGTGAGAGTGAAGTGTACACATGCAGTCCAGATACGTGCTACAACCACGGTACTTGCTCGAAAAACCAAATGATGATCACGTGCAAGTGCATGCCAGGATTCGTCGGAGACAGATGCCAGTACGAGGTAAACGAGTGTCTAGACAATCGCTGTCAAAATGGCGGACTCTGCGTCGACATTATCAACGGCTACATCTGTCAGTGCACTGCAAACTGGCAGGGCAAGTTTTGCGACGAGGCAGTTTTAGGATCGTGCTCGAAGGAGAAATGTGGAGAACACGGAAAATGTGTTACATTCAATGTGGGCATCGGATGCGAGTGCGAAGAAGGTTTCCACGGCGATCGGTGCCAATTCGAAGAGAAGGGTTGCATGAGTATGCCGTGCCAGAATGACGGAAAGTGCGAGGACACCAAGCTGGGAAGTTTCAAATGTATCTGCAAGGACGACTACGAGGGAAAGATGTGCAATACACCCAGGAGCAAAAAGAAAACTGGTGTTGTTCAGTGTATTTCAAACCCGTGTAAGAACAACGGCGAATGCTTCCAAGACAAGCAACAGCAGTTCAAATGCAAGTGCCCTTCCGAATATACTGGAAAGTTGTGCGGACACAAATTGACAGACTGCGAGGGAATAGCGTGTGAGTTTGGCGAGTGCATCTCGGAGAAGGGAAAGGAGCCTCGCTGCGAGTGCATTGCCGGATTTGAGGGGCGCGACTGCGGCATAGATATTGATGAGTGCCAGTCGCAACCGTGCTTGAACAATGGACAGTGCGTCGACAAGCGCAACACGTATGTCTGCCGGTGCACTTACGACTACACTGGTCGAAACTGTGAGAGCTATTTGCTTGACCCGTGCATGCACATTCCATGTAAACACGGCACGTGCACCAAGGACAATCCGTTTTGTTTGTGTCTAGAGGGGTACACGGGCGAAGCGTGTGACTCAAAGGCAAGTCCGTGCGCCGTGAATCCGTGCGAAAACAATGGAGATTGCCAACCTATCACTCCGGTCGATTTTAAGTGCATTTGCGTTCCCGGCTTTACCGGCAAACTGTGCGAGCTCCCCACAGATCGGGACCCCTGTCAAAGTGAACCGTGTCAAAACCACGGTGAGTGCGTCCGATACGAAGACGGCTATCAGTGCAACTGTCTTCCGGGGCATATAGGTGAGGAGTGTGAACACGATGTGGACGAGTGCAAAAGTGAGCCCTGCCATCACGGTGGTAAATGCATCGATTCCTTTGCCCACTTTGAATGTCTTTGCTTGGAAGGTTTTACTGGTGTCACATGCCAGCACAACGTGTTGAGTTGCGACCACGTGGAATGTCTCAACAGAGGCACATGCGTAGACGTGTCGACAGGGTTCCACTGCTCGTGCCAGCCCGGATACGCTGGTCGTTTCTGTGAGGAAGGGATTAACGAGTGCCTAAGTGATCCTTGCTTGAACGGAGGCGAATGTACAGATGGTTTGAATAGATTTCATTGCAAGTGTAAGAAGGGTTTTACTGGACTACGTTGTCAAGAAGAAGTCCTCAAGCAGTGCAAAGAAAATCCTTGTCGGCACGGGGGCACGTGCTTCCCTGTGGACGAGGGCTTTAAATGCAGGTGCCTGGACAATTACGCTGGACTAGTGTGCGAAAAGAATTTGCTACATTGTAAAGATAACGAGTGCAATCCCAATGGTGGTACATGTGTAGAGAAGCCCGACGGCTATGACTGCAAGTGTCACAACTCATTCACTGGAACTCATTGTACCGAGAGAATTGATAATTGCAAAAGCAACCCGTGCGTCAACGGCGGAACATGCACGGAAGGAGAAGGCGATGGATATCTGTGCGTTTGCATGAAAGGGTTCACTGGTGATCGCTGTCATCTGCGCGTGAACAAATGCGGGCGCACGCCTTGTCTCCATGGAGGCACTTGCGAAAACGACGCCGAAGCACGCGAGGGCTTTACTTGTACGTGCAGGGTCGGGTTCACTGGATACTACTGCGAGTCTAACATCGACGACTGCCGCGATCAACCGTGTAGGAACGACGGAACATGTATTGATGGTGTAAATGAATTTACTTGCGTGTGTCTTGCTGGTAAGTTGAAGCATATTGTATACAAAACCGTAGGAAGTACTACAATTATTTCATGCGCCCACACAGCCTTCAATATGGGAGGCTCGAATTTCTGACTTTGTGGACCTTTTGGTAACAAAAAGTGGGCGGACAAAAAAACAAGAAACGGGAGCACCACTGTGAATTACGCGTTGGCGCATGTTTAATGGACTTATGCCTCATTTTCTCGGACTTTTTGTCTCTCGGAGGCGGACCTTTTTGCCCACTTCGTCAAATAGGGGGCTCGTTCGAGCTCCCCGAGCAGCCCCCCCCCCCGGGTGCGCACATGGATTTGGATGATTCATGGAATTGTTTGACTAAAAAGATGGTGGGCATGCTACTTTTATGGGGTACGAGGTTTCTTTTATGATGAAAGAAAACTGAATTACTTATAATGGACGTCTCATTGCTATTGTCTGACAACAGACTACACAGGGGAGAGATGTCAGAACAACATTGACCACTGTCTGTTACAACCCTGTGACAATGGAGGCACTTGCGTCAATACCGGAAAAACGTTCACGTGTACTTGCCTGGAAGGGTTCTCAGGTACAAACGCTTCAACTTTTATTTCTTCGAAGTTGTGTTTCCGTTATTAACGTATTGTGCATTAAAGCCAAAGTGTCCTGTCTCTTCTTAATGCGCGATTAAATTGAATTCACGTTTTGGTTTACCGACGTGTTCCTAAGTACAACCACTAAGTGAGAGGTGGACAACACTGTTGAAAAGGCTACACTGAAGTCAAAATTGGGGAGCAGTGAATGTACATGTTAGGTATTTGCACATATAAAGTCGACTACTGTGACTTTATCTCAGACCGTGAGACAGGGTCACAGGTGCTGATGTAGCTCTGTCTTCTCAAAACCGTTACATACGGCCAGTCGACATGCTAAGGAAATAGTAAATGTACACCTGAGGGTCAAACAAATGACTGCAAAATGATAAAATCGAGACGGCTCATCAAGCAACAAGTGCGGGTTACGAGTATCACCACGTCAACTGAACAATCCTCTGAAACAAACGTTATCGCACCAACGTTGCAGGTGTCTTGTGCCAGAACAAACCCAATTCCTGTGCATCGAGCCCTTGCAAGCACGGCACTTGTAAAGATGCCGGCAATTCACAGTTCAGGTGCTTGTGCTACAGTGGCTGGGTGGGAGATACTTGTCGGAAATCCGCTGACGACTGTGTAAGCAACCCTTGTGCTAACGGCGGAACGTAAGTAATCATTGTTTCGCTACAAGCGATCCATTCTGGTTTTGGACTAGAACAGTAATTGTTCAATATACTGTATAGGCTACCTTAGCACGTTTCAGACGAGGCATAACTTGGCTGTGTGATCTCACTTTGTAGGCCCTCCATGAGTGATCAATCTGATCCCTGTTTGTGCTTGAAACTGGCAATCTACACGTTAATACTAACACTTTTATTTCAGTACTTAGGCCTCCGGCCCCTATACAAAAATACAAGTATGAAAGTAGCAAAATCTAGCGCTTAGTTATCAAAGTGGTTGACATTATACTATGCAAAATAAAATCGTGGTGAATGAAACGAGCTAATTTCCAATCGTTAACCAAAGACAAATACAGAGATAGCCTACTTAAAAATGTTTACTATCTAGTTTTCGGAACAGCCATGCTACCTGATTCTCTGACACAGGTTGTGTCCTTCAGGTGCGTTGACGGACACCTAAGATTCAAGTGTAACTGCAAGAAGGGCTTTTTTGGTGAACGGTGCCAACGAAAGTTGAATGAATGCAACGTGCGTCCATGTTTTAACGGCGGCGTCTGCCTGAACGGTGTGGATAGGTACACATGCATCTGCAAACCCGGCTTCAAAGGTACATGTAAGGGGCAATTTGCACTGAGGTTCCATATGGACACACAGACTTAACTGGTTAGACGGTTAAAAACGATTAAATGTCAATGTTTGTTAATTGCTCTGAGGCCAAATTCCGTCCATAAGTAACTCACGCAGCTTTTGCAACTCAAGGCACCCTTACGGTGGGCTCCAACGCCTCCTTGGCAACTTCTCGGCACATTTTCGTGGCGTTCTTAGTCGTTGTAATTACGTAATGCATCTAGGTTATTGTGCGTGGGACCTCCGTGTACTTACAGGCACACACTGCGAGCAGCCAGCAGGAGTTTGCTCTGGCGTTGAGTGCGAGAACGGCGGCTACTGTGAAGGTAAAACTGGCAAGAACCAACCGCAAATGAGGCTACTGGTACATCTCATCCAGCGTCTGGTGGCTAAAAACCAGCTGGGAACTGCCCGTGAAATCGGGAAGCGAGTCAAAAAGATGCGCGAGGAGAACTACAAGTGTGTTTGTCCGAGAGATTTCGCCGGCAAACACTGCGAGTTCGACAAGACGCCTTGCATTGACGTCTTCTGCAAAAATGGTGGCACGTGCATCGAGAACGTCACATTGAGCGGCTTGACCTTCTCCTGCTTATGTAAAAAGGGCTTTACTGGGTTGTACTGCGAGAACGACGAGGGTCCGTGCAGCACGCGCCCTTGTCACAACGGTGGCGAATGCCAAGTGATCGTGGTTAACCTTGGGCCGAAATGGAAGACAGAAGAGCACGACGGCAAACGGCGGCGCCGCGACGAGAAAGTCAAAATTCCCGACAGGCGGCCACCTAATTCCAAAGGCGGTGATTACAAGTGTTTGTGCGACGAGCACTTCAAGGGGGCCCAGTGCGAAACAAGGGTACATCCCTGCGATAGGAACCCGTGCCGGAACAGCGGCACATGCACAAAGCTCAACGATGTAGATTACAAATGCCTTTGTGTCAAGCCGTTTACAGGTAGGGAATTCCTGAATTGTAGTTGAACGTGTGATTTATAGACCAGGCACTGTATGGCAACAATCTACATGTATGTACCACGTTGAAGTTCTTGCCGTTTAGCACCACGGTAAGTTGTCGCTTTACATTTTAAAATGTGTTTTAGGCGTGAATTGCGAAATTGAGAGCAACCCGTGTGCAAGTAATCCTTGTAAAGGTGGTGGAACGTGCTTCAAAAAAAAGTATGGAGATTACGAATGCTTGTGCTTCGACAATAGGCGAGGAAAGAACTGTGAACTTGAAAACAACGGTAACGTATCGTAGCAAAGTTGAGTTTTATTTTGATTTGTTTTGTCGTTTTTATCTGAACGAAGTGACTTTGACAACACCACTAAGATTGTGGTTATGCTGTTCATAGTGTTCAGGCTATAGCTGACGTCTTGTCAGGAGTGGACTGACAACATTTTTAGTTATATAGGTTATTTTTGTTATATTAGTTCACTAGCAGACAACGAATTAGGTCAATCTAGTGAGGTTGTAAGGAGTTTAGAATATAATGCTAGAGCACATTCCAGTCGATTCTAGTGATTAAAAATGGAACCGAAGTTTGGAACGTTCTAGAGCTTGCGCAAAGATCAAGAATGTGCCTGGCTAAGGAGAAGTGCTAGAAATTGTAAGGGACTATAAATACCAGGCACGGGTTAGTGTGAGTCCGTTGAGTTGAGTGGAGCTGAGGTTGAGTTGAGTTAAAGTTGAGTGTTAGTTGCAATTAAAGAATCAGCAGTTGCAGCGTTAGTCAATAGAGATCCAGCAACAGAGATAGCATGTTATTGAATGAACCCATTAGATTGCAACGGTTGCTGAAGTGTCTCAGGTGTTCGTCACAAGTCAAGCGTTCGCAACACTGGCTCGAACATAGAACAGGCACTACGTCGTTTGAGTAAACTTGTAAACACTCCGTCAGTGTCGTCAGTTTCATAGCAGCGAATACTAATTGCACCCAAGCATCCACAGGAGAAAACGTGACAATTTCGCTTTTTTATTCTTGCTGAAATTTCTATCTTGAATCAAAGGAAGACTATGGCTAACTTTAAACCTTTAAGCTTTGATGAAAGTGCCGGTGCTGCAGAATTTCCCGGTTTTCGCAGAGACCGGTAATGACCCCATGTATTTGATTATAAGTATAAGGGCTCGCTGTTTTGTGAATCCCTGGATGTTCAATTTACTAAGTATATGTTGGGTGAACCCTTGGTGTTCAGGGAGGCGTTGCGTCTTTTCACACATGGAGGCCGAAATAAACTAAACACACACTAAAACAATTTCATCCTCTTTTAATATAGCAATCTTGCCTTGCTGAAATGTGTGGAAGGCGGCGCTTATTTCTCTTATTTCTGATGCAGAACAAATATCATCCGGTGGCCTGACTGCGAACAGAGAGGGAGTGATTGCTATCGTGGTTGGCCTTTCCATATTTATCATCATCATTGGACTGATTATATTCTGCGCCATGAATAGGTAAATTCTACATACATGTGCACAATCACATATATATTTAGATATACAAACGCTAAGAAAAAGTAAGGTTACGTGATCCAATTTCCAGATGGTCTCGAACACAACCTCTGTTAGCATTACGGTCTGGCGAGCATACCTGACATCTGGTTATCCATTGGTCAATTAATGAGTTCAACAGGTGTATTTGAACAAGCTGAACATAAAAAGCGTGCCTTTTCACCCTTAACTGGCGCAACTTGAGTCAAAATACGAAAAACGCGGGTTGTGTCCTCGCTCTCAATAACATTCGAGCAGAAACGTTCTTTCGGCGTACAGGGGTACAATAAAATTATGTTTCTATTTTAGTATGTCATATTGTTTTCCAAACAAGAACAACGTGCATCTTAAATCATTGGGCAATTGGAAAAAAAATCCTGGAAAATGTACAGAAAGTGAGAGAAATAAGACAATTTGAAAGTGCATTTAGTAAGGTTGCAGCTTCGCATGGTCAAAATGTGACCGAATGGCGGCTTCGTTTTTTGGGATGTGCACCAGGTTATATGCTAGCAGATGCCGTATGACACGAAAATGATCTGATTTTTACTGAAGACTAGACCAGCATGCGGTTTCGCTTTTATCCAGATATTGCACGTTTAGCGAAATCGTACAAGTCGTCGCGAGATTATCGCCATGCTACAAGCAAAAATACGCAACCTCGCTAGCATTCAGTCTTTGACCGGTGAGTACATGTAGATATTACGGTATCGCCCCTGAGTCTTTCTGTTTTGTCTCCAGGCAAGAGATAGCCAACACATTCAAGCCTAAGCCAATCACGCTGCTGTCGGGCCAAGACACTAACGCAAACAACAACACCAACTACAACGCAAACACAGTTTCGTCATCCACAAGACAGGTACCGCTCTAGTGTTTAATCAGTTTTACAGTGACCTACATCACTAGAAAAAGCTAATACAGTGTGTTCAGTTACATGAATTAATATCGATGTCCCAGATCCAGTCCAAAAGAATATTACTTCAGTAGCTGACAACCTGAAATCTGCTATAAGCCTGTAATGACGTGTTCTATGAGCTAGAGGGCACAATGTGTGACTACACAGACACAACGGCGGATCGAGTATAACTGGTTTTACATTGTTGTGAGTGTACCCGGGGGTCGTCAAGCAAGCTTACCACATTTATTCGTCAAATGGCCTCGTTTCGAAAAAGTCAAGTATCTTGCTAGAAAAGCGAAATCTCGCAAACCTTCGTGAGATATCGGCGTGAAGTACAACCAAAGCACGTAATTTTACTAACCACCACTCATGATTACCTTCCGTTGCGGAACGAAACCATGTATTCATAACTGGTGCATCTCGGATGTCGCAAGATTTTCCCAGTCTCGGTTGCAGGAAAACGCTGCATAGGCCCCAGATTGGGCATGCTGACGGCGTTCTTGTGGTCGTTTTCTTGGGTGTTCCCCCTCTCTAAACCCGCCAATGTAAGACTTTGCGCTGGTACTCATATTGTCTTCGATTTTTGAAGATAATTAAAACGGAAGAGATTTTCACCCGTTTTCGAAACGATAAAAAGCAGTTGGTTGGGCTGTGTGGTAGACAACCATTGCCGATCGCGCTACGTTTTCCAAGTTGCGGAATGTTTGATCGGAGATACATTTATTACTCCTTTGTGAGAATGACGTTTGATCAATTTTGATTTACACAGTGGGTTTTATTGGCAGTAAAATTCCCAATCATACAATTTCACTGCATTCGGGTAATAAGCAAATATGACTTGCTTTTTAATTAATCTTCAAGGGCCAGTTTACCAAAGGTCGAACGCCCAGTTGGTTAATAAATTCGCCGTGTCGTTTACTACTCCACTGTACATGTATATTATAACACTCTATCACGGTTGCCGTGCAATGAAAGTCTTATCAAATGCTGTGCAGGAATCCACCTCTGCCTATGGTTCCATCGACCTACTTACGATACAACCACCTTAGTTACCAGCAGTTTATCACCGGACGCACGAACTTTGTTGTAACTGGCTCCAAATATACGTGGCCCTCATGTACATGACCACGCCGTTGAGTGTGAATTCGCTATGGTGTCATTTCAGTTGAACAAAATACGAGATCTCGTGTCAAGTGTTTTGAAGCCTCGTTCAACGCGAAACGCGAGTACTCAAAAGGATTACCAGGAACTAGCAAAGTCGGTGGGCGTGAGCAGTTTTTCCATTCTGGACAGTTCGGATGATACAGAACTCAACCCGACGTCTATTCTGGTAGAAAGTGGCTCAGAAGTGCTGTTGTTTGAGACGTCTAAAAAGACGTCCTAGCTGTTAGTATTCTGGTTAATGTCTAAACTGAACCACTGCAAACCTTTGCTGTGCGAGGCGAACAATTTGCTTGTGAAAATGCTTGTGTAACTTGTAAATGATATGCGTATACCCTCTCAGATTGATTGGACCGTCAAGTTCTGCATCAGAGCTAAATCCGACTTCAAATGCAAGGAGGGTGTTGCGCAATGCCATTTAAAATGCTCTGCAAGAAGTATCGCATCCATATGCTACTTGCTATCGTATTTTCAATTGTCTTGTCTTGACAAGAAGGCAGTAATTGCAATCGGAATGTTTGCGTATTACTGTGGTGAGATTTACGAATTTTCGTAGACCAAGGTGTCTGTCTTTGTGGGCTATTAGTGTCTGTTGGTTGTTGGAGAACGTATGGTCGACATGTAATAAATATCAATTTTTTATACTGCTATTGTATATTTATTTTAAATTATTTTGTAATAAAAATCTTTGAACAGCACTAATCAGTTAAAACTATGTTATCCTATACAAAAACTATCAATAGCGTAAGTATAAAAATTTAATCACATTAAAATGTAAACTAATGAGTGGCGTGAGATTGCCACTTATTTTCTCCAACTTTGCGTTACATAACGAATTCCTAGCACACAATGTTACTAATATCCTCAACCTGGACCAATTTCTGTGACAAGATTTCAATGTATACAAATATAAGGAAAAGGTATGCAATCATTTTTTATTCTAATCACAGCAGATCGGGGCTAGTAAAGCCAGCACACGTTACATCCGGGACTTGTTTCATGAAATGTGACTTAAGACTTACTTAAGTAAGTTTGATCTTAGCTCCACACAACTATTTTTGAAAAATAAGTGACTGCCAGTAAACCAATTTTAAAGTCCCTGAAAATATGCACATTATCGATAGTTACTTGGATAATTGCTATCAATCATTTCTAGATTATGATTCTCTCATTAGTCACTTAGCTAAACCTTTTTCAGAAAATGTGAAGTAGGGAAGTTAGACCACATTTCTGTCTGTCTTAAGTCACTTTCATGAAGCAGACCCCAGAGCTCTTCATTTGCGTAACTGAATGCACAACAATTATCAACTTGAATCAACGAAGTGGAATGAATGGCGCAGCGATGGTGGTTGTCGTTGTGGTTTTTGGCGCGGGGCATCTCACGTTTGTTGGCCAGTCGCACGTGCACACTGTAGGATCCAAATTAAACTGGAGGCCGTCGGGACAGTCGTGGACACGCTGGATACCCAAAGCAAGCTTTGCCTCTGAGTAGCGAGTACAGTCTTTACTGACAATGGTGTAACTGTTACCGTTTACCTCGCAAGATCCCGAGCCACCTAAAAATACGGTATACACAATGTGATTATTGTTTCATTAAAAAGTGTTCCAACACTGCGTGTGTCCATCAAGGCATCATTGCGCATGTGTAAACCTTAGGCTTATGTACGTCTGTTCAAAGTTCGAGTTATGAGAATTGCAGTTTACAGAGTCCTGATGCCATATTGTCCTGAATATTCCCAAAGCAAGTAACTGGCCAGTGTCCTACACTAATGTCCAATTCATGCTGAAAATTTACAAACTATCCATATGTGTAAGAATGAAGTTGCTCAAACACTTACACGCAAGTGCAGAAAAAGCGTTACTTCTCTCTGGACCTTACGATGCGTAAGTAAAAATGACAAAACATTATTCACAACAGTTGCTGCGACGGAAATGATTAGTTGAGATTTAAAACCACACTTAATAGTTTGCTAGCAGTTGAGGATGCCCGTGTTACCATAGTTCCAATGAAGACCTTGTGGTTCACAAGGTGACGCTAGTAGTGGTCCTACCGTGTATCTATAAACGTGTCAGCATGCAGGTCACGTGGTACTCTTAGTCTAGGGACTCCCACGTGCTGGTGGACATCTTCTGTTTTCATTCAACTCAGATGAAAAGAGAGGACGCTTTCTTCATAAACAGCTCATGAAGATCGAATCGAGCGTTTACTTGGACATGTAAAAAGCCGTGGATTTCGCGAATGGGTGTCCCAGAGTCCCACACGACTTGCATAGCAGTCTCACTGGTGGAAAGAGATGCGCTAAATACACCAATTCTACTAAATTAAGGGCAGGAAATCTTTCTAACTCTTAACAGTAGAAATCGCTCATTACAAAAAGAATATCAAAGCCAGTGTAATAGGAGAGACGCCAAATTTCGGGTTTATGATGATTGTCAACACACTGGACTTGTTAGTCAGTGAATGTACAAGTTCTCTATTTAAAGCTTAACTTCAACGGAATTTTGTTATTTTAGATGTATTGGGCTAACCAGATAGCCCTAGCAAAGCTTTAGTAAAATAAGAAAACGCGATTTCAATCACGCAAATGTAAACCAGTTAAGTGATAAGTGAAACTGCCTTTTCGCGCCATGTTGCGTCACCGCGAAATCCCAGCACAAACAACAAAAGGTTGTATTGAACAGGGTCTGAATAGAACACCATTGCGTGCGGGTGTTATTCGCAGCAGTTTGAATTAAAAGGTGATTCTCGCGGTGACGTAGACAAAAGCAAACTAATACGCTAAACAGTTCGTTACATTTGACAATTTATAGCACAAGTGGGCTCAGAGGGATGCTCTTAACATACTGTACAGGAACCAAATTTTCAGGTGTTACCGTTNATGCGCTAAATACACCAATTCTACTAAATTAAGGGCAGGAAATCTTTCTAACTCTTAACAGTAGAAATCGCTCATTACAAAAAGAATATCAAAGCCAGTGTAATAGGAGAGACGCCAAATGTCGGGTTTATGATGATTGTCAACACACTGGACTTGTTAGTCAGTGAATGTACAAGTTCTCTATTTAAAGCTTAACTTCAACGGAATTTTGTTATTTTAGATGTATTGGGCTAACCAGATAGCCCTAGCAAAGCTTTAGTAAAATAAGAAAACGCAATTTCAATCACGCAAATGTAAACCAGTTAAGTGATAAGTGAAACTGCCTTTTCGCGCCATGTTGCGTCACCGCGAGATCCCAGCACAAACAACAAAAGGTTGTATTGAACAGGGTCTGAATAGAACACCATTGCGTGCGGGTGTTATTCGCAGCAGTTTGAATTAAAAGGTGATTCTCGCGGTGACGTAGACAAAAGCAAACTAATACGCCAAACAGTTCGTTACATTTGACAATTTATAGCACAAGTGGGCTCAGAGGGATACTCTTAACATACTGTACAGGAACCAAATTTTCAGGTGTTACCGTTGAAGATAGGCTTTAAATGCGTGCATGTCGAAAACTATTTAAATGGACATTTCTCCTTTTACACTGGACACGTGAACACGCACGCGTTGCAGCTGGAAATTTGGTCTTGCGCTCCCATATCACCATTGCTGAAAACTGGTTTAATCAAGTAATTATGAGTGCATTGCAGTCGAGAAGTAACTCTTATAAATTATCACTGTTGCACTTATGAGTATGTAGTTTTTAGAAATAATTGTGTGAAGCGCGACTGAAAACCAATTTTTTTTCTTAAGTCACCTTTTGTAAAACAGACCCACGACAGCAATGACATCACCGAAAAACTAATGCAAGTATATTACAAGCCACAAGGCCCTGCTAACGTATTGTGTTTACCTGTTGGTGTCATCGCTGTCTCTGCGCGGCTGCACCTGTATTCGACGGCAAGATATTTAAAAGTACCGACGCAGGGATCACCAAACACCCGATTTCCCGCCAAAACTGAACATTGCCGTTTGTCGTTGCACAGTCGCTGGACCACACTGAGTGACGTTGACGCACTGCAAGTCGTTGTTTTTATCGGACGGCCATTTCCAGTACATGTAGTACCATCGTTTCGTCCATAAGTCGCAGAAATTATTGTCAAGACGTTATTTGCTTCGCTGCACGACAGCGCCATTGATTGATGTTCGCACACAACTGCAGAATCTACAATTTAGTGGAGAAAGACGTTTCGACCTCTCGCTACATATGAAGATACTGTGACTTCTGTTACTAATATTTTAGGGCGTTTCGAGCACACGCTGCTTACGTGGTTACATGAGGGAACAAGTCTATTATTTTCTTAGGCTAAACACACCGATTATATAACCTAAGCACTTTTGGAATTGTGCGTCTTCGGCGAGCACCGCTGCAGTCCTGGGTGAGTTTGGGAGACCTCTTGTTCCCTCACATTTGAAGACTGATTTAACCAGTTTTGGTTAAAGCTACTAGATATGATCCATTATAGACTTCCAAAATCAGCGTGCAATGCTTTGCGTCAGCTTAATGAATCTAGACGAAAAACAAATAGTGCACGGGTTATCCCAACGTTTTATTGACATGTGGGGATGTGGCTTTGTTTGGATTTGTAAAATATTGAAGATGAGGAAATGATCTTATTGCCTTTTATGCATAGGGTAAATGACTGTTATGTACAGGCTGCTATTAAAACATAAGTTGCAATATGAAGCTTGGTGTTTGATTATGATTGTGTACTCTCTGAAATATGAATACACTAGAGGTTCATCGACTTCGTTTTTGAATTACTTTAAATGAACGAATGCGCAATTTGACGTTCTCAAGAGCGCCTCAACTTCAAGACCAAACTTAATCCGCTGCATTTCATACGATGGCGATTGTGATATGCTATAGGGATTTCTAAGTCTGATTCGTTGATGTGGGCAATTAAGAAAATACGTTTGATCTTTAAATTCAAATTGCCGTTTGAACAGTCGCACCTAATGTCTACACTTGGGAATACCTATTGTTAAATATGGTTTCGTGAAATTCGATATCACGCCCTATTGTTAAACGCCGAAATAACAGAAACTCAGCGTAAAATCAGCGTTTTTCAAATTAAACGATATCTTGAAATAAAAATTGATACTGAAATGTTTTTAAAGTTATTCATTGTAGTAAAAAATGACTGTTCTGTGACTTTTCTCTGGCAAAATGTAGCGAAAATACCCTTAAGCAATAAACTCTATATAAATCTGGCCCTTACTGCTAGGTAGCGTTGTTGAAGTTGGCGCTGTGGTAGTTTCTGGGGGACATGTATTTGTCGCCGCCCCTCTACACTCTGAGTTCCCTGGCCAGTCACAGACGCAAACAGCAGGGTTGAACGTGAGACCAGCGGGACATCTGTGATACCCATTGTTACCGTTTGTCGTGTCCAGTTGATGGAAGCACGTGCAGTCTTGATTAGAAATAGTGTAACGGTTACCGTTTTCTTCGCACGAGCCGGGACCAGCTAAAGATATACGAACATGTCAGATTAGGAACAACTTTGAGACAACAGAATTTCGTGGATAAGCTGGTTGCTGAACATTGCAGTATTGCAGGTCATCGATTTTTGACTGAGAATGCAAAATAAAGACTAGGAGAGTAACTGGTTCGAGCGTGGTTTTTTTATGAGGCCATCCCTCCCTAAACTAGTCTGGTGGAGTTTGAGTTAACATATCCAAAACCTAGCTGAGACCATTGCGACTGTGCACCACCAGAAGTTGTGCCGGTACAGCAACACGGAAGAGGTGGGAAAACCTAGCATATCCATTCTATCATATTCCGAAAAAGGGGACTGCTGTGTTCCCTGCAACGTAAACTTTTATTAGCCTGAGGGTGAGTGTAGTTGAATTATTCATCATTTGCATCCACGTAGAATTTTGTTGGATACGAGAAGCGTATTATCTGATATCTGCCATTTCACTGGAAAAAGCACATTAATATGTAGCCAGCTACATCAAAGTTTTATGATTACCTGGTACTGTAGTTAATTCTTCTGGGCGCCTACATTTGTACTCAACAGCAAGATATTTAAAGGTACCGACGCATGGATCACCAAACACACTATTTTCAGCCAAAACAGAACACTGCTGTTTGCCGTCGCATAGTTGCTGGACTACCCTGAGTGACGTTGACGCACTGCAGGTTGTCGTTTTTATTGGTCGACCATTTCCAGTACACGTGGTACCATCGTTTCGTCCATAGGTTGCAGAGACTATTGTTAAGACGCCATTTGCTTCGGTGCACAACAATGTCATAGACTGGTGCTCACACACAACTGCAGAATCTAAAAATTAATAGAGAAACTACTTTAAAAGACGTTTCGATCTCTCGCTACAAACAAAGATAATGGTACTTCTGTTACTGACTTGAAGAAATCGATTGCAAAATGGCCACTGTGGCAAATCTGTCATAAATTCACGATGAAGCTGCATTCAATAAGCTGTAAGTTATCCTGGAGGATGATTCGTATCATTTAGAAGTTCCCGACGATGAGGAAATAAAACAATGCTAAAAGACATTACTGATAGTGCCGTCATAATATGTTTCGGTGGATACGTGTCTACCTCCGCCCCTCTCCATTCCCAGCCCCTCGGCCGTTCACAGTCACAAAAACTGCTAGCGTTAGTCGTGTCCAGTTGGTAGAAGCACGTGCAGTCTCAGTTAGAGATGATGTAGTTGTTGTCGGGGCTTCGCATGTGCTGGAATCTTCCCAAAGGTATCGAAAAGCACTGACTGCATCCAGTGACACGCAATATTGATTGGTACTCACACACAATTGTAGAGAGCAACGAAATTTCAGTACTTACTGCTAGATGGCGTTGTTACTATTGGCGCCGTGGTTGGTTCTGGGGGACAAGTATCTGTAGCCGCTCCTCTGCATTCAGAGTTTCTCGGCCAGTCACATACACAAACAGCAGGGTTGAAAGTGAGACCGTCAGGACATCTGTGATATCCACTGTTACCGTTGGTGGTGTCGAGTTGGTGGAAACACGTGCAATCTCGGTTAGAGATGGTGTAACGGTTACCGTTTTCCTCGCACGAGCCGGGTCCAGCTAGAAAGATGAACGAAAGTATCACTTGAGAAAAATAAGAGAATTTTTAAAAAGGATTAAATGCTGCAGGTGGAGTTAGGGCAAAGGTCCGCCCACTGAGAAATCTGCAAGAATACTGAAAGTCGGCATTTGTGAAGCTAGTCAACAATACATTTGTGATTCAGATACGTTCAATAAGCACTCAGTTTGCGTCTAAGAACCTCTAACACTGAGAATTGGTCACGGTACGTTGAGCAATATATTCTTTACAAGGATTGTCCTTACTGATAGACGACGTTGCTGCTGTAGGCAGCGTAGTGGGTTTCGGTGGACACGTGTCTGTCGCCGCCCCTCTACATTCAGAATTTCCAGGCCAGTCACAGACACAAACAGCAGGGTTGAATGTGAGACCGGCAGGACATCTGTGATATCCGCTGTTACCATTGGTCATGTCGAGTTGATGGAAACACGTGCAATCTCTGTTAGATATGGTGTAGCGGTTGCCGTTTTCCTCGCACGAGCCGGGTCCAGCTAAAAAGATTAACGAACGTATCATTGGAGAAGAAAATGAGAGAATGTCAAGATTACATGCTTCTTACGGAGCTAGGACATATGTGTCTCTCTTATTGAGTTCAAAAAATCTACAAGATTTTGAAAATTCGGCCATTGTAAAGAGTTTGCAATAAATCCGTGATTCTGATGTGTTCAATAAGCACCAGGCTCGCCTATAATATACTCAAAGTTGAGAATTAATTACGGTACGTTGAGCAATAATTAA
The DNA here is from genome assembly GCA_002633005.1 of Phoronis australis. NCBI lineage: Eukaryota > Metazoa > Phoronida > Phoronidae > Phoronis > Phoronis australis. The sequence goes on along the minus strand of NMRA01000074.1, from coordinate 541,691 downwards.
AAGCTCTTTACAAGTATTGCCTTACTACTAGACGGTGTTGCTGCTGTTGGCATCGTAGTGGGTTCCGGTGGACACGTGTCTGTCGTCGCCCCTCTACATTCAGAATTTCCAGGCCAATCACAGACACAAACAGCAGGGTTGAATGTGAGACCTGCAGGACATCTGTGATATCCATTGTTACCGTTGGTTGTGTCCAGTTGATGAAAGCACGTGCAATCGCGGTTAGAGATGGTGTAACGGTTACCATTTTCCTCGCACGAGCCGGGTCCAGCTAAAAAGATAACGAAAATATGACTTGAGAAAAAATAGAGGAAGCTCGAATTACAAACTAATGATGAACCTACACGTATGGCGTCTGTTTCGCTATTACTAAGATCAGAAAGTCAACAAGAACATCGCAAAGTTGCCGACAGGAAGAGTGTGCAATTAATTCGCGATTTAGATGAGTTCAATATGCACCAAGTCCACCTCTAAGAAACTCCCACATTGAGAATTGGCTAATGTAGGTAGACCAATAAAATCTTCACAACTATTGCCCTTACGTCTAGACGGTGTTGCTGCTGTTGGCATCGTGGTGGGTTCCGGTGGACACGTGTCTGTCGCTGCCCCTCTACATTCAGAATTTCCAGGCCAATCACAGACACAAACAGCAGGGTTGAATGTGAGACCTTCAGGACATCTGTGATATCCATTGTTACCGTTGGTTGTGTCCAGTTGATGAAAGCACGTGCAATCACGGTTAGAGATGGTGTAACGGTTACCATTTTCCTCGCACGAGCCGGGTCCAGCTAAAAAGATAACGAAAATATGACTTGAGAAAAAATAGAGGAAGCTCGAATTACAAGCTAATGATGAAGCTACACGTATGGCGTCTGTTTCGCTATTACTAAGATCAGAAAGTCAATAATAATATCGCAAAGTTGCCGACAGGAAGAGTGTGCAATTAATTTGCGATTTAGATGCGTTCAATATGCACCAAGTCCGCCTCTAAGAAACTCTCCCATTGAGAATTGGCTAATGTAGGTAGACCAATAAAATCTTCACAACTATTGCCCTTACGTCTAGACGGTGTTGCTGCTGTTGGCATCGTGGTAGGTTCTGGTGGACACGTGTCTGACGCCGCCCCTTTACATTCAGAATTCCCTGGCCAATCACATACACAAACAGCAGGGTTGAACGTGAGACCGGCAGGACACCTGTGATATCCGTTGTTACCGTTGGTCATGTCCAGTTGGTGGAAGCACGTGCAGTCTTGGTTGGAGATGGTGTACAGGTTGTCATTTTCTTGGCACGAGCCAGGACCAGCTAAAAATAAAGGACCTGAAGAACCGCAATATACAGTAAAGACGGACGTTGAATATCAGGTTTTTCCGTCGAATTTTTCGACTAATATGTTTCCGTGTGTTGGAGACATATTTTATTCGTCAACAAGCATTACATGAATGTACATTAAGCTACCCATTGGTGATCAAATGCGTGTTGATTTTTAGGCTGAAATGTTTACAGTGGACTCCATCTGTTATATAAAACACCACGGAATCAAAAGAATGGTGTTCTGATAACATTATACATGTAGTTCGCTGTAACTTTAGTTTTCATTTATAGCAATTGCATTTGATGGGACCGGCGTCCCGACACGTGCAAATTCGAGCTGTGGCTGAGACACTTGACACGTTTCAAAATTATTTTGTCTTAATCGTCACATGCGGGTTGACATGTATGGGAGCCTTTTTGAAAATTGTGGTGGCCACCAATTGTGAGATCCTACAGTAGATGCACCAACATAAATGAGAACACAGCAGCTGTTGTCCATGTCCAAAGAAAATGACTCATGAACTGACAATATGAAGCACGCCTGATGTGGTCAATTGTCGATAATAGTTTACCTTGGCAAGAGTGCTGGTTGCAGTCGCGTGTCTCGTCACTGTCGCCTTGACATACAGCGCCACCATTAGCTGGAACTGGATTGTCACATGACCTTGACCTGGTTTGACTTCCTCCTCCGCAGTTAGCACTGCACGTGGTCCAATCAGACCAAGCTGACCAACCACCGTTGACTGTAACGTAATTGTTGGCTATTATTAGGTACATGTACGTGTACCCCATTTCATGAGAAGTGACTTAGGCTTTATTCAGAAAGTTTATGTTATGCTCCCACTTGGCTCCCGTTAAATTAAAATGTTCAATGGTAACTTAAACACAGCACTGCTTTTGATGAATTAGTTTTACTAATTATTTGAGTAATTTGCAGTTGTGGCCATATTCTCCAAAACTTGCTTATTGTGAATTATTGCTGTGCAGAGTCTGATACCAGGGCTTTGTCTCTTGAGATTTTACCAGGATTTAAGTCAGAAATTGGTTGTTATGCTACACAACTATTTCTGATGAAAGCTTCAATTGATCAAGAGCAAAAGTACAAGGTCCTAGAGAATAAACATTCAAATGCCTTTTACGGAGATGGTGACTGTAATGCGTTGATAATTATTTGACTAAAGCTTTGTTCAGTAACTGAGGTGTCCGAGCGTAAGACCAAATCGATGGCTTAAGTCTCCGTTTAAGTAATTTTTTATGGAACATATTCTTGGAGTGTATTTCATGAAAGGTGGTTTAAGACCTTTACGTAATACGCTCTACAGAACTATTTCCGAAAAAATAGCGAAGCATGTTTTTCTTAAAATTTAAGGTCTTTGAAAGAATTTTAATAACTGATAGTGACATTAAAAATTGTTTCTTGGGTGCAATATAGTAATTATTATACGAATAACTGTGAAACGGGGCGTAAGATCAACGTTCTGACTCATAACCATTCATGAACACATCCCTAATTTCTGACATATTTATAAAACAGGCCCCAGTTGTCCCTGAAATCAATCAGTGATTAGAACTTTTTAAATATCATATTCTTGTTTTGCATGATTTTCTAAACTCTTCTGATAATCTTAAGTTCATCAAAAAGCAACTTGTAGCCTTTTACAAAAACTTATAGTTTTCTCAGGTACGCTTAAAGTTTATTGTTGCCCAAAGATCCCCAAATTTGAGATTCGTTCAGGTATTAAACAAGAGCACACCCAGCACAGGACATAGCAACCTTGGGAAACTGTTCTGTTCTCGCGGGCCGGTGTTCTGTTTCCGAGGTTGCTGGCGCACCCAAATCAATTTCCTAACCGCAGCATTCACCAGTTGGTGTTCGTTTACAGAATTTAGGAAATTTCCAAATGCAGTTCTGCCCAAATCTGAAAAAAATGTCATTTTACCAGGGCAAGCGTCTGTATTGCAGTCCCGTGATTCCACGTCAGCGCCAGCACACGGCATGCCACCGTTTGTCGGAGAAGGATTGTTGCAGGACCTTGACCTAGACTGCTCCCCGCCTCCGCACGTGACGCTGCACGCTCCCCAACTGCTCCAGCTAGACCATCCACCATCTTCTGCATTCAAATTTTAAACAAGCGATGGAAATTCCTCTTATCTAACTTCTAATTGTGTTATCTCTATATCTAATTCACTAATTTCACTTCATCTCAAGGAGACAACTGGATGTCGAGCTGAATCAATTGTTAATCAATTGTTCAAAATTAGAATTGAGGGTTTGCTGATAAGACGTGCAGGAAGGCAACAGGCACATTTTGTTTTTTTCATGGTCAGTCCAGAAACATGTGAAATATGCTTGACACTAACGTTTGTAAAACACTTCATATTGATGTCAGTTTTGCAGATTCCACGTAAGTTTAATAACAATAGGAATTCGTCCTTTTCAGGCACCCTTTACTTCGTAAACAGATTTGCACAAAACCCACTTTCGTCAAGAGGTTTGTTGACCACGACCGCTGATCCAAGAGCACACTGTGAAGATCAGAGTAGTCAACGGTGAATTCACGGCAATAAAATACCGGCTCAATTAAATTGATATATTGTGAACTTAAAGTTGAAAACTTCTGTAACTCTTTAGCTTCTGAAGTTAAATTTCTAGTCACCCGAAAATATCCTTCGGTTAACTGGTGCCCATTTTAGTAACTCTCCGAACCGTATACCATAATAGGTCTGCTAGTCGTGATGCTGGATAAAAGACCACGGAACGCTTAAAAATGACTGAAACGATGTATGGCCTCGTCTGAAATTGAAACTAAGCGAGAGGTTTTTATAATGGCATGATAATCTTGAACATGTTATGTTAACAGGGCAAGCATGTGTGTTACAATTTCTTTGTTCCAGGCTGTCGCCGGAAGACTGTGAACCACCGTTTGCCGGAGCAGGATTGCTGCATGACCTTGACCTCGATTGGTTTCCGCCATCACAAGAAGCGCTACATGCTCCCCAACTACTCCAGTTGGACCATTCACCATTTACTGAGTTTAAATGAAATGAAAAATTCTGTTGTTAAAAGGGTTGGACTGCTATGACTCACCTGAAACAGTAACGTTTTAAAGTCCGACTATATTTGAAAGTGACAACTGGATGTATACGTAATCGGTAATCAATAAAAAATCTATTTTAGTACAGAGCCTCGTGTTTAGGGTGAGCCAACACACTTATGTGGTTGTCATCCTGGGCAACAGGCAAATGTCATCTATTATTCAATAAAGGTATGCCCACTTTTACCGTCTCGCTTAAGTTTTTCACTTCGCGACAGGTGGCGAAAGCGCAGTTTGTATGCTCAACTATGTCAAAACCCCGCGACGTCATTTTTGTCTTAAGTTCGGACCGAAGAGTAAAGACGTACTTTGTGTTCATGAAACGGTTTTCCCTGAATTTTTGTCTCCGGTCTTAACTTAGACAAATTTTCTGTCTTAAGTCGTAAGTCTCAAGTCACCTTTCATAAGACGGACCCCAAAACTTATCAGATTGTGGAAGCTTCTGCCAATAGCAAGTTGTGCTTAAAAAGATTTGAATGTCGTTTCTGTACAAACAGGTCTTTAAAAGGATGAGCACCAGACCATTTGGAAGTGTACACTTTTATTCCAGTTGGCAGACTTTAGGTGGTGATTTTGATGCAGTGACTAGAATATTGGAAACTTGTGCTATAGACCTACCAGGGCACGCATTTGTGTTACAATCTCTTTGCTCCACGCCCTCGCCAACACACTGTGCGCCACCATTTGCCGGTACAGGATTGGTACACGACCTTGACCTGAATTGGTCACCGCCTCCACAGGTGACGCTGCATGTTCCCCACGTTGTCCAAGCAGACCACCCGCCGTTTACTACATTTGTAAATCAAATGGTGTGAAATAAATTCCAGTAAAGACAATCGGGCCATTGATTTTGCATGGGGGTGATGAAATCTTTCATTTTGTTGTCTATTCTTAACTCATTTCCTCACAACGGACTACACTAGAACAAGTTGTCCTAGAGCAACTTAATTGCCGCCATTCAGCCTATCGTCTACGCCAAATACACTACACGACATATACTTTGCGACAAATGTTCCGCAAAAATGATAAGACGTCTCCTCAGTGTGTAAGTAACTGAGAAAGAGCATAGATGATGGCAAATAGTGCTATTTTGTCTGAAGATTTTTGCCCACACTACAATTTTAGCTGGCAGGTTGCCCAAAAACAATTTATCATACCTCGATAAGGTGAGTAAGGTGCTACATGTGTGTCAAGTTGCCCAGTTGAAGGAAATCGTTGTGAAGATGGCACTTTAAGTTTGTGAAGAAATAACCAAATTTCTAGCAAATGTTATCTTGTTAAGGAACCTTTGTCAAAGAGTATTGTTGGGTTTGCAAAATTAATTTGACTTGAGACTTTTTTAAATTTCAGATACCGATAAACTGAGAAACGCTAATTTACCTGGACAGGCAACCGTGTAACAGTATCTTATTTCCACGGCGTCACCGGTACATTGTGCACCACCATTTGCAGGTGCAGGATTATCGCACGACCTTGACCTCGACTGGTTTCCACCTCCACAGGTGGCACTGCATACTCCCCAGGTACTCCAGTTTGACCATCCGCCATTTACTGTTTTAAAATGAAGTATATGTACGTAATAGTTGCTGTCGATTATGGCCTTTGATTGGGACCATTGCTTGAAATAAACTCTATAGTTGGGAAGCAATTGACGAATGAAATTGACTTGGCAAGCCCATCTGATTTCTCTACATAAATTTTCATCAACAAGGTCGGCAATTACTTGGTTGAAGCTGTAGACTTCTTAGAAACGCAAAAACGTGAAAATCCCACCTAAGGTTATATAGGACCTTAATAAAAACCTCAACACTGAGTCAAATATCGAAAAAACTGCTTTAGAAATCATAAAACTATATTTTTTCATAATGGAGATAAAGATCGAGGATTCTAAAAAGACGCATCTTACTACTGTGTCTTTATTATTGTCACGCGACCATGAGTAAGAAAGGTACGTTCATAGCAAAAAAAGCTCTCCAGCCGATTTTACTAAAACATTTTTAAAATGAAAACTACACGTTATGTCTCAAAAACACAGTTAGAAATTTTTGATAATTCACGGTCATATACCAAGCACCTTAAAGCAAAATCCTACATTAGCGTTTTTTGTGACACATAACTTTTCTTTAAAAACAGTTTTAGTAAAGTTGGCTGGTTGGGTACTTTGTTGTGAGAGTACCTTTCTTGCACATAGAAAATTTGACTTAAAAAGCGTGGTCAAGTAAAAAATAAAGACAGTAATAAAAAGCATATTTTTAGAAGTACCGATCTTTCTCCGTTCAGAAAATATTTGATTTTAATGTTTGACAAAGCTTAGTTTTTTCGATATTTGACTTAACAGTTAAAGACGTTTATTAAGATTCTTAAACAGTATGTACTGGCATTGAGTAGTACATTAGAATGCAACTTTCAACCACACAGTTTGATACATGTAAACGTCCCACCAGCGTATACGCTCATTGATATTCCGCTTGAAAAGACATTCATGTACGTTGAATTAAATGCAGTTTGGAGAGATTAACGCCTTGACACCATTGTTATAAATGCTTGAAATCGGTTACCAACAAGTTTGGTATGGTATTTTAGGTATTTCTTCTTCAATGTGTGTACTGTTAATCAAGAAATAGACACAAAAATTTAAAAAATATTTTTTGTGTGACGTCATCAGTGGATGCAGTCTCCACGTTAAATGAATGTCTCATTCTACACCAGCCGAGGGCTGCATTGGTCTCAAAAAGTTGCACGTGCCGATGATGCAGTAATATCAATCGGACAGACAATATTTTTGTTTTTTGCTTTTCCAAAAGACCCAAGCAGTGGTGGTTATGGAGGCTATCCGTAGCAGATGAACGCGGCCTACTTGGCTACGGACTTCGGCAATCTCTCTTTGGAAGAGCCTCAAGATTATATTTACATAAGAGAGTTCTAGTGAGTTTTATATCAGGTGTTTTGTGCAGTTGGCACGACCGATGCGGTCTGCACATGTTCGATGCTATTCAGATATCGGACCGCCTGCAATGTTTTTAGGTTTTGTGTTATAAAATTATTATACATGGTCCAAAACATCTAAAAGTTCAACAATCCTTTGTAGAGACGCTTTAAGTGATCGACGTGAAGCTATATGTTCAACTGTACCTGGACAAGCATCTGTATTACAATTTCTTTGTTCCATGCTGTCGCCGACACATTGTGCTCCACCGTTTGCTGGTGTAGGATTGTTGCACAACCTTGACCTCGATTGATTTCCGCCTCCGCATGTGGCGCTGCATGCTCCCCAAGTCGTCCAAGTAGACCATCCGCCATTTACTACATTTGTTAAGTTAAATTAAATTACATAATTTCCAGTAAAGATGACGGCGAGGATGTAACTGATTTCTTATATATTGTTGATTCATCCGAATTCAGCAAATAAAGAGGTGCTACATATCAACACAGGTTATAACCTGATGAACAAGTTGATTGTGTGTAAACACTATTTTTGTACATATGTGTGCGTGTGCGTGTGCGTGTGCGTGTACTAATACATGTAGGTGAAAAAATGGTAGTATTTCGATGTAATAGTGCAATTTGTATATGATTATTGACGGTGGACATAGTTGTTGTAGAAGCAGCGTGTTATGTAAAATGGAGTCTTCAGTATAGGAATCTAGCTGCAATAAGTAACAATAAAGTTACCTAAAAGATCTGGGAACGATAATTTTTGTGCAGTGAGTTTTACTTTGCCTTTAGTCTTTCCAAATTATCGAAAATTGATCTCAGTTTGAGAAATGCTACTTTACCTGGACAAGCAACCGTGTAACAGTATCTTATTTCCAGGGCGTCGCCGGGGCACTGTGCACCACCATTTGCAGGTGCAGGATTATCGCACGACCTTGACCTAGACTGGTTTCCACCTCCGCACGTGGCACTGCATATTCCCCAAGTGCTCCAGTCAGACCATCCACCATTTACTGTTTTGAGATAAAGTCACTAGTACTCACTGCCGACAATGACCTTTGATCGGGATCACTAACTCGGCATGCTGGTTACACGAGGAGATTATATTTCAATTGGCATTACCTTGGCTTCCATTTTTAACTACATGATAGGCAAATATTTGGATGAGGTTGTAAACTTTTGACAAACAGGGGTGACTGCAAAACATACGTGGAAATCCGACTTATAAATTAAATCAAATGAACCAGTATTGAGAGATTTAATGCAATATTTAACCACCTGATTTCATAAATGTCACCCTAGAGTATGCACCTGGAAAAGATACTTTTAGAGAGATCAGGTCAAGCCATGATTAACCTCTTGTATGGTCACAAAAACCATACTAACGATAAAATTATCATTCTTTTTCAAAGTATTGCATTCTCGCAGCTTATTAAAGTGGTTTTCAGATTCCAGAATACTTGCAATTGATTGGTTGCACTGATACACGTTCAAAATAATAATAAACTTTACAAGGACAGGCCGCAGTGTTACAGTCTCTTTCTTCCAGGCTGTCACCAACACACTGTGCGCCACCGTTTGCCGGCGCAGGATTGTCACATGTTCTTGATCTGGATTGTTTTCCGCCTCCGCAAGTGGCGCTGCATACTCCCCACGTGGTCCAATTCGACCAGCCACCATCAACTATTTTGAAAAAGAATTCAGTTTGCATAGTGAACGTGGCGCACGAAAAGTGAGAAGGTCGCCGAACAAGTCAAAATGATTAGCCGATAGCGTTGTCGCAGAAATCACATCAGGGTAAAAATAACCATTTTTCACAATTTGTTTACACTAACATGAAACACCTTATATTGTTTTTAGATCGCAGTGCGCTTGCTAATAACTGGTTGCTAATATGCTACATTGTGAAAAGAACACTTTACCAGGGCAGGCCTCAATGTTGCAGTCTCTTTCTTCAACGCTGTCACCAACACACTGTGCACCACCGTTTGCCGGTGCAGGGTTGTTGCATGATCTTGATCTGGATTGTAATCCGCCTCCGCAAGTGACGCTACATACTCCCCACGTGGTCCAATTCGACCAGCCACCATTAACTATTTTAAAAACAAATCAGGTTTGCATAAAACAACGTTGCTCATGACAAAAGAGAAGTCTAACGCTCACGCGAAATGGTTGGCATATTTCTTGGACCCAGTAACCACACTACTGAAAAATAACGACATTTTTATATTTTTCCAACATTTATTTTAACACACTAACAATTACAATACAAACAAACATAAACATACATAAACATTTACCAGGGTTATAGTTGTATTAAGTTCCATTTTTCGTTGTGATTTTCTAATATACCATTGATTTTGCTTATAGTAAATTCTATATTTCTATAGTTTTGAACACTACAGAGACATCAGTTGTTAACGGAAGTTTGTTCTGTATTCTACATTGATAAATGACAAGATGTTGTTACTGTTGTTACAAACGGTATTCCAAAGTAAATTGTCAAGGCCGTTTAAAAATCAATCCTAAGGAAATCATCACAAACTTTTCTCCACAACTCTCTTACATATTTGCATTCCACAAATATAGTCTCTCTATGCTCAGAGTAAAATGTGAGTTAGTCATTCTCTTGAACTTTAATTAACGTCAAAAAGACATTTGTTGTTATAATACGACATAGAATTTTGTACTGGAAATACCTTAAATACAAATCTAACGTTAAAATATACGGTTATCGATAAATTTTAAACCAATCAAAATCTTCAACAGAAGTAAGGTTTAAGTCTCCAACCCACTTCAGTAGGGCACTGTTCACATGCCTATTTGGAAACGACAAAAACTTAATTTATTACACTCACGTGAATTACCCTAAATGTACATAACATGTCATTGTTTTTAGATCACAGCCTGAGTGCTCTTATTAATGGCTAGGTGCATTGTTACTAAGTTGCAATAATACTACTTTACCAGGACAAGCCACAGTGTTGCAGTCTCTTTCTTCCACGCCAGAACCTGAACATTGTGCGCCACCGTTTGCAGGTGCAGGGTTATTACAAGTTCTTGATCTGGATTGTTTTCCACCTCCGCAAGTGGCGCTGCATGCTCCCCAAGTGGTCCAGTTTGACCAGCCACCATTAACTATTATAAAAATAAATCAATCATGCAGTGCCTGGTGTCCAGTGTATAATCACCTTGCTCATAATGCAAGTGCTTATAGCAGTAGGATGACCAACCCTTATACCTCAAATGCAAATTTGGTAATGCGTTTGTGTTCCTAGAGGTCATGCACCTATCAACAGCTTTACCACTGTTACATATAGATTATTACATGGCGAAGTCATTATCCCCCGTTATCTAGAGCCCGAGTGAATTTTGGAGAATTATCGCCCGAGGGGCGTCAGCCCCGGGGGTGATAATTCTGCAAAATCCACGAGGGCTCTAGATAAGGGGGATAACGACTGAGAACATGTAATAATCTATTTATACCACATACTAAACGAGAAACATTGCAATGGATCTATCTACCTTTCTCGACTCGCCTCGGCATTGTAACTACTTTCTATGTCAGAGGACCGGGGTCGGAGGTCGTGACCTTTTAAGAAAAGCCGAGCTATTTTTGTCAAATAATGCTTATACTCAAAACCAATTAGAAATTTAAACAAAATAGAAATGAAGTGAATCTCTAAATTTAGGTTAAGCAACTACTATAGCTTAAAACACGTTTTTTACACGCTAAGCTTCGACCGGGAAATTATCGTCTGCTAAAGTAGGTTACCACTGGTAACTGAATATAATTCTCAAGTCAAAGATCCTGACGACACGATACCCGCATTCAAACTAGAGATCGGTGATTTACAAGTAAGAAGACATGAGAGAAAAATTTCACAGAATTAAGATATCATTTTTATGGAAATTATGTGTCTTATTTTCCGTAACGTGTAAGCACAGTGCAATGCGGTTTGTTGAACGTGCGATTATTGCGCGTGCTCATTTAAGTATTCTATTTTCACTCTTGATGACGTCAGTCGCTGCGTGGTGTAGTGGTAAAGTCGGCGACCAGCAATATTAGGGTCCCGGGTTCGACCCCGTCCTCGGTTTCCCGCCAAATCGTTATCTCACTAGTGAGATAACTTTATGGGTTATTACACGGTTGTATCTGCCATTTGACGCTAATATCGTGGTATAAAGAATTTTATTTTTAGAGCCACGTGAAATAACATTGAAATCGTTGTCAGGTCGCATTATACTAGCGATTGTCTTGTCGTTTTAATACAAGTTCAGAATAATGCATGTACTTTACCAGGGCAAGCCACAGTGTTACAGTCTCTTTCTTCCATGCTGTCACCAACACATTGTGCACCACCGTTTGCCGGCGCAGGATTGTCACATGTTCTTGATCTGGATTGTAATCCGCCTCCACAAGTGGCGCTGCATACTCCCCACGTGGTCCAATTCGACCAACCACCGTTAACTATTTTAAAAACAAATTAGGTTAGCACACAGCATTAGTCATCTAGTCATGACAAGAGAGAAGTCTAACGCACACGCGAAATGGTTGGCATGTTGCTTAGGCGTTGTAACCGCATTAGTAAACAATAACGACATTGTAAATGTACATAGTTTTAGACCACACTGGGCTTATAAATGGCTAGAGGCATTGTTACTACGTTGCAATAATAGTACTTTACCAGGACAAGGCACAGTGTTGCAGTCTCTTTCTTCTATGCCAGCACCAGGACATTGTGCACCACCGTTTGCAGGTGCAGGGTTATTGCAAGTTCTTGATCTGGATTGTTTTCCACCCCCGCAAGTGGCGCTGCATGCTCCCCAAGTGGTCCAGTTTGACCAGCCACCATTAACTATTTTAAAAACAAATCAGGTTCGCTTAGAACAACATTGAACATGACAAGAAAAAATCTAACGCACACGCTACATGGTTGGAATATGACTGAGACGCAGTAACCACACTAGTGAAAAAAACGACAAAATGTCAGTTTCTACTCACGTGAATAACCGTAAATGTACATTGTTTTTAGATCACTGTGTGTGCTTATTAATGGCTAGGTGCATTGTTACAAAGTTGCAATAATACTACTTTACCAGGACAAGCCACAGTGTTGCAGTCTCTTTCTTCCACGCCAGAACCTGAACATTGTGCGCCACCGTTTGCAGGTGCAGGGTTATTACAAGTTCTTGATCTGGATTGCTTTCCACCTCCGCAAGTGGCGCTGCATTCTCCCCAGGTGGTCCAGTTTGACCAGCCACCATTAACTATTTTAAAAAGAAATGAATCATTCATTGCCTGGATTCCAGTGGATAATCACCTTGCTCATCATGTATATTCCTATAGCAGTAGGATGCTCTCACCAACCTCAACCGCGAAGTTGGCTGTTCGTTTGTGTTCCCAGAAATCATGCATACAGCAACAGCTTAACCACTGTTATGCAATGTTACTTTAGAGCCACGTGAAACACTCTTGAAATCATTGCCAGGTCGAAGTATGCTGGCGATTGTCTTGTTGTAATATACGTTCAGAATAATGCATGTATTTACCAGGACAAGCCACAGTGTTACAGTCTCTTTCTTCCACGCTGTCACCAACACATTGTGCGCCACCGTTTGCCGGCGCAGGATTGTTGCATTCTCTTGATCTGGATTGTAATCCGCCTCCACAAGTGACGCTACATACTCCCCACGTGGTCCAATTCGACCAGCCACCATTAACTGTTTTAAAACAAATCAGGTTCGCATACAACAACGTTGCTCATGACAAGAGAGAAGTCTAACGCACGCCCGAAAAGGTTGGCATATTGCTTACGCGCAGTAACCACACTAGTGAAACATAACGACAAAATGTTAGTTTACACTCACGTGAAACACCTTAAATAATTGCATTTAGATCTCAGTGTCCTTATTAATGACTAGGTGCATTGTTACTACTTTGCAATAATAATATTTTACAAGGACACGCCAGTGTTGCAGTCTCTTTCTTCCACACCAGAACCAGGACATTGTGCGCCACCGTTTGCAGGTGCGGGGTTATTACAAGTTCTTGATCTGGATTGTTTTCCACCTCCACAAGTGGCACTTCATGCTCCCCAAGTGGTCCAGTTTGACCAGCCACCATTCACTATTTTAAAATGAAAAAACCATACAGTTCTTGGATTCTCGTGCATAATCATCTTGCTCATCATGCAAGTTCTAATAGCAGTAGGATGCTCTCACCAACCCTAATACATTGTACCTCAGCCGGGAATTTGGTTATTCGTTTGTGTTCCCAGAAATCATGCACCTAGCAACAACTTAACCACTATTATACAATCTTATTTTGAAGCCACGTGAAATACCCTTGAAATCGTTGTCAGGTCGCAGTATATTAACGATTGTCTTGTTGTTGTAATGTGCGTTCAGAATAATGCATGTACTTTACCAGGACAAGTCACAGTGTTACAATCTCTTTCTTCCACGCTGTCACCAACACACTGTGCGCCACCGTTTGCCGGCACAGGGTTGTTGCATGTTCTTGATCTGGATTGCTGTCCACCTCCGCAAGTGGCGCTGCATACTCCCCAAGTGGTCCAGTTCGACCAGCCACCATTAACTATTTCAAAAAGTAATGACTTATTCTATGTCGGGAAATCACTTTCGCTAGTCTTCTTACTCATCATACAAATTTTTTGTAGAAGGAGGCTGCTCACACTAAGAGGGAGGACTATTGCACATGAAGAGGCGGTAAGCTTCTTGTGTGATCACAGTAACCACACTAGCAAAAAATAACACTTGTCATTCAAAGTTATGTTAAACTGTCGTTAAACACCTTAAATTGTTTCAGTTCGTTGAGTGCTTGCTATTGAATGGTTGCATTAACACTACGCTTAAAAACAGTACTTTACCAGGACAAGGCACAGTGTTGCAGTCTCTCTCTTCCACTCCGTCGCCAACACACTGTGCGCCACCGTTTGCCGGTGCAGGATTGTTACATGCTCTTGATCTGGACTGTTTCCCGCCACCGCAAGTGGCGCTGCATGTCCCCCAGGAGGTCCAGTTAGACCAGCCGCCATTAACTACATTGAAAGAATAAAATAAAATTGTTTCCGATAACTCTGCTTTCTACTGAGTCGGGTTGAGTGGAACAACACACGCCATGCCATGTAACCTTTATATGCGGCAATTAGCATCAACTGGTCTAACTTTTTGCTGATAACCCTTTTCAACCATTGATCTTGTAAAATGATAACCTCTTTATTTCTCGATGTACATGTAACAAACATCTCACGTAACATTCGCTTTTAGCGCCTACATACTCTGTTGACCTTAGCTTTATTCAAGTTATTCATTCAAAAATGTCCGCCGTGTGTATATGCCCGCAGCTAATGTTTCCACTAAGTCAAAATTATTCCTTGCTTAGGAAAATTTGTGGTTTCCAGCTTACAGTTTAATTAAGTGTGATCTTAGTGGTGTGCTTGGAATATAATTTCAAGCATTTGTCTCCGATGCACATCTGTTTCATTCCAGTTCAAACTGAACCACTTTCCTTCCCAACAACAAGCCAAGGAGTACCCTTTTGATAATAAAATTCTGATGTTTAAAATACCCATATTTCAATGGAATTCACTCGGGAAAACATGCAGTCCGGGTAGTTCCTTGGTTAGAAATGATTTGAACCTACCGGGACAGGGCAAAGTGCCGCAGTCCCTTTCCTGAGTTGAAGAACCCGCGCAATCTTCACCACCGAAGGCAGGGGCAGGATTTGTGCACGACCTCGACCTCGACTGAGAACCTCCTCCACAGATCGCGCTGCAGGTTCCCCAGATACTCCAACCAGACCATCCACCATTGACTAAACCGAAGACGACCAGTGGTAAGCTTAAGAGGGCAATTATAAACTTGTAAACGCTAAAACCGTGTGTTTGTACGCATGTGAGTGTACATGTATGTGTAAGGGACCGGTGGCTTGCTTACAAGGAATAAATCTACCTATTTTGTAGCGTACAGTGGACAGAATGTGTAAAGACCATTGATCGCAGAAATTCACTCAGGTGAGAGTTTACATCGTATAATTTGGAACACCTCCTGACAGTCGTTAGTGGTCGTCTCATAAACCCTAACACCAAAAAAAGATGACACATCCGTTCTGTCTACCTTACATGTACAGTACGTGGACTTGCATACCATTTGTATACTTTCATTTACTACTTTTAATGCAACCGACATACCGACCACAATGCAAGCACGGGGACGCTGTTGTCATTGTTGCTATAATTGGTAGATGTAGTCAGGATGCAGAATGGTGGTTTTAGAGGAATGGACATCAACACTTACCACACGCCACTAAAACAATTATAACGCACAAATACCTTCAACACTGACTTCATACGGGCACTCTCGCCACGGGTCGCTTTTTTATCCACTAAAGGGACAGAAGTGTGCAGCCCTGTTTTTATGTATTGTTTTCCGGTCACATGCACAAAAATTGCTTGGTGTAAGAGTGCCGGGTGTAGTCGTTCAGATTCAAAAACAAGAGTGATGTGTGTCTTGCAATAGTCTGTGGAGTGGTAACAGCTGGTTTACAACTCTTGAATTTACTGATTCACTTGCAGGATGCATTCTAACCTGTTACTCGTAATACGCTTATAAAATACACCACTTAAGGCTTCAAAGTGAGCATAAGTGAAACGACTAATTGAGTACGATTACATTTATGTTTGCGTTCACATATACATAGACATTTACCGTAACAAAAATTTCGCTCAACTCCAGTCAGACGTCATCAATCGTAAACAGTTTTTCTATTAGTTTTATGGACAACAACTAATACTGCACGGAATGGAATCGTTATTAAAGATTTCTATCAGTTTCAATCGCTTACATGTGACTTTGAGAAGAAATTCAGAGTACCTGGACATGGTTGCACGTTACAGAATCTGTCCTCCAAACTAAGTCCTTGACAACCAGCGCCCCCATTGGCAGGAGATGGATTGGTGCAGGACCTCACTCTTATTTGGCGCCCGCCACCACAAGTGGCACTGCAGTTCCCCCACTGAGACCAGTCTGCCCAACCGCCATTGACTGCGAAATGAATTATCATCCATAAGAGAGAGGTTATTGAAGGAAAATATTCGTTGTTTCACAAAAGATGTTCACCAACTCCATGATGGCGACATCTGACAGAACTGCGAAACTTTTCGTCAATAAACGTAATTTTTCTATCCCATTTCTTTAGCTCCAGCACGGTCCGTAATACATAATCACCCATAACGTATGTACATCACATGAATCACAATACACTGTACGTATTAAATCACTAGGAGAAGAGTATCACATGAATGTGGTATGCCCACGCATGAGGTTCGGTCCATCCGGGAAAAGACGGGTGTGAAATTGCTTTGCTTTTCCAGTGACCAATAAGAGAAATTTTTGCGAATCAATGACAACTGGCCACACGGGACTAATGACTCCAGACGCCATCTGGCTGAGTTCAGGAAAGGTTTATACTTTGCAGATGGTTACAGTCTTCAGAACAGTTTCTAGTGTAGACACTGTACCTAATACCGCTTAACCTACGAATAGATTTAAACTACCACTAGAATAATTGTTTGATACAAGAATGTTTATTTACCAATGTCGATTTTCAAAAGTTTGGAAGACGTTAAAAATTGTTTGCAAAGTCTAAATCTGAAACCGTGACTACCGCTTTAGACGAATCAATCAATCTCCATAGGCCTACATATTAGTAGCATTACTCTAAACTCGTGGCGATACGAGAGTTAGTATCAGTTATGGCAACCGTCTAAATAGGGTTCAACTTAAAGATGAATTTCACCCAGGTCAGTTGTCGCTTTAGACATATTTCGAGGTTTTAACCGAAAAGACAAAACCAACAGCTGGTCTGCGTACTCACGAGAAATAATTACCGTTGTGCAATATTTTCCTAGCTTCAAGGATGGCCAACCCAAATAAAATCAACAATTTTGCTACACGTTTCTTGACCTGATGAGGGTTGGGTAAAAGAAAGCAAGCCCTATCTCGATGAGGAATATTTTGAGACAGGTCTCGTTCTTTTTCGCTTTCGAGAAGATGAACAGGGCAAAGTTTAGCTCTTAAGCGCATATAGGCGCGTTTTGTCGAAGTGGAGTTGCTGCCTCGTAAGCCACAGACATGTCTGAATTGCTTCAAGACGGTGTCTTACTTGGCAATGTGCTTTGACGTGCGCATCGTACCTGGACAGCCGTGCGTGTTGCATTCTCTCTGCTCCCTGTNTTGGCAATGTGCTTTGACGTGCGCATCGTACCTGGACAGCCAAGCGTGTTGCATTCTCTCTGCTCCATGTCGACTCCAGCACAGTTGGCACCGCCGTTGGCTGGGACTGGATTGTTGCACAAGCGAATACGAGATTGCGTTCCGCCACCACAGGAGGCGCTGCATTCTTCCCACTCGGACCAATCGGACCAGCCGCCATTAACTGTAACGAAAAGTAGGTATTGGTTAGCGATTTTTGCATATTTCTTGGGAGTTTCAATGCCCTCATTAAAGGTTGTTTAAAGACTAGCAGCACTTTCAAGTTATCTCACTTTTAAATTCAGCCTACTTGTTACAGTAATATTTTTGCTTCAGTTGGCTAACCTTTTGCCATTTTCGGGAGATTTTGCTATTGAAATTTACAAAGTATTTCCAAGAGATTTGTATTATCTTCCGTTTTTAAAAAGAGCTCAGTGCCGGTAAGAGATTTTTTTCGTTACAAATGGTGATTTTTAGTACCGTTTCACCAAAAAGCGTGCGGAAGAGTCAGTTTTTAATTGATGACGAGCAGGTGGAAACAAACACACGACAAAACTCATACGACTGTAGATACTGTCGATTAAGAATTATTACGGAGGGCGTTTTCTAACTTTCAACGACAACTTTTCTTCATGTTCTCTTGATCATCGTTAATCTCGTTTGGTGTGCATTCTTTTACAATTCACCTCATTACCTGGAGGAAGTGACGTGGTTGATCCTGGTGGACACGTGTCTGTGGCTGCTCCTCTACACTCAGAATTCCCCGGCCAGTCACAAACACAAACAGCAGGGTTGAATGTGAGACCCGAAGGACATCTGTGGTATCCACTGTTACCGTTTGTCGTGTCCACTTGGTGGAAGCACGTGCAGTCTCGGTTAGAGATGGTGTAGCGATTACCGTTTTCCTCGCACGAGCCGGGACCAGCTTAAACGAATTAAGCATGCCAGTTATTAAAATTCTGTGCTGTATGGTGCTGAAAATTTAACTCGATTATGTCCCAAAAGGCAGTGTCATGCTTAACACTTACTGTTAGATGGCACTGTAGTTGTTTGCAAGGTGGTCGGTCCAGGTGGACACGTATCTGTTGCTGCACCACTACATTCCGAGTTCCTCGGCCAGTCACACACACAGACAGCAGGGTTGAAAGTGAGACCGGCGGGACATCTGTGATATCCGTTGTTGCCGTTGGTAGTGTCCACTTGGTGGAAGCACGTGCAGTCTCGGTTAGAGATGGTGTAGCGATTACCGTTTTCCTCGCACGATCCGGGACCAGCTTAAATAAATTAAAAATACTTGTTTAAAGAATACTGTAATTCACTCATTAACGTAATATGAAAAGACAGGTGACACTGACATTCACAAGGTTAAAGGCATTACCGAATTCACATTACCTGGTGGTGTCGTCACAATATCTAAGCGCCTGCATCTGTATTCGACAGTAAGGTATTTAAATGTCCCTCGACAGGGATCGCCAAAAACTGTGTTTCCTGCCAAGACTGAGCATTGTCGTTTGCCGTCGCATAATCGCCTGACCACGCCAAGTGATGTTGAGGCACTGCAATTCGTTGTTTTTATGGGTCGACCATTTCCGGTACACGTGCTGGCATCGTTTCGTCCATAGGTTGCCGAAATTATTGACAATACTTTATCTGCTGCACTGCAGGAAAGCGACATTGTCTGATGTTCACAAACAACTGAAGATGCTGAAATGTAGTAAACGAAAGAACGTAAGGAATGCTTCCGCCGTTTTAAGGCCTCAAACGGAAATGTTAAACTACAACAGTTTATCAAATTCACGGCCGTGAATTTTCTGAATTAACCAATTGATGAACTTCCCTCGGCCCATGGTGCTATTTCGAACATGAACTACTTGAACTGAAGAAGCAAAAGAAAGGGTTACAGCTAATACAAAAAAAGATATTACTTTTCAACGAATGCGCTGCATCATGACTCTTTAACAAAATCAGTGTTTCTGACCATAAATTCAGACAATATCATTGACGGACGATCAAGAGGTGTCGAAGAGCTTAGCATTGAAGCGATTTGAGGAAAAGACTTGTTCTTTCACAGAAAAATCTCATTGGCTAAAGACGTGGCTCAACGTTTCAGTAACAGCCAGGACATACAGCTAAGACTTACTGGTAGGAGTTATCGTAGATGTTGGCAGCGTGGTTGGTATCGGGGGACACGTATCTGTCGTCGCTCCTCTACATTCTGAGTTCCTCGGCCAGTCGCAGACACAAACAGCAGGATTGAATGTGAGACCGGCGGGACATCTGTGATATCCGTTGTTACCGTTGGTTGTGTCCACTTGGTGGAAGCACGTGCAATCTCGGTTAGAGATGGTGTAGCGATTACCGTTTTCCTCGCACGAGCCGGGACCAGCTTCAACGAATTAAACTTGCCAGTTAATAAAATACTGTGTTGCACGGTGGTGAAAAGTTCAATTGATTTTGAACCAAAAAAGCAATGTAACGTTTAATACTTACGGTTAGATGGCACTGTAGTTGTTGGCATCTTGGTCGGTCCAGGTGGACATGTGTCTGTGGCCGCACCTCTACATTCCGAGTTCCTCGGCCAGTCACACACACAGACAGCAGGGTTGAATGTGAGACCTGCAGGACATCTGTGATATCCATTGTTGCCGTTGGTAGTGTCCACTTGGTGGAAGCACGTGCAGTCTCGGTTAGAGATGGTGTAGCGATTACCGTTTTCCTCGCACGAGCCGGGACCAGCTTAGATTAATTAAAAATACTACTTTAAAGAATACTCTAATTCACTCATTAACGTAATATCAAAAGACAGGTGACACTGACATTCACAAGGCTAACGGCATTACCGAATTTACATTACCTGGTGGTGTCGTCACAATATCCAAGCGCCTGCATCTGTAGTTGACAGTAAGATATTTAAATGTCCCGAGACAGGGATCGCCAAAAACTGTGTTTCCTGCCAAGACTGAGCATTGTCGTTTGCCGTCGCATAATTGCCTGACCACGCCAAGTGATGTTGAGGCACTGCAATTCGTTGTTTTTATCGGTCGACCATTTCCGGTGCACGTGCTGGCATCGTTTCGTCCATAGGTTGCCGATATTATTGACAATACTTTATCTGCTGCACTGCAGGAAAGCGACATCGTCTGATGCTCACAAACAACTGAAGATGCTGAAATGTAGTAAACGAAAGAACGTAAGGAATGTTTTCGCCGTTTTAAGGCCTCAAACGGAAATGTTAAACTACATCAAAACTCCAGTTTATTAAATTCACGGCCATAAATCTTCTAAATTAATCAATCGGTGAACTTCACTCGGCTCATGGTGCTATTTCGAACATGAACTCCTTGCACTAAAGAAGCAAAACAAAGGGTTACAGCTACATGTAATACAAAAATAAGATATTACTTTTCAACGAATGCGCTGCATCATGACTCTTTGACAAAATCAGTGTTTCTGACCATTAATTCAGACAGCATCATTGACGGACGATCAAGAGGTGTCGAAGAGCATAGCATTGAAGCGATTTGAGGAAGAGACTTGTTCTTTCACAGGAAAATGTCATTGGTTAAAAATTTTGCTCAACGTTTCAATAACAGCCATGACATACAGCTAAGACGTACTGCTAGGAGTTATCGTAGTTGTTGGCAGCGTGGTTGGTACCGGGGGACACGTATCTGTCGTCGCTCCTCTACATTCTGAGTTCCTCGGCCAGTCACAGACACAAACGGCAGGGTTGAATGTGAGACCGGCGGGACATCTGTGATATCCGTTGTTACCGTTGGTTGTGTCTACTTGGTGGAAGCACGTACAATCTTGGTTTGAAATGGTGTAGCGGTTACCGTTTTCCTCGCACGTACCGGGGCCAGCTTAAAGAAATTAAATGCACAACCTTAAAGAACACTCAATTCACTCAATGACATATGGCATTAAGAGACAAATGACATTGGCATTCATTAAATTAACAGTATTACCGAATTTACATTACCTGGTGCTGTCGTCACAATCTCCATGGGCCTGCATCTGTATTCTACAGCAAGATATTTAAATGTCCCGTAACAGGGATCGCCAAAAACTCTGTTCCCTGCCAAAACTGAACACTGCCTCTTGCCGTCACACAATCGCCTGACCACGCCAAGTGATGTTGACGCGCTGCAATTCGTTGTCTTTACCGGTCGACCGTTTCCGATGCACGTGCTTGCATCGTTTCGTCCATAGGTAGCAGAAATTATTGCCAAGACATCATCTGCTGCACCGCAGGAAAGCGACATCGACTGATGTTCACACACAACTGAAGATTCTGAAATTTAGTAAATAAAAGAACGTAAGGAATGTTTCCGCCTTTTTACGGCCACCAACCAGAACTGTTAAACTACGAGGAAGCTCCAGTTAATCCAATTTGCGGTTATGAATCTTCTAGATAAACCAATCGGTGGACTCCACTCGGCCCATGGTGTACATGTAGTTCAAGGTGATATACTCCTCGCACTGAAGAGATAGGGACACATCCAAAACAAGAATCGGAAATTAGATATTTGTTTTCCAAAAATAGGCTGCATGAGTTTTTAGCGAAATCAGAGTTTTTGACCATGAAATCAATACAAACAATAGCATTGACAGACTTTGAAGAGGTGCCGGAGAGCATAGCATAGAAGAGATTTGATTAAGTGACCTGTTTGTTCAAAAGAAAATCTTAGCCAAAAACTCCACTCAACGTTGCAGTAAAAGCTATAAATAGAGTTAACACTTACTGACAGGAGTCATCGTAGTTGCCGGCATCGTGGTTGGTGCCGGGGGACACGTATCTGTCGTCGCCCCTCTGCATTCTGAGTTTCTCGGCCAGTCACAGACACAAACAGCAGGGTTAAATGTAAGACCGGCGGGACATCTGTGATATCCGTTGTTACCGTTCGTCGTGTCAAGTTGGTGGAAGCACGTGCAATCTCTGTTGGAGATGGTGTAGAGGTTGTCGTTTTCTGTGCATGATCCGGGACCTGTCAAATATACACGTTAAAATTACGAATTCTTTGAACTCTCGAGTATTCACAAACGTCGTATGTCAATTGGCTAACACTACTGAAGGTATTGTGATTGTAGCAAATAAGAAACATTCTACGTGCAACTCTTGGTTTCGAGCCTGTTTTGCCTGGGAGCCTGTTCTTTATCCCATTATACTATCAATTGAAACCCAGTGAAATCACGTGCTTTGTATGTGTTAGATTGCGATGTCTAGCACAGATCTGCGTGAACTCACCAAACCAGTAGGAACTTTTCATCAGAACCACAAGAATTTCTCATGTACATTGTACTTTTGTTGAAATTAGCAAGGCGTTCCGTCTTTCAGGAACCCGCGTCTTTGTATCCTGTGGACATTTTGGTGCTCCATCTAGGACTCTTTTTAGAAGTGGGATTTTGGTAGGTCTACTTTTATATTTTTGTTGTTAGTTAGCACAGAATGGATTTTTCTCTTGCCTTTGGATAAAAGTGTTTTAAGGGAGGAATATTCGCTCCACAAACTCTTAAAAGCACACGTTTTGACGGTAATTTCGCCTGCTTACCATTCAAGCTAGCGCCTGATACCACACTCAAGATGGCGATCACCGCTGATAAGAGCCTCATGAACATTGCTCTGCATGAATTCTGAAAAGACAAAATGCACAAATTTACATTTTATATTTATACTTGTTCCATGTAGGCTGCAATAATTGTTTTACATACACGGTGTACATGTACGTGCATCTCCAAGTTCCATTTTGAAATATATTTTGCCATATGTAAGTATGTAAGTAGCCTGATCAGACGTAAGGAAAATTAATATATGTGGAGGGAGTTGTCTTTCCCAGATTTGGTCAAAATATGGAAAATTCGTTGAAAGCAAAAAGCAGCCAGGCAAAGCACCAACCAATAACAGAAAACGAAGAAACACTGTAGACGTTGCATCGACAGTGAAATGCAAAGAAGAGAGAAAGATAACGTCTTTCGGTATACTACAACAACCTTCAAACAGCATAGTTCCGATACGCCTAAACTAATGTCATGCCTGGCGCTCAAAAAAACACGGTCCGTTTTGGCAAGACTACAGCAGCATTTAAAAACATTTAAATAAAAGAATTATTTATGAAACGCCGTTATTTAAAAGTACGCCTCTAAATCGTAAACCGTTTTGCTGCTAATGATAAATTAAGTGACATGTCGCCAAAGAAAACGGGCATATTAAGTTCTGTTTGACAACCGAAGAACAATAACTCCTCCATGTTAAGTCACTGGTCGAATTTGACAATGCTAAGATAGCGAAAACCCTCTCACCTGCGGCTGGGTGTAATAATATGGTAAAGGTTCAGGTGCGTTATTGGTTTTCACACGTGTTCCACGCACGGCCTCTGTTTTAGACGGTTCGTTTAGTTAAGAAACGAGGGCTTTATTAAGTTGTGGTTCTGGACATCGATTGCATTATTGGTACATTAGCTTATATTGAGCAAGTGTCACGCACTGTTTTTGTTTCGTTGTTTTTTGGTGTGGATGAGGGATTACACCCGGTTCGTGGTTCTGCATCTGCATCTACCCGAATGCTAACATACTAAGCTGTTGTTCATTGAATGTTCCATTCAAACCGTTTGTCGGTAGAACAAGTAGTTTTACTGGCCTGTCCTGGAGACCCTTGTTGTATTAACTACCCGGCGTTTTCCAGTTAAATTGCAATTGTTGTATCAGAAGCTTGGCTATGTTAAAAGCTTCATTCCTCGCCATGAGCGGATTGAAGGGTAGCATTATAATAGTTGGCCAGCTACAGAGGCAGATCCAGGAGTTTTTTGTTGGGGGGGCAGGGCAGAGTATTAGCCAGAATTTTGACCGTCAGACATTCGCACTCACGAACAGACGAACGGAATCTGGAAGAATTTTAGGCGGCCATGGCCCCATTCCCCTTAATCCACCACAGAGCTACTCAGCTAAAAGCAAGTGGACTGATTTTTAGCGCTATCGCTTTTGTTGCTTTTTCTATACTTTGAAAGTTATATGGTGTACCAAAATTTTGTATCTTTGTGATGGAGAAGAAAATTAGATATGAACACCACTTTAAAATTCCAATTTCTCTAATATCCTCGACTTGACTGTCATTTAAATTGGTTTTCATATACAGGGGATGTTCCATCGGCTTGAATAGAAATCATTCCAGTTTCAAATTAAAAATGCGCTTGCGGGGATTGAGTTTTAAAGATACAATGGTAAAATTTCTCGGCTATTTGTCTCATCCCTTATGTGATATAAGGATGCAATATTGTTGCAACCAACGGCGTATTTTTGTAACTGTAAGTCTCACAATCGCATGAATACACGCTCTCTTGTTTTTGAAAACCATTTCGTTTCACTCCAAATTATCCCTGACCGGCAAACTCCTATTAGCCTTAGCTGCATGTATATCCGACCGTTGTCTTGAGTATTGTCAAGATTCAGAAGTCTTTGAAAGCGTCGCAGTTCAATGTATTAAACTCGATCACTAAATTTCTACTCGGGAAGTGTAGTTTTGTCGTCATAGTCTTTCTGTTGGACTAGAGAGTAGAACAAAGGAATGCAAGTTTCAATATTCTCTGCTAGATAACGTACCACTCTCCCAAATCTATCGATACTGCAACCCCTTAACATACATTATCCGGACAATTGTTCTGAATAGCAGACTTCCACAAAACGGGGCAGAATTCAATAGCTGACTCGCGGCGATAAAAATCTTGTTAAAATCACGTGCTCTCATGGAAAGTACTCAATATATATGGTACCGTAATCTCGTGAAGTCTTGCTTTTGTAGCGAGGTACTAGCGTTACTGAACTCTACCCAGATTATCTTACCGTCCCGACTCGTTGTATATGTTGGATTCAGTCAATCTCGTCTATCCTCCACTGGTCTCTAAACAAGTGTAGTGTGGTGTCACCCAAGCAGTTTTATAGTCCCTTATCCTGTCGCAGCCTTAACCAGGCCAATGCATTTGAATTTTATTGGCCTCTCGAGATTTTTAAAGTCGAAAGATATTCCCTCTGTACTTCATTGCGACATCTACTGGGAAGAAAAATGGGTGTTGTTAATCTATCCTAAAAACAAGCCAAATTCCATTTTCGTTTAATTATAGTGCCGGAATGCATTGAAGTCTTGTTTATTTCCACTCCTTCATTCTGTTTACTCGTGTACATCTAAACATCTATCAACGCAATCGAGTGGGACTTCCACTCTGTCTCTACTAAGTCAAGCAGAAAGCAACACAAATGACTATAATATTTACTACTCGTTGAGCTTACGAACTTAAAAAAAATGGGAATGCATCCGTTAACTCGTCAGAAAAAAGACACACGATGAAATTGGATTCAAATTATTCCTTAGTCGAAGGTGGCCGGATTTCCGGACTTGGACAAAACGTTATACTGCGCTTGAGGCGAAGCTCTACACATTGGCTGTAACGGCGAGTCATTCGATAACGAAATGTGGACTCTTTGTAAGAATAAAATCACTTCTCATTTGAGCAAGGAACGAGTTTTGTAGCGGCGAGATTGACGATTTAAACGATGTTTCAAAGGGACAATTATAAACTCAAGCCGTTCTTGAACCAAGCAACCACGGGAAGGCGTCATTGCTCCGATTTGGCATTTGGGCTGATCGCCAATCAGCTGATAGTATTATAATGTTCAGTCGTGCTACAAAGACAGCGAAGCATAATTTTGAGAGCCTTAGCCAAAAAAGTATTTAGAGGATTTTGAGAAAAACGGTCAAGCCCTCGCCTCCTCTTCCTCTAGTCTAAGCATTCAGGTTATCCCAAAATACTGGTTGATAGATTCACTAGTGAAAGGGACTTTTAAACTTTGTGATCAAGCGTAGGTGTACTCAAATTCTGTTCTGATGTGCACTGATCCCCCACACCCCCCGCTGAGAGGTGGAGTGATCGCATTTTCATTTGACGACGTCAATGATCGAAATATTGACACGTTTTTATATTTTATAGTCTCACTCAAGACTCCGTTTAACCTCAACGTGGGTTGATAACAAGACAATAAATCTGTAAATAAGGCATTCTTGTAACACTTCTATTAGAAAAATAAATAGACAAAAGTACACTCTTGAATAAATTTCTGACTTCTTACGTCTGCGTCTTGTTTACCAAGGAGAACATAAAATAGATACATGAGGCGATGAGCGTAACAATTCGCCAACTTCAAGCTAGTATATAGAACAATATTATGGCGGCGAATCGATGGGGTGAATTGTTATTCTGAAGGGCAGCTTCTCCAAAGATTTCATTTCTGTAGTTACATCTGCTCTTTGGTATAAAGATGCAGTACACATAGTATTGCGTTCTTACTCCGATTGAACTACCTTTATTCCAAAATAATATGGTCACTATGTGAACTCCGTTTTCCTTGTTCTATATTTTGAAGGGTCTTTACTCCGAAGGGTCGTTACCCCCAAAGCGACACCAATTATGTTTGCGGGTCACTCCTGGTTTAACCCCTATATACTTGCCTACAAAATTACAATGTAATTAGACTCATTATAGATTAATTACGCAATTAAAATATCCCGCTCTGTCTTGTATTTTTAGTTATTTACGATTACATGCAAATCTGTCATTGTAACAGGTGAACAAATGACCTTTCTGAAACTGCCACATTTTATGTTATGTTCATTCAGGGCATTCCACCTGCATACTGATAAGATAATGACCTCAGTATGCCAACACAGGTACAAGCACAGAATCCACTCCAAAACAGATTTGAGCCTCACACTTGTTCATAGGTCCAGCAGCCGATTACAGAGACATCTAGCCTGTCAAAGTCTCAGTTTATGATTTGGTTTGTCCTCTGGGAATGNGGGCTGATCGCCAATCAGCTGATAGTATTATAATGTTCAGTCGTGCTACAAAGACAGCGAAGCATAATTTTGAGAGCCTTAGCCAAAAAAGTATTTAGAGGATTTTGAGAAAAACGGTCAAGCCCTCGCCTCCTCTTCCTCTAGTCTAAGCATTCAGGTTATCCCAAAATACTGGTTGATAGATTCACTAGTGAAAGGGACTTTTAAACTTTGTGATCAAGCGTAGGTGTACTCAAATTCTGTTCTGATGTGCACTGATCCCCCACACCCCCCGCTGAGAGGTGGAGTGATCGCATTTTCATTTGACGACGTCAATGATCGAAATATTGACACGTTTTTATATTTTATAGTCTCACTCAAGACTCCGTTTAACCTCAACGTGGGTTGATAACAAGACAATAAATCTGTAAATAAGGCATTCTTGTAACACTTCTATTAGAAAAATAAATAGACAAAAGTACACTCTTGAATAAATTTCTGACTTCTTACGTCTGCGTCTTGTTTACCAAGGAGAACATAAAATAGATACATGAGGCGATGAGCGTAACAATTCGCCAACTTCAAGCTAGTATATAGAATAATATTATGGCGGCGAATCGATGGGGTGGATTGTTATTCTGAAGGGCAGTTTCTCCAAAGATTTCATTTCTGTAGTATCGGCTCTTTAAATTGGTATGAAGATGCAATACACACAGTATTACGCTCTTACTCCGATTGAACTACCTTCATTCCAAAATAATATGGTCACTGTGTGAACTCCGTTTTCCTTGTTCTATATTTTGAATTGTCTTTACTCCGAAGGGTCGTTACCCCCAAAGCGACACCAATTATGTTTGCGGGTCACTCCTGGTTTAACTATATACTTGCCTACAAAATTACAATGTAACTGGACTCATTATAGATTAATTACGCAATTGAAATATTCCGCTCTGTCTTGTATTTTTAGTTATTTACGATTACATGCAAATCTGTCACTGTAACCGGTGAACAAATGACCTTTCTGAAATTGCCACATTTTAATGTTACGTTCATTCACGGCATTCCACCTGCATACTGATAATACAATGACCTCAGTATGCAAACACAGGTAAAAGCACAGAATCCACTCCAAAACAGATTTGAGCCTCACATTTGTTCATAGGTCCAGCAACCGATTACAGAGATATCTAGCCTGTCAAAGTCTCAGTTTATGATTTGGTTTGTCCTCTGGGACTAACATCAAGAGCCCCAGCCCAAGATCACCCACGCTGCATTTGTTGAACAAGTATCTGGCCAGCAGTCACGTTACTCTAGCAAGGTTCCTCTCTCTCGAACACCGACTATCAAGTACTAACTGCTTTCAAGTGGTGTTTCAAAAAAAAACAGTCACAAGGTTTTAACCTATTTAAAAATCCTAGAGAGTTTTTTAAGGTAGCATTGTGAGTGACTTTAAAGTCTTAGGTGTGGTTTCATTACTGGTAAATATTTGTTGCTGGATGAAAAGCAAGTTAACCTGCTGGGTATTGTTATTGAACAAGCCTCGCCCATATGTACACTATCAACCTGGACTACTGTTTACATTTAGTAATAAGTAAACAAAACCATCTGTTTTAGATACAAATATATTGTACTTTGTACAAGTGTAAAATGTATACAATTAGAATATCTAAAAGCTACAAGCTAAATACATTTAACCATCAGCTAGAAATATTCTCCAACAAAAGGCTAGGATATGTTATTTCATACTTTGTCATAAACGGTACATCTTTGCATGACTTTTATGGAAAGATTTTATTAAAAATACAAGGATCAACCAAGTGAACACAACTATTTTGTCAATTCCTTGATGAACACTGAAACATATGTCGGATGTCTATGGATAAGTTATTTTCACATATTGCTAATCCAAAAGGGACTGTTCCTCTTTTCCACATATTTGGAAAATACTGAAATGGGGACACATGACTATATAAATATTCAATAGGAAATTCTCGAGTTTTTGAGGGTGTAGTCTGCCATTAAAACGGGGCTCCACTGTTAAATATAGATACCCATTCAAATGTAATACAATACAGGAATAGTTTTAGTAAGTTGGTGCGACATTTATCATGCCTGTCGAGGTCATGGCAACCTCCACATCAGACTTTGAAATTCTGACTTTTAAGAAAAACTGAAGAGTAATGAAACACTATAGGTCAGGATTTTTACAAACACAATGTAGAGCAGCTTTCAAAAAGATGATGATGTCTTATCAAAATCTACACAATTGCAGCAGTTAAAAAAAAAAATGTAGGCAGCATTCCTTCTCGACCAAAATTGACGAAATAATTTAATGTAATGTTTCTGGGTTATTGCCATAAGTTTGACAAAGCCAAACGAATTCCAAGGAAACTACCATATCTTTGCGAATTTTCGTCATACACATTAAATTCACCAACTTTATTTTGAAAGCTACTGCACCAAGGAGTTACAACACCTTCGAAAAATGGTGACCATTAGTAAAGAAGTATGTAATTAACAAAGGGGCACCATATTTTCTTTAATCATTCGTCAGACGATGTAAGCATGCACTTCAAATGAGCATGGACTCATGGCCACTGAAGAATATCACAAAAATTGAACGTGCTCAACATATCACTGATACGATTACAAATGTAAATTAATCACTACTCAAATATCTGATAAAAACAATCCGACTGGAATGTAATTAAATAAGGGTATAGGATTTTATGTAACACAATAAACAACCCACATAGCGACAGATTCTGCTGAATAAAGATATTTACACCAGGATGAAAATCTTTTCAATAGCCTCACTCTGTAGACCGAAATTCACTGCACTGCTGCCAATGAAGGCACTGGGCTACTCATTACAGAACTGTTACTATCCCTCAATACAGACCATCAGGGCAGTGACTGGGGCCACACAACAATCACGGCCCACTGTGACCAAAGAGGGCAGCAATGGTACTGTTATGGCTAATGGCAAAACAGACTATTTACAGAAAACAACAAACGTATTTCGGCGGGCCCAAAATTCTAACTAAAATTTTGAATGAAAAGTTATTAACGGCACGGTACATAAATAAAGAGTTTCTAACCAACACTGACCTAATACAGTAAAAGTCAAAAGTATTCAGACAAGATGACACCAAATTCTTGGTCATGACGACTGGGTGGAAAGCCAAATTCATTACCAGAGTAGTCTTACCTCGTGATCGAGAAAGAAGGTGAATTAAAGGAAAAGTTATCATGGTGGCTAAACCATTTTGCAAATAGAATCTTGTCATCGTAACATTTATTACCAGTCTTTTTTGCTGTTAACGTAATTACGCGTTATGGTGCGAAAATATTATTCTGTCTGATTACTTTTATCTTGTACCATAGTTACAATCCTTTAGTGCTGGAAAAGCCTTTAATTTCACTCATTCAATTACAGTTCGGTGCCTTCAATATCAATCTTTAGTTTACAAAGTTTACTCAAAATTAACAAGTGAAAGCAATGCTGTGAAAGAATGCATTAGAAAAAACTAAGCTCCATGTAGCCGAGGGAGACCGGCAAACAAATGCAACCTCTGCCTCCACAAACACTGAAAACACACAGACTGCATCTGTGTAAACACATCAACCTGTCAATCATTGTTAAATGTACCACTCCTTCTTTTTTCTCTCTTCCTGCGTTGCCGAGGCGCCGCCCATGGCAACCTGACCCCCGTTGAGAACCTCCGTTGTCTTGTAGTCGCCTCTGCGCGACCGCATGTATCGCCATATCAGCAAAGCCAACAGGACCAGTACGACGACGACGATGGCTATCACCGCTATAAACAAAACAGAAACACGGTGAACTTAAAAGGGCAAAGCAAGTGTGGCTTCAGTAATACGACTAATACTTTAGGAAACTCCATTTCACACAATGGCGAGTGTCACATATTTAGAATTAATTTTGCGACGAGTCACAAAAGAATTTAGTCATCAAATAAGGTTTAAACTTATTTTTATGGTTTTATTGTTCTTGGCACGGACAAAACATTTTGTTATTTTTGGTCCTTGTAGTAATAAACCGTATAACCATTTCTATTTCCTCATTCTTTTGACCGGGCGGAGAAGTGCTCAATATAGCTTTAATCAAAAGGCAAATTGAATAATAATGATAATGACAAGGATAATGATAACTCATTTAAGACAAATCTGCACTATATACTATACAGTATTCATCAATTTATCCTGCGCATAAATCTACTCATTGTCTATACACACAAATAGAAATATTGCGTAATCGCACATTCAAAAACAAACAACATAGCTTCAGGCAATGAGACACAGAAAACGAGGAGGAAATATTTTGAACCGCGAGAATACAAAAACAGCTTGCTTACAGAAAATTTCCAGAAATTAAGATCTACAAGATATTTGAGGATGACACAACACGTTGCGACGACTTGACAAGATTGCAGCTGTGACATTTCAGAACAATTTAAACCATCATCATCATCATCATCATCATCATCATCATCATCATCATCATCATCAAATTCAACGAATCAAAAGTCATCATCACCAAATCAATCACATGACCACTTACCTCCAAGTACAGCACCACTCGTTGCTGACAGGCCAACACTCTCCCCTGTCTGTCCCGTCTTCTCCGGGTCAATGGTGGGGGGTGGTATCAGCGTAGGTCGGATCTCTATCTCATCAGGGGGGTGCATGATCTCTTCGTAGCCACACATGTCCTCCACAACTGCATATTAAACACTCGTGTAGTTAAAGGTATAGTGCCAAAGTTAAACACTAACGGTCAACCTGAAGGGTACATCTGTTTACACCAGGGTGGTAACTGACTAACAACGCAACTTCTGACGTTCTTGCGAGAGCACCAGTCGAGATGCTTTGTGTTAGTAAACTTCACAAGGGCCACCAGGGTTCTGCAAGTTGGGACATTATGCCAGCCAAAAGCTGCACAGGATAACTACAGCTCATTAAGGTGACTGCTGTAGATGACTGAAGAGTTAGTTAATACCTAATTGTTGGTATGCAGATGGATTTTTGTGCTCCGAAGCAACAACTGAAAGTAATCCATAGCCAAACAACGGAAAATTGACTTTATCACAAACAAGTTAATTGTATTCAAATCTAGGCGTGCTGTTTTACGCCTAAATACAAAAAAGTGCACGAGTTGATTTTCCTGCAGTCCCAAGATTCAAAATCTTGAAAAAATTTCTAAAATACATCAAAATGAGTATTTACGTTACATTTGTAATGGCAGGTGGGAACCACAGTAATGTTGTGTGTAGACTATACTTACGAGGAAATTCCTGAGCATTGCCAAATGAAATAGTAGGTGGCCTCGGGTCACGGAAGGCATCCTTCAGAGGGTACAGGTTGTCAAATATAGCCCTGAACAGGCAGCCACGGAAACCCTTATCAGGAGTGATGGACGCTGGAAGACAACACAAATTCATACGATCACCGATAGTTTCTAAAAACTGGATGAAATCTTGGCTAAGCTGTCCAGTTTCATCAAATTTATGGTGAAATAATTGTGTAAAAGTTAGAGCTGTGCTGACTGCAGAACAAGAGGGGGCGGAACACAGACCTGAAACATGATAGAAGGTGAAAACATTTGTCCAGTGATAACTCAAAAATCAATAGGGGCGCTAGTGAAACAACGGTTCACCAATGAAAGCATGCCTCAGGTTTTAATGTGGGGCCGTTATCCCATATCTACTACCATGAAGGTGAAAAGCTCTTTTCTCTTTCCATAAGAAGGTACTAAAAAGCAGACACTTTCATCTATAGCACCACCTAGTTGATACCACATGTATTAATTGAATCAAAACTGAACAACAGTAGACAAAACTTGCCAAGGATCCATTGAAAAGTGTTCAGTAGTGAATAAACTATATCATGATTATAATTTACCAAGTCTCAATTTTAGCCACTTCTCAAATTTCCTAAATCAAACTGGAGACAAATTTCACCGATTAGACAGAACTTGTATGACAATTTGTTGCTGCTTTAAATTAGGTTCAATGTCAGAGTGGGTTTGCCATGGAGTTTTCTTTAAATGAAACGAGCACAGTCTGAATGAGTAACATGTCAGTTCTTTGCATCTTATCTTATCTGAGTAAGCCAGGCATGAGTCAAAGACAATATTATAGAGGTGAGTGGTCTACGAACAAAACACAGATTTATAGACACTTAAAGGAACACTAAACCAGGATTTGATGATTTTGCACAAAACTGCTTCCACTATCTTTTCTGAAATGAATACTTCCCTGGAAAGAGGAAGGCATTGCTCAGATAAAACCCTGTCCTCGCTGCGTCACAAAACGGATTCACAAACAGCCTCTCCACACAGTTGTCCGACAACTTGCCAAAGTGTTAGTCACACAATATTTTCCTGAGAATTTGTGTCAGTTAAATACGTTTTCATATTTCAGCAAGACAACATGTCATCCGTTT
Source organism: Phoronis australis (assembly GCA_002633005.1). Taxonomy (NCBI): domain Eukaryota; kingdom Metazoa; phylum Phoronida; family Phoronidae; genus Phoronis; species Phoronis australis. The sequence continues at coordinate 507,782 of NMRA01000074.1, read as the reverse complement.
AATAATAATAGCTTCTGGTAAAGCAAGTTCAAATACATTCGCAGCAGTGACGGGACTAGAGCCCAACCCAAATCGATGCTTACCGTTGCGACCCATGTAGATGTACTTGGGTTGATCCAGACTGGTGTCGCCACCTGTACCAAAGTCGAAGGTCTGAACTTTCTCAGGATAGTCGTCGACCTGTGCAGATTTACATTATGCAGTGAATAATCAAGTGACATCGCAAATTGCAAGAAGACATCACAAATTGCAAGAAGACATCACAAATTACAAGCAACCAATCAATCTAGTTCTAGTCACCAATTCACGTACTGTTAGAGCATCACCTGGCAAACATTTCATGCTCATCTCAACTTGACCCACTCCTTTGTTGCAGAAGCGGACAAAGCACTATGCTAAGAGTGGACTTCCTGTTTACACTTGGTCGACTCGTGTTACAAACCAACCTCGCATGACAATACTGAATCATCGTGTCTACCTACATTTGCTTTCACACATTTAAATCCATCCAGCAAACGTAATTCCGAGATTGTTTTAGAAGCATCAAAATTGGCCCAGAAAATACATTGTCCTCAGATTAAATACGAATCCAAAACAAGAACATACGGTTAATAATAAAAACTACCGCCAATTTGCTACCATTGTATATTTAATGGGTTTGGCATTAGCGGACTCCTTAGAAACACTTAGAGAGTGACTTCAAGTAACCTGTCTGTTGAAGACTCTTGTTCATGCACAACACAAGCCTCAGTACTTCACCTAAAGCTCACTGAATGAAACTGATGTTTTTTGTAGCATACTCCAAAAACAAACCGTTGAACTTGTACACGACTGGTCATGTACGACAGCTCATAATAAACAGATTTTTGATAGCTACATTAAGCCCACCCATTTCACCCGCATGCACACCCATGGCATCCTCCCACTTACTTTTATTGTGACTGTTTGACCATTGTTGGAGCGGCGGACTCTGGCTATGTGCTGCTGACCATTGGCCAGTTCCACGCCTGGGATGTCAGACGACACCTGCCAGCGCACCTTGGAGTTAACTTGGAACGCAAACAGTAGATTACCTGTGGAACACCAACAAGTATGTATGAAAACTCTTCAACTCTAATTAGGAAAGGTAAACATGCATAAAAGATTCAAACGTGCAAAAAGGAAGACGATCTTAATGGACAACATTCTATTTCTAATCAACACTTGTCTGAAATGTAAGAGATGGCGCAAGACAGTGCTTGCTCAAATTTAAACCACTGATCAACTGCAGTGTGCACAGAATATATTGCAGATATAAGTAATGACCACTAGTTCAAACATGACCACTAGAGGGAGCAATGTGAGCAAACTTAAAGTAGCCTCTAGGAGGTGCATAGCAAGTTAGAAATGCGCTCCTAGGAACATGCCTGTCAGGATCGTTAAAATATCAAAACTGGTACTAAGTTGTTACATTCATTCATAGAAATAAACTTGTCAAATTTCACAAAGACCCTGCAGGCGTTTAGGTGAAACAGCAGAAAATCATCGCCAACCATTCTCTTTACAGTAGGAACAGGCATGCGCATTTCCATTATCAACCTTAGTTTGGTTTGGTTTGGCTGATAGAGGGAACGATGCGAAAACAGCAAAAAAGGGCTACTAGGTGGCGCAACGTACCTTCAATCCATCCTAAAATGGGAAGGTGGAGTCATCTCACTGACTGATACTTATATGCCAAATTTTGTGAATGTTCGTTAAGAAAGTCAGAAATACAGGCCGAGGTAAATGTAAAAGAATAAAATTTCCTCTAGGGGGCACACCTATAATTGGATCCATCCGCAGCGGATGCCATACACTGAACAGACAGACAGACGAAAGGACAAGGATGATGGCATAATGCACCCAGATATACATATGTGGGCGCACAAAAATGTAGTGGTTACATGGAGGGAAGTTCTCATGAGTTTTAATCTCGTGATTTGTGCAATGGGCTCACCCATGACACTATTTAAGCCTCAAATCACTAGCAACCATAGTTTTACTCCGAATAAACGAGAATGAGTGAACATCTCAAACAACAAACATACTTGTACCCAACATCTAGGCAGACATGCCAGACCCACCTTCGTTGTTGACCTCTAATGACAGATGCTCAGTGTTGTCAGCGTTGGTGATCTGCATGAGAATGCCACGTTTATCCTTGGTCAAGAAGCCAACTGTGATGTTCTCATTGTTAGTGCCTATCTGGCCGCTGCCAGAGCTGAATTCGTACCGGACAAACTGGCCATGCTGGAAGTTGGCGCCCACCTCTGTGGAGAGAAAGACAAGTAAGCTAATGTACGCTTGCTTTCAAAACAAAGTGGACAACGTCATACTTGAAAAACGCAGGTAAATGTCCATATCTTTCACAATATCTGTTATGCCTTTGCGCCAGACTGCTTGCCAGAATTCTTCCAAACAGGCAACAATGACGACGACTTGGTGAGAAAGTGTAATATTTAACACCAGTCCAACAACTCTACTCAGTAACTATCCGTAATTCTTCACTTATTTTGCACAAAAATCGCCAAAACCGCTATTCCTCGCAGCAAAAACGATCTGGCTGATGCAAATGAAAGGCATTTTACCAAGTGTTGCTTTACAACATCTCCACAGAGTGCAAACCAAATCTGACATTTCCCTCTTTACTTTTACTTGTCCACCATATTGTGTGCTATTATAGGTAGAGAATTAATACGGTAATTTACAGAGACATAAGTTTAGTTTTGTCAACGGATGAGCACTGACCTCTGCCGCAAATGATTCCTCTCCATGGCGAGTATGCACAGTCGCAGACGTAGTGCGAGTAGTGTTCAATGCAGCCACCTCCGTTAAGACAGGGCGAGCTGTCACATTTACCAATGCAGCCTGCCAAGAAATGAAGGTAGATATAAGATCGAAGTTATGATTACAGCAAGAAAAATGTAAAAACTGGAACATCAAATGTGAGAAATGGATGATTTTCAGGTTTCCAATTTCTGTTATCATTTGATGTTGATGTAGTTTTCAAAAGTTGAAGAAATTTCTTTTCATCACAAATCAGCATACCAAACAAGAAAAGGTTTTCCAAGTCATTGATTTATTGATACTTGTCTCCTGATTTTCAGCTTATTCTCTGCTGATTTCCATTTTCCTTCTCTGGTGTTACCTACTAAGCTTCTCTGCAGTGTGTTTCAAAGTACGTACCTGGGCTGACCCCATAGGTCACCTCTCCACGTGACACCATGCCATGCAGGTCCTGGAAGATGCCATTCACTTGAAACGAGCGAATGCAGCCCACAAAACCATCTTGGTAGTCCACTGAGGCACCTGGTATGAGAAAATGTAAATTCTAATTAATGTAGATTTCAAGTGAAAGTTGTGTGATGGTATTTGGGTTGAGACGTACAGTGCAAATCAAAGGTATTCGGATAAAATTGCATGTTTTCTGTAAAAAATCAGCTTTTGTTTCAGGCTACACCTAGTTAAGATATTGACCTGATGGCACTTCTACAGTTTAGGTCTGATTTTAAGGCTTACGAGGGACTGATAGTTCCTAGTCACCATGGAAACATGAGGTCGTGAGGGAAATTCCTGTCATTTTATTGTAACCAATTTCAGAAAAAATGCGATTATGCGATAACGTTACTGGGAAGACCAAATACGACTGTGAAGATCTGTCGTTTTTGACACCTGTCCAGAACATGATTCTTTCACTGCCAAGAGTGCATTTTGTTACCCAGTGACTGCCAAATGTGAGGATCAGAGAGTTTGTTAGATACCCATTCTTCATGTAGTTTACCATCAATTTCATCGGAGTTATCTAAAGCTTACTGACATTATCAGACGACAGGAAGACAGTGAATTACAAAATTCCGATGGAATGTAGAGTTTTCCAATTTTTTTTCCTATTTTTTTCAGGGGGTATCTATTTCAACAAACACGCTTTGCAGACAGGGAAAAAATTTTTTGCACCTGAAATCTTGATACTCTACCTGGCGAATAAATGCTGCAATGCATAATGTAACTCTAAAATATCATAGAACAATATGCATTTTCTAGTGATTTCACCCTACATTCTACATATTCTAGAATTTTATCTGGCACTGAGAAATGCGTTTCGAAACAAACTCGGGAGTGAAATATAAGCGTCAAACCATAAAATCGTTAATGCACCCTGATTCTTCGCGTTCACTCACCGACCACCAGGGGGCTGGTCAGTCGCAGGAAACGGAAGCCTTGATCCTGGGGCTCCTCCAGTGAGAGGGGCGACTGTTTGTCGACGATGAGTGTGCTCTGCTTGCGGTTGCGCTCCACGTGGACCACGTGCCATTTGTTGTTATTCAGCGGGTAGCTGACGCGTGCCTGCAACACCTGGATGCCACTTCCCACATTGAAACGGAACTCGATCGTGTATGACTCTGGAGTGAAAAAAACACCAATGTCACAGCACTGCTTGTTCAAGATGCAAAACTAAAGAGCGCATTCATTTTTCCATTATGATAGCAAGAATTCATCACGTGACTTATCAACTAATAAAATTATTTTTTTAAATTTCCATCTCAACTGGAACACTAAATCTGGACTTTCATTCTTCACCACAGAAGCTTTTTCACAGCATTGGAAAGGCTGGTGAACTCAAGAAGAAATCGATTCCGACTCAGACCTCTAAAATTTACAAAACATTAATAAGTAAGCCCATGTAGAGTCGAACTATGTGCATTTCATAATACTTGATCACTACAAACAGTGACACTCACCAACTAAACGCACTTCAATGAAATGGACAGCACCGGTGTTTTGGAAGAAGACGCCAGTGGTGGATTTGGTTTTGAACTCAAATCGAATATCACCCGACGTCGCTGCAGTGTACGGCGGCAAGTTAATGGTGGCATCCGCCTTACGGAAGGTCACCGCCTGCTCTATGATAGCTGAAATGAAATAGAAGGATGTTGACCAATCGCAGTTTAACAACCATTTTCAGCATTAGTGCGAGAATGACACCAGCTTTTGAAATACACAACTTCCATCTACATAATTGGATTTAACTTGGTCCATAATAAAACTGAAAGTTGACTATGATATCTGGGAATCAGAAGAACCGGCAAAGCATGCAGGAGTGACTCAATCAAGGTGGTGACCACAACCAATTTTTTTGCAAACAACCAGCAGAGACACATAAACCAATCTTTTGTCAAAAAATAAGTTTTGATTTCGACCACTTAGTGTCTCAACCCATTCCTTATCTCAAATTAGAGGTGCTCCGAAAGACTGACCAGGGACCAGGTTGTACTTGGCTTATGGCGTCACCTCACTTTATTCGCTGAGTATGGTCTCAAGTATTCACCATCAGTTAAGATTGTTCAAAGACCAGAGTTCAACCACTCCTCATTAGAGTAAACAACAAGATAAGACAGGTTTTACAGCAAAAAGTGGCCCATGACGGAGCTAGTAAAGATGAAAATCAAAGCCAAAACCAAATTTAATTTAAGTGCGTCAACTGAAGCACAAGTTTCAATTATCCATTCCCTGCCAACACAATAGAGAGCCAGCTGGCTAGGTTGCCAACAGGCACATAATTTTATGACATAAAGGACTACATACTAAGGTGATCAATCAGCCCAAGCAGCAGGACTTTTTCAATGGGCTATTGTGTTCACATTAGTAAACTCCAACCATCTGACGATCACCACCCAACTGGGTTCCTCATGTCTAAATCAAAAGTTACTAGTCCTTTGACAGAACACTGGTTTGAAGCAGCTTCAAACTGCACACCAATATATCAGATGCCAGTTTGAAATTTAGCCAAAATATGGGACAAATTCACAACCATGTTGCATTTTCTTGCACATGCAAGGTCCGTAGCCCTGGACGTGGAAACCAGCATAAGGTCTCAGAAACCTCAGACTAGCTCCCACTGTGCATCAATAGGTTATCACTATGAAAGCAAGGTAAGTAAGATAAAGATACATCATGTTTCTTGCCTCACTACAAGTCTGTTGACTCTGGCTATAATCAAATAAAACAATGCAGTGTACCTCCAGTAGTGGAGCAATATTAACACCGGAACACTATGTGTTTGCAAACATTTGATATCGAATAACGACTATAGCAAGATGGAGAATCACAACACGCAAATTGATTTTCACATAATGGCACTAATGAAGGAATGGATGTTTTCTGATCTAAATTAGAGCGAACAGGAAGTTGATTGTCAGCAATGGAGCACCCGTGGAATCAAGGTCCACGTGATCTGCATGCCTTCATTTCTATTGACGGAACCATTGTTTCAGTAGCGCCACCTAGTGAATTTCCAATTTCCTTAGGTCCAAGCTTACTGTCTCCAGAGCAGACGAGAGCACCGATGGTGTAGGTGGCGTATCTTTCATCTGTTGCAGTTCCCGTATCACCAAACCTCACTTCAATGACTGGCAGGTGGTCTTTCTGTAGTGGAAGTTATTAGAGTGAAGTATATCATTGAAACATAAAAACTTGGAAGAGCAAAGTAACATGCTTCCTACAGTGAATGGTTCAATCAGTCATAAAAGACGATCTTTCCTTTGTTTTCCATAGAGTATAAGAATCATCAATTGAAAGACATCTGATTGTCCTGAACTAGAGCCCATTAAAAAATCAAATTTGGTAACACTCAACTTCGTTAGCCATGCACCAGAAATTCACAAATTGCACTTAAAAATTTAGCATAATTCACATGTTAATGAAAAATCCTGATGTCGTGTTCAAAGTCAAAGATTTTCATGTGGAAAAATTCTGACTAAATTGTCTTGCATTAAGCTTAATTTATAAAGTTTTGAACAGAAATGAACTAGCTTGACTATCTTTAAATCCCGTCAGTGTCCAAACACATTTAGTCATTGCTATAGTAACATTAGACATGGTATCACAAGACAATGAAAGACAATCATGGTAATTACAAAGAAATGCAACATATAAGGGGTGGAAAAAACACCGATGCCATACCCATTAACATAGTTCCTCATGGTAAAGTCAGTTCACCAATTCTTAAACATGGCACACCCACTGCCAAATATGGAACCGTACACGCAACATAAAAGAAAGTACAGCTCCCAACCATCAAACATGGCTCACTGATCACCCGGACATGGAGTGCGTGCATCGTATTTTGTGAGTCTGGAAAGAGTTCTGAGTCCGTGAACTGCTCTTAAGGAGCCTGCGTTAATATAAACGAGAAACTAGATTCCAGAGTGACGCAGTCGTGTTATTTACATTGAATTCCTTGTTATAATACCTTATATAGCTGCTCACTTTTACTCCACACAAATCCTTAAATAAAAAAACTACCATGTTACACGGCTTGGAATGACCAATGACAAATAAAGCGGGAATTTTTACGGCCCAAAACATGCGCGCACCCAGCCTTGAAATAGTCGATGTGGACCTTTTACCGACAAAAATCGGAACTAAAAAAAAAAAAACGGTACCACCTCCAGAAGCGTGCGTCTGCGTCTTTTTAGCTCGTCCATCCACTTCCACCCCCACACATTTTCGGTTGCGCAATCGTAGTACTTGTCACCGTGGTTTACACAAGACGCTGTTGAAGAAATCCACCACGCTATCCCAGATGCCCCGGCAATGTTGACAATTTACGTTCCTCCAAAACACGAAGCTGAACAACTTCCGCTTTTCGAGGTGAAAGTCGTTGGTAACGCCGCGGTCAGAAAGAAATTTGCCGCGGAAATTTTATATCAAATCCTATTTTTGTACGCGGAAATATAATAAAATACGCAGACAGAACATTTGAAAAAAGCAGAAATCCGCATTTCCGCGGAACATTGCAAGCCTTGATGTTAGTTCAGCTTACACCCACCCATAAATTTCCAAGAAATTTCTCATTTCAAAGACTTAATCCCTTACCCTTAATTTTTTAGTTTCTTAAATAGAAAAAATCTTAAATTTTTATTTTTTTAAATGAAAAATCCTAAGTGTTAACCAGAATGGATACAGAAATAATCCACACTTATGAACTTCGGACTCACATTGCGTATAATCCCCGTGTCACTGAGCTCCCGGTCGGTGACGCCCGCGTCACAGTTGCAGGTCTTGCTATTGCCTTCACAGGTGCTAGGTACTGACAAGGCACACTCGCACTTGTGCGTACCCTGGGCTGAGTTGCCCCAGTAATACATAGGCTGGTTGGACCGGCCAATCCACCAGCCCCACGACTCATATGTGGTGGCGTAAGAACCAGCTACAACGAGAAACAGTAAAAAGTCACACTAAGACAGGAAGACTGAAACTTAACTGTACATATTTTTCAAATGTCAGAAAAGCTCAGGGCCTTCAGTAACCTGAGGGGAAACAGGGCTTGGAATGACCAATGACAAAAAACGCGGAAACTTTGAAACTTTTACGGCCCAAATCATCGCCCGATAACCCATCCTAGAACTGGTCAATGTGAACCTTTCCCCGACAAAAATCGGGAGGACTAAAAAAAAGAATAAAAAAGAAAAAAAAAAAAAACGTTACCACCATCAGTAGCATGCGTCTGTGTCCTTTTAGCTCACCTGTCTACTCCCAACCCACACATTTTTGGCTGCAGAGCGGTAGTATTTGTCGCCGCGCTTAACAATAACACGAGACGCCATTGGAAATCACACCACGCTATCCCAGATGCCAGATGCCCCGGCAATGTTGACAATTTACGTTCCTCCGAACATAAAGAGCAACTTCCGCTTATCGAGGTGAACGTCGTCTGCAACGCCGCGGTAAGAAAGGAATTTGCCGCGGAAATCTTACATCAAATCCGATTTTTTTACGCGGAAATATTATAAAAAAAGCGGAAAGCACATTTGAAAAAAGCGGAAATCCGCGTTTCCGCGGAAAATTCCAAGCCCTGGGGAAAAGTGCCTCTCCTTTCCGAGATGGGAAATTTTTGAGTGAGGGGAAAATTCTACCTCCCAATCAGCATTAATAGCACCCCCACCCGTCACAAGCCCTCATAGGTTCTGCCTCAAGTAGACAAAACTAAAATTCCGTGCTCTTTAAAATTTTTGCTCATGTGAGTTACAAGTGATTTGAATCTCGAGGGTATTTTTTCAATCACTTGGGGGGAATTTTTTTGGGCCTCACGAGGGGAATTTTGTGGCATTTTAAAATATTTTTCTGAGGAACATGGGGCCTATATACAACCCCAAAATAAAGGAATTGAGGGCCCTGAAGCTAATTATGAATTTAATCACTTAAGGCTTAAGAAAAAAAGTAAAATAAAATAAAAAGATTCAAAAATAAAAAATAAGACTATCAGGCTATGGATGGTTATTTAAATAAATGAATAACCATTCCTACATTCTCATTAAATTCATCTTTAATGAATAATAATCCTCATATTAGTTTTAATGTTTAATGTTAACTTTAAGTGGAGAGCTTTTTCTGTTTTAATTTCCTTTTCGAAAGGACTTAATGAATTGAGCTTTGCTAGAAGCTCTTTAACTCTATTCTGTATAAAGTGCTCATAGCCATGGCCAAAAGGTAGATACAGGCCGACCGTGCACAGAATTTTTTAACTTGAGCTTCATCAAATGACTCACACTCTACACTATCAGTGAATTCTAGACGAAAGTTTCATGGTTCCCTCACATACTGCGATTTCATTTTCCACGAGTTTCCCCCCGAGATTAAAATTTCACTTTGAATTCCACCACAAAAATGGACTGTATATTTTTTTCTCCAACTGAATTCTAACACTCTCATTTTTCATTGATCTTAGGAAATTTTCCACAAGCTTTCGGTTAGTTTTTACATTAAAAACTTCTCATTCTCAACGACCTTCCCATGGAGCTATTGATCTTTTTCTAGGATTCCAGCTAGTTTCCATGAGTGCACTATGCCACTTATCTGGGCTTTACTGAACTACGCCACCTTTCTGGGCTTCACTCACTAGGCTTCTGTAACAGTTTGGCATCACGACACTCGTAGGTGACCTCCTGGTAACACTCAGTGGAACGTCCGACAAAGGCGTCCATGACGGTCAGATTGCCAGCGTAGCGAAGCTGTTGGCGGTAGGCACCGGGTACCTGATACCCGTCCACCCGAGTCTTCTTCATGTGGCTGTGACCCACCCACGTCTCTGTTGACTTGGTTGAGTCCCCACCTACAAAAAGGGCCGCGCTTAAAGGGGTAGGACCAAGGTTAAGCATCCTTATATTATGATATGAGAAGTCACATGCATGATCAATAAACCTTCTCTGTCCGACATAACAGCTTTCCAGCAATGCATTCATAAATTAACAAACTAGGAGATTCGCGCCACAAGACATCACAAACAGACAATAACTTTGATTAGTCCATATGTTTTGAGTGCCATAGTCATCACTACAATCCAGTTTAGTCTGTATATGACGTCAGCAGCTTGTCTGATATTAACGTACTGAGGCGACGATATAAGCGGGGACTTGGTGGTAAGCGTTTCATGTCTTTACAAGTTAGTCTACAAATTGCCGAAGTGTCAGAACAGAGACTTTGAAATACCATATGTTCCTATGCTTGTTTCCCTAAGATGGGAAGGTTGGTATTTAGTAATTGTCAAAGTTAACATTTTTCCATTTTTCAAAGGCTAATTACTTTCAATTATTGCAAGTAACAGAAAAAATTCCAAAAGTTGTTTTAAGGCATCTACACAATACAAACTATGCTAACAGACTAAAATTTCCTTAAACTTTGTTTCTCTGATAAATTTGCCAACATAGAATTTCCCTTAATTGTCGGCCATATTGTGTGCTAAATACGTGAAGAATTACCAAAATCCAAATTAAAAGTTTAATCTTCTTGGACAGAATGCAAGTTCACAGCTGCTTCAAGACATCTTAGAGTCTCAAAATGGCAAGAAGCAACAACTAAACAACATGCCAAGAATAGAACGAATCAGCCAGCAGCAAACTACAGCCAATGTATGACTTACGGAAAAATTTGCACGTGACATTGAAGGGATCGATGGGACCAGAGCCGTCCAAATCGATGGTGGCGGGAGTCTCCTCTAGCTTAATGTCCAGCTCTTTAACTGCTTCGCAGGAGTTTTCGTAGGCAGCTGCAATTACATGAAATGATGAAATGTAAACATGAATAAGGTAGCAATACGGCACACTTCCGGTTTTCTGCTAATGGCTGAAATACCTCTTGCTGAAGAATATTGTTTACTTACGACATGAGGCTTACCAATAACCCACGCAGCACACAGGATCACGACGAAATTGTACATTTCAAACGCAAATAATCATTTTAATAAGTCAGTTAAACCTCAGCATTGGACAGTTTAGGAGTCATTGCATCAATGTAATTCAGTAGGAAAGCGATTAACCAAAACTCTTCCAAAAAAGGTAAAAAAATGAATTTCATTCAGGATTTGGTAAAACTGTCTTGCTGTTGTCTGCCAATATCATTAAACTGTGATTATCTCCTATGAAAGTGAGGATTAATTGGGTCAAAAACAGGAAAGTACACAGTTACCCACAAAACTCAGAGTGAAAGACTAATTAATACAACAGCAGTTTTAGAAGAGACAGAAACTTCTGCCCCCTTTTGGACATATTTCACTCATTTGCCATCTTGCTTCTGTTTTTTCATTCCATGGAACAAATAGATGTCACTGAACTTGAAGTGTATTTTTAGAACATCCCGGTTTCCCAAAAATTATCCAATCAAAATTTGGGCTGCTGTGGACTTACGCTTCAGGCTGACGCAAGGTATTGCGGATAATGTATGAACACACATACTCAGGGCTAGGAATGACCAATGACAAAAAAGCGGAATTTTTTACGGCCCAAAACAGCCTTGAAATAGGACCCCTTTTGCCGACAAAAATCGGGAGGACTAAAAAAAAAAAAATGGTGCCACCTCCAGTAGCGTGAGTCAGCGTCTTTTTAGTTTGTCCGTCCACTCCCACCTCACATTTTGGCTGCAGAGTCGTAGTATTTGTCACAACGGTTTACAATAACACGAGACGCCATTGAAGAAATCCACCACGCTATCCCAGATGCCGCGGCAATGTCGACAATTTCCGTTCCTCCGAAACATAAAGAGCAACTTCCGTTTTTCAAGGTGAAAGTCGTTGGCAATGCCGCGGTAAGAAACAAACTTGCCGCGGAAATGTTATATCAAATCCAATTTTTTTACATGGAAATATAATAAAATATGCGGACAGAACATTTGAAAAAAGCGGAAATCCGCGTTTCCGCGGAAAATTCCAAGCCTTGCATACTGCACTTACATATGTGGCAAACGGCTCCTGCATAGCCATTGTTTCGACAGTCACACGTGAACGTGTTCCAGTCCTGAGAACAGACGCCGTCGTGTTCGCAAGGATTAGGGTGACACCTGTGGGGAAGAAAGACAAAGTTGCAACAAGCCATGTATAAACTGACCAAGGGCACTTAAAAGCTAACCACACTTATACTAACTTTTTGTAGCAGTTACTAAAAAAAGCATTTTTCAAAATGCTTCATCATTGGAGATCTGTATGTCGTGAAAAATCACTCCTGAACTTGGAACTTTTGCTCCTCAAATCGCACTGTGTGTCCGTGCTATTGAATAGCATTTAGATAAAGCCGCATCAAGCAGTAATTGGTTACCTCAACATGACCACTTTCAAATTAAGCATACAAAGATAAATCTTAACATAAAAACTAACAGTTTCTAAAGGTGACACCGCATGTCGCATGTCAAAACAAGGCAAGTGATGTTCACAGGAACTTTAAGGTAACCGTGGCAACTGTCAGGCTTACCGGTCACGGATGGCACATGTACCGTTGAGTCCACCAAAGTTGGTCCCCACTAACATGTTGCTCAAATCCTCGGGCTGTCCGTTTAAAATAATGTTCTTCATGCACCCGATGAAGCCATACTCTTCGCTCTTGCCACCTGGTGGTTGGACACGGAATGAAAAGGGTGATGCATTACATAGCCGCTACTTTAATGATTAGATGCAGCAAGTTGTGAATGGTGTAGTTGCCGTAAAGCTGAGGCAATCTATTCACAGTCAATCATTTGTCAGAGTTGGCTCGGTCAACTAGGCTTGTGTTCAAATCATTACAGAGGTAATTTGATAATATCGGGTCTTGTTTGTTTCTTTGACACCCTAAACCTGCTATCACTACCTTGATGGTTGGTATGTGAGGGATAGAACTGGCACAGAAATTAATATTTGCAGAAGTACAAGGCACCAAAAATATGACCTCGAATCTAAAAAACAAGCCTGCTTTGAAACTTGATCAAAGATTAGAGTTAAAATTCTTTGTAACATGACCAAATTATGCTATGTAACACTACAAGTCAAAAGCATTCAGACATAATGACCCGGCATTCCCCGTCATGGTGGCTATCTGGGCAGAAGCAAAGCTCATCGTCACAGTAGTCTAATTCCTGGGAAGTAACGGCCTTGTACTGTTTACAGTAGTGTTTTGTATTTATTTGTATATTGCAGACACACTCACCTGCTATGAAGAAAAGCGATCCAGACTTGACAGAGAGTCGTCGTGTGGTGATCATCTGATGGCCGTTGACGGTCAAGTTAATCACGTTGGTGTCAATCTGCAGAATCACCGAGTGCCACAGACCGTCACAGTAACTACCGCCATTATCAGCTACAAACAGGAAGAGAGGAAACGCGTTGTTAAGCCGGGGAAGACGGAATGTGGGAAATACGTACAGAGAATTGCAACATTATCTCCTTATGCATCATTCCAGCCACAAATCCTGGAAACACATTGCCAATTTAATTCAATTTCAAGAAGTTACAACAAAGCAGTCCATGTGAATATCAGTGCACAATAATACCTATCACAAACATTCATTGACCTATGACTGCAAGCTGAACAGTCCCACTAGAACACAGCATGGTATTTAATGCACTACCCAGGACCTCACACCACGGGCCCTTAAACCCTTTAATGCGTAACAAGAACTTCACAGATAACTTAAAAGTTGGAGTGTCATGCATCATTACTAAAAGAACAAAGCACAACTCAATACAGTCCTTTAAAGCATACATTTACCACATTCTTCCCAACAGCACATATTGCACAGCGCCAAAGAGCACCCCAGAGGATAAAGAACGATTATCTAAGCTACCCTGCGGATAACTTAATTCAGTGTGTTTCACCGTATACTTGGCTTATCTAACTTACAATTACGAATGACATCAGAGATGGCATAAAGGTTGCTAGAGCCCTTGGAGAGTTCATACTCAATGTAACATGAAGGGTCAAGACGAACCTGGAACGAAAATATGTTATAACGATAAGCGAAGTTTGGAAACTTACATCCATTGATTCCTCAACAACTACAGGAGTCGGAAATATTTTAATTCAAATAAATATCAACATTTGAGGAGGACAGCAGCAAACAGTTGTGCCATTGGGAATCCAAAACAATAAACATAAGCATACAACCAGGTCAAAGTCAGAGGAAAGTAGCCGATTCCAATTTTAGCACATCCTGAAGACTATTATGGGGCTATGGACCATCAGTTCCAGACAATACACTAAATCGTGTTGTCAGGTATGTACCATCTTTTAAATAGGGAGCCAAATACTCACATCAATCCCCATACAGTAAAAGCTCACCAATTTAGAACACCACTTTGCCAACAAGTGAAATTATTTTACAGTTGCAACATATGCAACACCAAATTAAATGGTTTTCCTTGTTCACAATTTGTATCATAAAGATACCATCAGACAATATTTTGACAAAATTATGGACCTTCATAACAATGTTAGAAGACTTTGAAAATGACAAAAGGTCAATTTTGCTCATTATTTTAGTCCTACATTGGTGAGATTTTACTATACATGTAATATATGCCAAAATTAATTGGTGGAAACATGACCTGGTAGTTCCACAACATGACAGTAAACCATTGGTGGAAGTGCCCGCCATCACAGCTGTCACAATCAGAAATAGCATGAAATCTACCAAAGGTGGATGCGACGCTATCTAATTCTAATTTTTGAATTTCGCAGGAGTGACAAGTGGCGTCAGCTCATTGGCCGCTATTTTAGCTGTTAGCGGCGGAAACAGGCATGAAGGACAGGTATTTTGTCCAATTACATTTTGTGTGCCGAAGAGCTATTATTAAACAAAACTGGGCAATGGTCACTTACAGGGGGGTCCCACATTTTGAGAACCAGTTTGATGCCTGTTTTGCGTATAACACAGGCAAGCGACTGCTACCTAAATAGACATCTATCCAACCATGAACACTTGGAAAAATAGCTCAGGTCTACAACCAATTTATTTTGAAACGTGCGCCACAAAGTTGACGTCAGGGGCGCTGAATAAGAAAAATACCACAACAATTTTCACAAAAAGGGCAGAACCATTTTTTGGTTCAATTTGCAAATGAAATTCTTATTCGTGTTTTTTATATTTTTTAATGCAACTGAACAAGTACTTGAATATCAACAGCCCTGTTTCATGAAAAGTGACTAAGACTTCAGTCAGAAATTTGGCCTTACATTCCACACAACTATTTCTGAAAAATAATTAAATCTCCCTCAGTCTCTAAGAATTTACCCATAAGTACATAATTTACATATATTATCTTTAATTCAATAATTGTGAAGTGCAAGAGTACAACTAATTTCCTGACTCAAGTCTTAAGTCACTTTTCACGAAACAGACCCGTGGACATTACGTCACCGTGAAACGTTATTTGGGTCAGAAATACTCACCGCCACAAATCCACCTCCTTCCTGCAGGTCGTTCCTGAAGATGAGGCCTTGAGGATTAAATGTGCGGAAATCCAGACTGGCGCTGAGAGACTCCTGATTGGGTCGTGACAGCTTGATGAACGCATCATCCGTTGGGAATGTAATTGGAGAGATTTTGCGAGGCTGGAACAGACAACTTGCCAGTGCAGAAATGATGCTGTCGTGTTCAATTAAGGCAATCGAACCTAACGAAGGTTACAAAACAGCAAGGATAGCTAACAAGCATTTCAAAAGCTCGAACGTTCCAACAAGGATCGCAATCTCCAGTTCACAATAAATGAAATACCTGATTAGTTTAGTGCACGGAATATAATTTCAAGCAATGTCACTGATGCATGCCAGTTTCAAAGATGTTCGAACTAAACCACCTTCCTCCATCAAGGAGTCCCCCTTTAAACAGGGCTTGGAATGACCAACGACGTAAAACGCGGAAATTCTTACGGCCCAAAACATGCACGCTTCCCAGCCTTGAAATAGTTGATGTCAACTTTTTGCCGACAAAAATCAGGAGTACTAAAAATAAAAAACAGTACCACCTCCAGAAGCCTGCGTCTGCGTCTTTTTAGCCCGTCCGTCCACTCCCACCTCCACACATTTTTGGCTGCAGAGTCGTAGTATTTGTCACCGCGGTTTACAATCACACAAGACGCCATTGAAAAATCCACCACGCTATCCCAGATGCCCCGGCAATGTTGACATTCTACGTTCCTCCGAAACATAAAGAGCAACTTATCTGCTTTTCGGGGTGAAAGTCGTCGGCAACGCCGCGGTAAGAAAGGAATTTGCCACAGAAATTTTATATCAAATCCGATTTTTTTACGCAGAAATATAAAAGCGGAAATCCACATTTCCGTGGAAAATTCCAAGCCTTGTTTAAATAATGCAAATTACGGAGCGAGGGTGAATCAATATTGAAATAATCTCGATATTAGCAGTCCAGAATATAACTAGCACACAGTTGTGTGGAATAACTTGAAGAATTATCTACTAAGAATCTGCAGGCTTCAAAAATATTAGCCAATATTTTTAGGATACTAAAAAACACACAACTTCATCTCCAAGAGCAAGTTTCCGCATAACAGAAAACCAAGCAGGCAAACAAGAGAGTAATGCATTCACTCACAGTGCAAGAGTAGGAGACTCCGCCCTCAGTGCTGAACCTATCAATCAGCTTGTCCCTATCAGTCTCAGGGAACAGCTGGTGCTTGGAGTCACGGATGATGTCCATCTCGTTCAGCTCCACGTTTTCCATGCAGCCTTCAAAGTTCTGGCGAATGGTCAAGCCGGACTGGGCAAAGTATGGCACTCCCCCCAGGAACACCTAAATAAGCAAGGGTCTTAAAGATCCCAAGGTCAAACATTACAAAAAGTACAATTTGGGAGGTTGCACACGGATCTCTTGTAACAGCTGTATAGCAGTGCATCCACATGGTATCGGTTCGTATTTCACCTCATAATAGAGAATTCTGACCACATAACCTGAACTTGCAGATACAACCATATGCAATCCTATTGCAATTTCTAACCAACTCAAGCACAGACACTACAAGTTAATGCATGTGCTAGGGTATAGTCGTCTCTCTGCTTGACTCCAGAATGATGGTGACAGATGTCTAATATTTGCTTTGTGTAGCACAACTATAAGTTTGACCTAGTACTACGTCAGCAGCACAATTGCACTCAGAGGTCACGATACTATGAGTGAGCGGGTAGAAGGCACTTTTGATCCAATTCCATGTTTTGCGATATGTGGACACTTGTGGAAAGTTGGGAAAAATTTGATAAATACATTATATTGTCTCAATGTCTGAACAAAACGCAAATGTCTTTGAAGACAAGTTTCAATGGGTACTTGTACTCTTCTCAAGCTTGTGTTCAAAAGCACGTGAAGCATCACTGTGCTGAGTGTACACTGAATTTAAAACACACTTAAGGATACTTCCGCGCACAGACGTGATCCTTTCAAAAATTCTAGCACCCAATCTTGAATACTCACGATTTTAAATACCAAGATATGCAACAAGAATTCGGCTTTTATCTGTAGCATTTTGGCATACCCTTCCAGGAATTTGTCTGCACTCGCATTAGTTATTACAGGTAAGTACATTTACACAATCATATAGCTTTAATGAGATCCAGCTTATGTTTCAATAACTGATTAAACGTTGTGTTGAATGTGGTACATCAAAATAAGACAGAACAATGTGAGCCGATGATTTGAACTTACGTCTCTGTCTATATCCAGTCGGAAGAAATCACCGTAGATAATGCCGATGCTGGCAACACGGTCGACCATCATTGAAACGTTACGATAATTTCGTTTGATCAGCACGTCATGCCACTGGTTGTTATCAAGAAGACTACCGCCTTCCAATTCAAGATCACCACTGCCGTATTCCCCCTTCAGACCTGCAAAGAGATACATCGAATGATTCTCCAAGGATTTTGAGGACTGTAAAGTACGGAATTTTAAGCTTGAAAATACAAAGTGCCTGGAACGCACGTTTTCACTCTAAAATGCAGAATGCGCTCCGGCAAAAAAAATGGTTGGTTACTTCTGTTGAGGGCTTCTTTGTAACATGTTGTGACACCCTACAAACTGTTAACTTCTTCAGTACCCAGGTTTTTAATAATTTCATTTTTCGTGTCAAAGTTATTTTACGCAAAAAGTAGACAGCAATGTTTGCTATAGATGAACACTATCTCCAATTACTGAATCCATCAACTTTGGACATGAGTTGCAAAGTGAAGGTCTAACTTGTATTTCTCATGAAATTTTTCAAGCATTTTCGAAATTTAGAACTTTCCACAAGTTTTCCGTGCATGACAAATTATTTTTGTCATTTCCCAGATTTCCGTGAAGAGTGGAAACCAACGACCTCTAGCTGATGACACGGCAATAGCATTTTTACCAAAAGCATTGTCCCAATAAATGATTCTGTTCACCAAATAAGGCGTCCCCGCTATGAAAAAAGATGGCCTCAGTGGTTGTCTGCCTGATATGAGCACTCATAAGTGCTTTGCTAAAGTTTCCCATTAGAAATCTTGCTTTTGTTGCATCACTAGTTTCTACTGATTTTTGGACACAATAACTAAGCATAATCAGAGAAATTAAACCTGTTCAGCAGCACTATATTGTACTTACTAAAATCCCTAATTTCTCTGATTATGAACTTTCGTGCATGGATAAAGATTTCTAATTCAAGATCAGTAACAGTCGTTTTCAAAAACTCAAAAAATATTGAGGAAAATTGTTCTTGTTAAAATTCAGCTCTTTCAAATACTTCAGTATTATTTTTCACCCAGTTTCCTTCTGGGTTTTTGCCGCAACTCCGTGAAATTTTGAAGTGATAAATAATTCTAGATATGTTTCAGAAAAGTAGATAAAGAAAATGACAAAATCTCTTCTCGTTGAAATACGACAAAAACATTTCTGGCTAATTTTTCAATAATTTGGCATCAATTTCGCCTGGTTTCCTTTGGGGTTTATTGCCACAGTCTCTACAAAGCCAGGGAAATTTTTTGAAATTCACTACGCACCAACTCTAATGCTGAGGAACAGGCGTCCCATCTTAAGCTCAAGGGCAAAGTAGTCGCCCTGCTTGCCACCAGCATAGAACATAATGCCATTAGGTTTGTTGGTCAGGAAACGTAAACGTAGGAAGTCCGTGTTGCTCTGCACAAAGTATTGGTCGCTGGAGCTGAGATCATAGCGGATGAAACCATTGGTAAACGACGCAGAGAATGCCTCTGAAATAGTGAAAAGAATAGATGACAGAAAGACATTACTAGTGTTGAGCAACGCTCTGCTATGTGACACGAGCATTATCCAGTCACAATTACCCATGAAGAATAACAAATGATAAGTATTTTATTATTTCGCCACATGACTGATTGCTCATATCTCACAATTTTGAGGTCTGACAAGATTTCTTCTGGCCCATGGCTTGAGCTTCATATACACCCTACTGACAGTGCAGATGTTTTGAATCCAGTAAATATCAAGAATAACAATCGTCATCCAGTCTAATCACAACAGTTACATCTATCTTGCCCATGTTGTCTCTGTGTGCATGAACATGTCTACTTGTTGAAACCTCTGGGTTATCTAGTGGCTGTAGAATGTTGTTGAGAAATTACAGCACAAGCCAAAAGCAATCAGACAAAATGACCCAGAATTCCCCGTTATGACAGCTGGGTGGAAGCCAAATTCCTCGTCAGGGTTGTCTCCCCTCATAGCCGGGAAAGAAAGGAAATTACCAGAAATTGATTAAGGAGACTTTTGTCCTGTACTGTAAATCAATTAATGGATATATATCAAATTTAGCAGCATGTCCCTGCCTTAGTACCTCAGCTTTTAGCCGATTAAATAAGATGATTGGTGATGTAATTATTACACAATTTATCTCTAAAATACACTAAAATAAGGTAAAAATATACAATTACCTACAATAAAGCATCTACTAGAAGTAACTGACAGTTCAAAATTTGTTACGCAAATTGTGCGCCTTAAATCCCCTCAGGACCGAAAAAATGTGTGCCTTTTAAGTAAAACGCGGACAACAGTATCAGATCATACATAAATCTGACTAGTTTGTGTTTATGAATAATAACAACTTATGAATATTTCATCCATCCAAATGTCGTGGTTGGTAGTAAAGTGTTTTTCAGGTTTCGAAAAGGAGGACACTTGAAAGCCCCTTGGTAATTTTGTGTGCTTGGCGGGCTTTCGAGTAGAGTGATCCGTAGCAATTAAATTGCGCTGTTGTTGAAAAATGCATTAAATTTTGAAAGGTACTTTATCATAATCACGTGTCAGCCACTACTTGCCATAAGTACAACCAAACAGCTCAACTCTCATGGAGATCATGTTGCGCCACCTTTGCGGGCTGAAGCGGACGTAGCGTGCCACGATCGGCTTGGCAAGGAACACATTGGCTATGGTGTTGTCATCGGTGTTGGCATCAAGCAGCTAAGGACAGAGAAGGTGGACACATGAGACTTCAGAACACTTGTCAAGATCCTAACGTAGGTTTGTGTTGATAAGTAGACGGTTCAAAATAACCATACCAGACAAGAGAGGTCTGTTTTATGAAAAGGGGTTAACGACTGACAGAAAAATCAGCAGTACACTCCCCACAACTATTTAAGAAAAATAATTAGACCTCACCTGAGCCAAAACGTCTCTGGGAATATATGTATTACTCCTAGTTCTTGAGATTATTTCTATAAACTATTTCTAGAATGTAATAATTACTTGGATGACAACCTTTTTTGGGATTATGCTCCGCACAACTATTTCACAAAAATAATTAATTTAAACCTCAGCTGAGCAAAAGCACAAAGTCTTTGAGAATTTTGAGAACATACTTCTTCCCTAGACCCGTACTCTCCTAGGCACCAATAAGTTTGTACGTCAATGATTCAAGAAGCCAGCTGCCCTAGCCTCGCCCATTCTCCCCCACCCCATTTGCTTACCATTGGCTCATTGTTTTCATCCGTCACATAGATCCACGTGACCTTGTCGGTGCTATATAGTAGATAGAACTGCTGCACATATTGTCCACTGCCACGTAGTCCTTGCGTCTGCACACGCGTGATCAGGTGCCGCTCACCAAGGTCGATCTCCAAGTATTGGAAGTAGTCACTGTTAAACGCCTGCCACGCTGAAATCAGGGTAGAGACCTTAATGAATTTAAATGGTTCATATACAACAAGGGCCTCAATGCCTCAGATTTGTGAGGCGAATATCGGCCCCATTCCCCATGAATTATATTTCAAATTAGCATGAAATTTGCCCCATTAGGCCCAATAATTCTAATTCAGTGATTAAAAAAATTCTTTAAGGTTAGAAACACTTCAGAGAAACATCAGTTTTGGCTACTTCAGGTGGCGACCAGAATGAAATTGGTTTTGTGACCTGGGAGAAGGGGTTTTCCTTCAACCGAAAAATTCTCATCAGAAGGGGAGAAGGGGTTTTCCTTCGACCGAAAAATTCTCATCAGAAGGCACAGGCATCTTTTCCTTTTAGGAGAGTGAAGGCCCAGTATGATTACATTATTCATGATTCTACAGAGTAACAATTCCATATTGTAAGGCTGCCTGAAAATGTGGCCTTCTTCCTTTACTTTTTTAATAAAAACATTTCAGTTTGAACATGGAAATCGTGCTTCTAAACTCTACTTTGCATGTCGCAATCAGTGTTCAGCATTAGTTTCCAAAAAATGAACAAAAGAATCAGTAAGCTACACGCTCATATTACTTTGAGGGTGTCAAACGCACTGTCTCTCATTTTTTGGATTAACGGGCTAATCTAGTACGTTTTACATCAAGTTTACTGGTACAAAAGTTGGAAACTTGCACTGATAACATTTCATGACCTCCATGTGTAAACTTTAAGAGTTATAAACTAGAATGCATTCGTGATAAAGTTGTTTATGAAATCAAGTTTTGAAAATTACAATGCTCTTCTTAAAATCTCCCAATGCAGATAACATCGTCACTGCTGAACACCATTTCCATGAGGCAGTCACCACATATCTCCCCCTTTCACATAACACAACTGCTATCTCCAAAGCCATTTCTTCAACAAATTAGGCCATTTTGAATGTTTGGTAACAGTTCAATATACAGATTCCAAGGCTTTACATAAAAAAACACCTATATTTAGTATAATGATCATTTTCACAGAGGATTCAGATTTTGAGAACCAATTTAATGCCTGTTTTGTTCAGTGGAGAAAATTGGTTCTCAAAATGCGGGACTATGATCCAGTATGGACATGAACATTCGAAAAAGTTCGTCAATGAAGTTTGAAATTTTGCCGATATTGAATTTTTTTGTAGTGATTCTTACCACTATCATGATAGAGGCGAGCCTGGCTGGGGGCCCTCTCTGCACTGGTGTATGAAGATGCATCAATCTGGTTGTCTTTGATACGGCCTGTCTGCATACCGAGTAAACTCTCTGATCGACATTCCTCTGCAAAACAAGATAATACGAATGAAAAGCTCACATAAGGAACATCAGCTTACACTAAAGAACACTAAGCCTTACATTACTCGAAATTTGTGCAGTAACTATATTTGGATTTTAAATTGATGTGCTCAAGCAATAGTTAAAACCATTGTATGCGCCCAGGGCATTGAGAAGTATTAAGACTTACCAGGTCCGTAGCCAAGTAGTAGTGCTTAGTAATTTACACTGCTACATAAACCTGGCCAAATTATTATTAGGTATTGTTTTTAATTTTTGCATTTTAATTTTATTTGGTTGGTCCAAAACGTAAAAATGATGACACACTAAACAAGATGGTGGATGCTAAGCTATATTTTTTTGCAGAAATGAATCTATTTAGAAAATATACTTCCGAAAACATTCCAATAGCATTAGACAACACTGAATTCCCATTTTGGTGCGCTCAATTACTAGTATTCTCATATGTTAACAAAACTGTGTGGATCACTTCCAATTAATCGAGCATTTTTTACCGGATCCACAAATCAATAATCAGCCACTGCTCTACAAGCATCAGCTGCGTTTATCAACAGATTTTGTTATTCCAGCCTCGTTGTAGCATGGATTAACCAAACATACACAACAACCAATGGCCAGCGATTCAATCACTACAGCAAAATACAACAATCTGATCAATCTTTATCTTAGCTGATATTGGACTGGCACCCTGTCTAGTGTTCTTGGTACATGTTCTTGAACGTTCTGCTATACCGTTTGCAAACTTCTGAGATACGTTTGGAAATCTTGAGGCTGAGCTATGGTCGAAAAAATCTAATGTTTGAAAAGACTGAGATTTTCCTGCTTTACAAAACAAGCGACTGAATGCATTGCCTTGTTTACACCAAAGTCTATATGAAGAAATGAAGACATTCTCAGCAGGGAGAAATGATGGGCAACTACAGCTGTTTAGAACTGCAAGAAAGGAAGATCAGAATGCTAAAAACAGAATGCTTAATATGAGCCATTACATGTTTGCGTTCTCTAGATAAAACCCCGTAGTCTGTTTTCCACTGTGTTGCATGAGATACATTCAACATTTGGATTTTAACAATAACTCTGAAGCGCATAAAGGAAACATTTACTTTTGACCAAAAATTATAAGCTGGGATGCACAAAACTTCAGAACTTATCCACTAGATAAGTTTGATTCTTGCGTGACATCGAGTATGATAATCATTCCACTATTCCGAGGTTTAGTACCTGCCACTACTATGACGCGATTTGGACTCACAAATAGGAACAGAAACAAACAGCCACATTGCAGTTTCAAAAATTTTACAGGTCTTATTTTCAGGGCTTGGAATGACCAATGACAAAAAACGCGGAAACTTTTACGGCCCAAATCATGCCCGAGATAACCAGCCTTTGAAATGGTCAATGTGAACCTTTCCGCGACAAAAATCGGGCGGACTAAAAAAATTTTTAAAAAAAATAAAAAAAACGTTACCACCATCAGGGTAGCATGCGTCTGCGTCCTTTTCGCTCGCCCGTCCACTCCCAACCCACACAAATTTGGCTGCAGAGCGGTAGTATTTGTCGCCGCGCTTAACAATAACACGAGCCGCCATTGAAAATCAGACCACGCTTTACCCAGATGCCCTGGCAATGTTGACAATTTACGTTCCTCCGAAACATAAAGACTTCCGCTTTCCGAGGTGAACGTCGTCTGCAACGCCGCGGTAAGAAAGGAATTTGCCGCGGAAATTTCATATCAAATCCGATTTTTTTTACGCGGAAATATTATAAAAAAAGCGGAAAGCACATTTCAAAAAAGCGGAAATCCGCATTTCCGCGGAAAATTCCAAGCCCTGTATTTTTTCTTATTCTGGTAACCTTAAGGACAACTTAGCACTTGAAAATTTTACAAAATTATGCGCCCCGACAAAGACTGCACCAATTGCATGCTCCCGAAAAGTAGAGAAGGATTAATATTGACCGGCTCCATATAGCCAGGTAACAATTTTTTCAAAGTGCTTAGTAATTTACAGCGCTACATAAATCTGGTCAAATTAGAAATTTCAACTGTTTTAAATTTTGACATTTTCATTTGACTGGGTCCGTAACGCCAAAACTGACGTCATACTTAAAAGTGAATAACAACGAGCAATAACGCCACGCTATTGTTGCTAACTATCATTTAACTCAGGGCTCTGGATTTCTTCTGTAGGTTTGAAAAATAAAACGAATGCACTGGAAAATATGAAAGTTGTTTTCATACAATACTTGAAGCGACTGCTTTCATTACAAGTCCATTACACAGTTTCCATGGAGATGCCAATATATGTAATCAATGAAGACGGACATGTCTACAATATACGATGTACGCAAAATTACTGCGAAAGCAGTAGATTTCTTCATTGTGAACTCCTATGAGACTCACATACACCTTGGAGAGAGTAAAAAGGAAATGCCTCAGCCACAATTTCACACGCACACCTGCTACGGTAAAATCTTGCCACTTAAGTACACAATATAGCGGATAAGTGGATTTTCCTTGTCTCACTTTTCCACAGAAGACGTAGCATAAAACTAAAGCTTTATAAGTCTTGTACTACTATAGCGATTACCATCAGAAAATGTTTTGAAAATTTGTGAGCATTCACGATAATGCTAGACCTTGAAAAACAGAAAAAGGCTAATTTTGGAAAATTATCTTTGGCCAAAATTGATGAGATTTTTATGTAAATGTTAAAATAATTCATCAACGCATAGCAAATTTCAAAAAAATAATAATTTATGGTCAAATCTCACCACCTGTGGACTAAAATGACTTCCAAATTGTCATTTTTTTCATTTCAAGTTTTTTTAACATTGTTGCGAAAGACCACAAAATTTCAAATTGTGTACGTTGGTTGACATGGTGATGAACATGAACATGGCAGAGCATTGTTGGGTAGCACACCATATTTTTATAAAAAAAACAATGCACAATAAAAATTCACTTATCACAGATTGGATGGATTTTACACTATTTTGCTTAACCACTAACACTACAACTCCCCTTTTTGCACAGTTCCGCCCTATGGGAAATTCTCGGACTTAATAAACCATCGCCACTCCTTTCAAAACAGGCAGATTGAAGTGTGGAGTTGCGCAAATCTGCTTCAGAGGGAAATGTTAACAAATTACTCCAGAGTAATGGCTACAGTCATCACCTCAATTAGGCGAGACTCAATAAGACATTTATCATTACCAGGTCTTTTATTATCATCTATATACCGTAGTTGGGCAATAGTTGGATATAACATGACTTTGTCTGTATGTTAAGAATCAGTTTGATACCCACGTGCATCATTCAGTGGAGAATACTGGTTCTCAAAATTCGGCCACCTTATATCCAAGGAATCAGCTAACAGAAATGTTACAGAATGACCCTGATCAGTCTAGAGAGCTAAATGATGGGAGAGATGTTTTGTTGTCTCGACAGTATGCTTCAAACACTCCAACCAGCACTTAAATCAAAGAACTAAGGGTAACTCCGACCAGCACTTAAATCAGAGAACTATAAGGGTAACTCCGACGTCGTGGGAAAGGCAAGTGGAGCTGCGGTGAAGTTGCGATACACCAAAGTTCCTCATTGTGGTGTTGGCAGGAAAGGGACAAAAATGGCGACCCACTAGGAATATGATTTATAACCTAGAATAGTACATCACAATACCAACATTATGATTCACTTGAAATCCAGTTATCAACACATACTGCACTAACAGTGATTTAGTCTTTGAAGGCAAAATTAGCTGGCTTGTTGATAGACAGATAATCAGCTAAGGCCAATCACATTAGAATTGTGTGCAATCAATCTGTAGGCTTGACACAAATGTTAGTGGTTTTAAATTGGGACCACATGCAACCACAGTAATATCCTGATATGTGAAACCCAGTCAGTTCTTTGCCAAAAGGTTTAGGTAAATTTCATTTTAGTCCTTTGACAACTGGAAGAAATATAGGGTTCTCTGCTGAGGCAAACTAGTGGTGGAGTGTATATTTCATCTGCTTGTTGTTCACTTTGAATTCAAGCTAAATCTCAATCTGCATTATGTTAACTTCGTGATTTTCATTCTTGAAACCAATAGCAGAGATTAGTTTATTGTACCATGGGAGATTTCTCTTATTCCTATAAGCTTGGTGAGCAAGCTGCACCCAACATCTTTCGACAGTGTCTGCAAGTTTCCTATGAATATGACTAGCTATCTGAGATATATGATAAACATTGATGAAGTTGGCTAAATTAAGACATTTTTCTAGGGTCCTTCTTAACATTAAATTTGAATATAACATGAGAAAGCAAAAAGAAAATTCTGGATGCTGCTTCAGCTCTAATAGGTAAATTTTCTGGCTTCGTCAGAGGAACTTTGAATATTTTTCAGACAGTAATTTTTGGAAGATTACATTGGTCTCAAACTCATAGTCCTTGGACGACTAATTCAACTGTATACAAAGCCAACCAAGTTTGAGTGGTGATCGGGCAACCTTAAAACATTTAGCATGCACCCACATATGGTAACCTTACACTGAACAATGGTTGTAAATTAAAAACAGACAAGAGGGGAAACCAAACCACCTGTTCCAGGACACAAGCCCCACCACAACATGCTCGATAAGAAAGACTTAGAAAAGGTTCTGGAAACCCACCCCACATTGGCAGATCCAGGATGTCAGTAGGGGAGCCCAACTATGTCCTGAAGGAAAACATTTGCAATAGCCTCAAAAGTGGTATGTCAATGTCTTAGTTTTTGGGGGCAGATTCAATTCTTCTCAGTCTTGGCGTGTGTGTTGTACTGCAGTTATTCAAAATTGAGAGGTAAAAAATCTTAGAAGGGAGCCAAAAGACAGCAAGCAATGGTGAAAGTGCAATTTTCTACTCAAGACATTTCGATGACTTCATATTGCCTACTGTTGTTTGTGATGGAAACATATGGACAGATTTTTCACGACAGAAGCGACTTTAACATACAAAAGAAAAAAGCAAAACAGTCCATAAACTTAAGTGAAATGAGGAAATGGTTTAAAGGTACCTTGTTTGAAGCTGGATACGAGACAGTTTAAGAAGGTCAGTCAAATCAATAATCATAATCATTAGTTGCACAAAAAGCAGAGATCTATATATCTAGTGGTCTCTCAGTCGCCTAAGGCAACTAAATTTCTAGCCAAACGCAAAAATTTCACCTATTCTCTTGCCCAGCTGGCGACCTAGATTTATGGTTAGCAACCTTACAATAACTTGTTTTCTAAGCATTTATGAAATTGTGTTGATATTTACAAGCAAAGTAACTCGACAGTGTGATAGAGTATTTCCCAGTAAACATGTTGTCTTTTCAACAGATGACGCATCACAGGAATACCACCTCCACATTTGAGCAAAGTCGATATCTTCCATTTATATCCGACTATGTCCCCGCAACTTCAAATTCAAATTTGGACAAATGCAGCATTTCCCAGCAGTTACCATTTAATGCAAGGTCTCGTGACCAGTCACAGCAAATACACATGCATAACTATATCCAAGCCAATTAAAACAGCTGGAATTAGGAAGAAAACAAGCCTGCTCAATCGCTTCAAAGCTCTTGGACAGTGAATAGGTCGTCAGCCTACCGACATGTAACACGGCTCTGCGGCTTGAAATGGCTGAGCTAGCCAGTAAAAAATAACTCGAGACCTGCATGTCGATACTATAATGACCTTTTAGTGTGTTCACGAAAGAAATTGTTCTGCTCAAATTGCAATTTCACGAGTTCATTGCTATGTAGTCGGACCTAAAGCTAAGTAGGACGTACCTTTAACAACATAGGCCTTACAAATGCCCTTCAATGTAGGTTCGGTTTCTATTGAAGAGAAGCCTTGACAAAAGCGACAACTTTTAGCTAGATACGAGAGACTTGGGAGTCCTGGAACTTTTTGGTTTGAATTTTGAGTACTTTCCCAGCCTAATATCCGGTTTAGTTGCCAATGAGTCCCAGGAAGGTTATTTAGATTTCACATTTTCTGATAAGATGTCTGCAACAGATGGGTGATGATTTTGAAATCATTGAAAAGACCACACCATGCTTTCTTATTTTGTTTATTTCAGTAAAGCTTCTAGAGCAGGAAACTGAAATTTGTGACTGAAAGTGCGACTGACTTCCATTTTATGAGAGGTACCGCAATGGGCCATGTGCGTAGCATATGCTTACAGTCAGGTGATTTAAAAACGCACAGCAAGATTGGCGATTTTTCAATATTATGGGCTGTTTCCATTCTTTGGAAATAATGATGACTTGAGTATTTTTCAACATTAAGCACATAATCTGAACATTTCATTGATTTCATTACAATTCTGTAGTGAGAAAAGAAGTTTTTCTTAGAAGGATGATTGTCTCTTGACGACTGAATTAGATCGCGATGGCCAACGATAATTGAAGCCCAACGCAGAATATGCAAGGCATTTTTATGTACTTTGTACTAAGGTTCTACAGTTTTTGAAAATGAAAAATTTTGCAGTAATAGCAAGACCAGATTAGTATGTCACAAATTCAACAATCTGTGTAATGTAACAAAAAATACGACTGCTATTTTTACATAAATACGTTATGCTCAAGGAGAGTTGATTTGTCATAGAAACCAAACTAAGATACTATAATGGGAAATTCCTAACAGCCATTTTGAATTTTTGTGGTAACTAGTAAAGTTTTCATTTTAAAAAGGTGTCATGATAATTGACCGAGACGTTATTTCGATACGAATGTACCTTTCTTGAAAACGAACATTTGACTTAAAAAAGGTATTCATGTACTAACATAAATGGCACATAAATATAAAATATATGTTTATAATCCCTGGTCTTTTTTCTTTCAGAAAATATATACTTTTATTAGTTGAAAAGACTGTTTTTTTATATAGGTTAGAAGAGATTCCACTTAACTAAGGTTTGAGAACATACCTGAGAAGCATGAATATTCCCCCAGGTGGATAACTGGCAGACATTAATAACACTGTTTGCTCACAGAAAGCAGGATCTATCAAACTGAGAAATTAAAAAACAGAAAATGTTTCTTTACAACACGAACATGTTAATTTGTTAAGACTCGGGACCACGTTACTGTTGTCCTTTTTGTCAGTACTCAAAAGTATGAAACCAATTCAATATTTTGTTTCCTAACTTTATGCATGAACCAGGCTTTGTACGTGAAATAACAAAACGCTGAATTGCTAAGCAAGGTTTCTGGCCAGAGGTGACCTACATTTTCAAATCAACAAGTTGAACATGAAGGACTGGTTCACAGCTAAGAACCATAAGTAATAAGTTCAATAACACAGGACACCAGCACAGATTTAATCAGGTAACAGACTCTACTTAATTACTGCACAGAGACACAAAGATAAATTAGAAATTAACGCAAAAAGTGTTAAGAAGTCAGGGACAGAATGAGTCACTTATAACGTCAGCTAATGGGATCACTTTTGCCAGGTGAGATATCAGATGTAAGCTAATTCAATTATTTTGGGTAAATGCATTCTATAAAATATATCTGATTCAACAAAAGTTGACAAAACGATAACCACCCTTGAAAATGTGAGACTTTCGGTCTGGGAAATGCGACATTTTCAGAGAGCAAATGCATTTATCTGCAAAATAACAAACGCAACACAGGTGTGCTATTTCCAAAATAGGTCAAGAATGCCGCCATATTATAAATTACTCACTACCATATAGTATCTATGTAAAATTACTAAAGAATCTGCTTTTTAAAAAGTGTGTATAACGTCCACTAGAAATACATATAATAATTTTCAACTCACGTTGTTCTTTTGGCGTCGCTGTCCTAAACAAAGCTAAAATTAAAACAAGAAATAGGCCGGTGGTGGCCATTCCCATCGTCGGCTCAATGCTTCACTATTAGGTCACGTGACCTAGAACGGTTGTTTGAGTCATCGCGCGCTAACGCTGGGGACATCTTTTGTAAACTACAGGAAATAAATCATCGGTGCGATCCCGCCAGACGCCAACTAAGTCTGGCAGATGTCTTTCAAGTTGTGCAACAACGCCACCGCAGGACATTTTATTTTCAGGTTTTATACGCCGCTCTTGTCAATTTGTCGGTCAGTTATTTTTAAACAAATGGCGTCAAATGACGTTCACGACTTGTTTACAATAAAAATTGTGACAAAACGTCCTGTCATTCAGGCTCAATAAATAAAACGGTGATGTCACCGAGACATTTTTAAAAAACAAACCATGGGTACCAGAGTTGATATTAAGTATTTTTAAAATGATTATTTACAAGACGACACATGTAAAATTCAATCATATAAGTGTCAAGAAACGATCATCATATGATCATTGACTGTAATATATTGCATAATACCAGGAAGGCATACCTCAGTTCCTGGTCGTACAACGTAACAGAAATTTAAAAACAATTTATTTAGTACACTATATGGATAAACCAAAAATGTTAAAAACTTATTTCCGTGGTGGTCCGTAATACAAAGCAGTGGAGAATTACATATACTGTATATGTGCCCAGGCATTTTCTGCCGTCGATGGCCGGTAAGTGATTGCAGGCTTCTGCAAAACAACGCCTGAAGAATACCGTCGCTGTTGATTCCCGGCAGTACCCAGTCGCCACCTCCTAGAAATGCATTTTTAAAGCGAGGAGCCCGATCGCGAGCTGTGGCCTCTGCAGTGACTCGAAACCCTGCAGCTACTGTCACCCGTGCCTTAGTCCGAACGGGGTACTCCAGAGCGTGCAATTTCCGGGAACAAGCAGTGATTCGCCCGGTGCTCATGGTGTTGTCTCCCAACCCAGAACCTGCCAAGCAGCCCTGCAGAGATGTTAAGTAGTGGAAGTGAATCAGGCTCAGATCGTCACCCAGTGAAGTTGTACAGTCCGTCGTCAAATTAACTAGGCGGTGAGCCAAACTTAGTTGATAAGTTTATTGTGGACTAGAAGGTGTTAGGTGTGTGGCGATGGAGTCACGCGGCGGCGGGATGTAAGCTGCTGCAAATTCACTGCAAAGTTCCAAAGAACAAACCACGCGAGTGTTTTGTTGGAATATCGTTTCTAACAATACGATCGTATAGCTAGCCATGTGGCCAATTAAAATGGTAAGATCCGACTGAAGTATAAACCAGACTGGAAGCTGGATTACAATTTTTTCGCCGCTCAGGTTTTTAGAAGTTTCGTTAGTGATGACAAGAACCCACGTGCGCTAATTCAAGTGAAAGGATTGAACGTGTATTCTGTTTAAAAAGGGGCATTATGTAACTTAAATTGACGATTTGTTTATTTAAGGTGGTTCAATGACCTTCGAAAAACTAATTATTTGAATTAAGTGAAGCCCTTCACCCACTCAATTACACAATGAATATGATTCGGTATTATAAAAATCATTTCTACTAGTGGATCAACGTATTCGGTCTCCTCCTTTTGCTGCCGCGTTCGCGGGGTTACAAAAACAAGTGATTCATAGAGCAAATGCTTCAGCAAATTAAAGCAGTCTATCTTAGGGCAGTGTCATTCAAATAATGAATACCTGGCTTTCCTTTTCAGTTAGCCTAGGCCATGCAGTCCTATCATAGCAGACGTCTTAAAAGTGGTGTGGAACGAGGCCAAGTTTTCAGACTATGCCCGATTTCCACTCGCAGTTGAGGTGTCTGCTGGTACAGCAGTACGACCCGTTTGTCTCTAACCGACGAGCACTAAAAAGTGCTCTTGGCATCTTCTTTACTAGAAAGGCAGGCTTTACCTGCGAGGGTTGAGCACGCCTTTTTGAAAACTCATTCTGCATCCCGCCCTCTTACAAGGCAAAACACATCTTATAAGCTAGTCCCAGTAGGGCTATAGACGTCACAGGTGTGTAAAGTCTCACAACTGGCCCTAGCGCTGGCTGTAGATATTTTGTTAATACCTATGACACAATGGGATGCACTACAAATTTGATAATATTTACTTAATGGGACATTTTCAGTGCCGACAGTTCATTCTAGTCAAAGGATCCAACGTTTGGCAAAGCATCAAAACTGGACGGGTGAACCAAGCGGGGTGTGTCACTGTTCGCGCAGGTAACATCAATATATTCCACGAATTACCAAGGTATTCTTTGGAGTTTCACGAATCATGGCAGATTTTTGTCAGGTTCCTTCCCTGGTTGCCTTTGATTCTCACCTACATTCACCACCTATTTCCATCTCCCCCTCAGCACAGATCCCTCCGTCGATCCCTCCACCTCGGTCACCAGAGTGACACTTCTCGTTCACGCTTACAAATTCTGGCTAATCATCACGAGAACCTAGATCTACAAATTTTTGTTCACGCTATGTGGCGGACTTAGAGAGGGGCCAAGGGGGCTATGCCCCCCCTAAAATTTTTCCAGATTCCATTAGGCAGTTCGAAGGTGCTTATTTCTGACGGGCAAAATCCTGGCTAATATGCTGCCCTGCCACCCCCCCCCCCTCCCCCAACTCNCATGCAATGCTTCAAAATTAGGCAAGCCATTAAATGGAGTTGGTATGACAGGGAGAATTCTTTCGGTGTGAGCAGGTGACGATCACAAAGCTTTGTGTATGTGAATTCTCTCGAAAAGTAAACAATCAACTGTCCGCTGCAATCAATGGACAAGGTACAAAGAGGCTTGTGGGACGTTCTGTGGCACACTCTAAAATAAATTGTCAGACAACGCATGCGATTACAGTCAAGGGGTCATGACTGTAGCGAAAAATGGAATCCGAAAATGGCTTGCTGCAAAGGACGCGCCTCACTTCAGCGAATCGCCAGCTGTCGACTTCACTCGATGATGTTTACATGTCAAATAAATCCAAGAAGCAGTTGCAGAAAGTTAGAGAATCGTTTAATGTTCTTCACAGTTGTAAGTCAGATCCAACGCTGCTGGCTAATTTGCCAAGTGAAGTTAAACAGACCACACGAGAAACAGGACCAAAGGCGCCAATTGTTTCTGCCGAGGGAAAAGACACACAACGGAAATATTCACGATTTCTGAAACGGAATAAAAGACCCAATTCACCCAGAAATAGCTTGCCATCGCTACCTTTGCTTCCGTTGGCTCTATGTCAGCAACTTCGACCATCTGTAAGTTACGAGAAAGCATTGAATTGCGTTCGAGATTCTATTGAGCGACTAGATATTGTAAGCAGCAAAAGTGTGAATGTTCTAAGCAACACTGGAGCGAAGAAAACACCTTGGCCTAAATCTGACTTTGATTTCAACACAACCTCAACAGCTCAACATCGGGAAAACTTGGTCGCCGAAGCATTGATTCATGACCCGAGATCTGTACATTTAGCTATTTTGCGAGCAAAGCACGGACTGGCAAAAACGCGCAGATTATCCGTTTCTGACGGTGAATTGGCAAACATTGATAAAAATGATATCGGCGCCGAAATCTACGTGGAGAGGCACTTACAACTGCAACAGGCACGTCAAACGCCTTTGCCCAGAATGGAGAGTAAAAACTTGTTTGCATTTTACAACACCACAGATGGAAGTCTCGAGAAATGGGGGCGTTTTCAGACGATTGGACGAGGCCCGATCGAACAGCCGTCTGCACTTGTCAAACCGCGCTTTCAAAGATGCTGCTGCTTAGCCGAGACGTGTGCTCGTCACAGCCTCGGGTCACACTGACAAGGATAGACTGGAGGGTATTCTGGGCAGTATGCAACAAAAAGGCAAGCATACGCACACTGAAGAGCGAATTGTTAAAAGATGTGACGGAACACTAGACTGAAAACGACAGACGAAATTTGAATAAATGCCATATAACCCTGTATACGCTTATTTAGGCAGATCAATGAGCTATACTCATTGGGCAGATTTACCAGTACGTGAAGCTGGCATATAAGATTTAGGCGCATGCGCCTATTATGCAAACCCGAGTACAACAAAAGAGCGAGCACGTGAGTGAATTTGTCTGCTACATTTTAACATCAAAATAGACCAGTCACATAAAAACACATAGTATCAGATAAGGATACCCACTTTCACCAACAAGTGAAGCTTAGGAGAATGTGCGTATAATGTGAAATACTTGAAAAAATAAGAGCGATTAGTCTTCACGTTGGTCACATCACGTGACCTGTAGTTATAAGTCTGAAAAGATCTCTGCCCCGACCGTGGTTCAAACCGGGGACTTCCTGCTAACCGTACGCGGCCCGCTTTATCTAGTCCACTGACCTATCGGTTAATTATAACACAATATCGGTACTTGAAAAAATATAAAAACTGGTCAACGCGGTAACACATACCCTCTAAACTTCAACCAGGAGACAGCGTAATCGTGGAAAGTTATGTATAAGTGTTTTAAAATGGGCTTTTGCACAAGATTTTTCTACTAAAACGCCTCGTACATAAGCGTATGCGCCTAAGCTCCTGGCTTAATTGAGTTTTACCCTAGTGAGATTTGTGGGCATGGGCTGTGTGTGCACAGAGTAACTTTTAAACTTACATTTTTTGAACAAAGGCAGTTCCAAGATCTATCAAAATTTTGTGACATGCTCAAAAGCAAAATTTACCAGGAAAAATTAGAAGCTATGCAAGTCAGTGGATCACAATTAGCATTTTAAGCTGGTCAGGTACTTGCATATTTTCACTGAAATGTTTATAAAAGCAAACAAAGGCTACATAAAAATTCTACCTTCAACAGTTCCAAAAGGACATTCCAAAGAACACTTAAAACAAAAGGGATATTCATTTTTTAAGACCTGGGTTTCTTAGTCATGGATATCACAGGCAATCACCATTTCGGAGAAAATTTGTTCCAAGTAAACAAGAGTTTGACATTTTCGAGGTTTATCATCACCTTAAATGAAAATGTGTTTTTGTCAAGCTGCTCACAAAACTGAATCTTGTTTGATGAACAACAATTCCAAACTGTAAAATATTGTCTTATGTATCATGTTCAATTGAGCTCAGAATACCCTAACATTCAAGAATCATTTATTCAGTATACAAGGTGAAAGGCCCAAAGTATACAGCTACAAAGAAACCACGTTTGTGTCCTGTTACACAATGTCACTCATCTCTTCGATGCCAAATGCAAGAACTTTTTACGGTGTATTCATATGGCTCACTCAGCAAGCTCATGAATCTGTGCCATGTTGGACCAATACAAATACATCCATTAAAACAAACAGACCTAAGATCTCAATTAGTCTGACATTCCACGCAGGACCTTAACGACAAGACTATACATTCAGCAACATATCTACAAAACAGTAGGTTTAACTCAGCAAAAGTATACATTTTCTGAAAGTAGAAATGTCAAAGAATTATAGACGCTGAGGTTAGCCAGTAGTGAAATATATCAAATAAACACAGAAAAATCAGGAGCCTCAACTGGGAATCGAACCACAGGTCTCTAGGTTGCCGGTCTAGTGCTCTTACCACTGAGCTACTGAGGACCAATATCTGTGCAATTACCGGCAATCTAGAGACCTGTAGTTAGATTCCCAGTTGGGGTTTCTGATTTTTCAGTGTTTTTTATTTCACTACTGGCCAACCTCAGCGTCTATATATTTACTATACCTCATTAACACATACTGGTAAATTGCTGATTGTATATATAAGTGTCAAAATCCCGTGCGAAAAAGGCGAAACTCCGCTCATGGGATATATGACATAACAGTTGGCTGTAAACAGTAATTGCACAGATAAAGAATTTGATCTCTGACTTTATACCAACCTGGTGTTAGTTAGGTCATGTGCTTTTTTAGTAAAATGTAGTCAAAAAGAAAGGCGCATTCATAACAAAACAACAGAATCAATAACATTGAGCAAATTTCTCCTCATATTTTAATACCAGAAGAAATTTGCTCAATGTTCTAGATAAAATCTCAAAAATATTGTAGTTTAGTTTTCATTTTATGAAACTTTAAAATGTTTTTCATTTAAACTCTATTCTTAAAGCCCTCTCATGCGTAAGTAGAACAATTCAGAAACAAATCTAAACAAAGTTTTGGAGGACAATTCATAAAGCATATTAACTTTAAGTTTCATGAGAGTCCGACTGGCAATTTATCAGATACATTGTTCCGATGGTTGGCCAAAATTGGAATTTTTCTAAGGCCCTATATAACATTAAAATCTGAAATTCATCTTCAACATGCAAACTGTTACATAATAAACACATTCGTTCACTGTATTCCACACACAAATGACATCAAGACTCCAAAAGATAATGATTTGCACATTGAAATCTCGTGATGAGGTAGGAAACAACAACCTGAAGTAGCCATTACAATTTAATAGGTACTACGATAAATTGAAGAACTAAGATCAACTTTGAACAACCTAACATATCTCAGTCTAGAATTATCTGCAACATCTTAGATCCAGCCCTGGAGATAGCAATATTTAATACACTGGGGAAATGTCTCAATAAATCTCTTGACATGTAACGCTTTGGTTTAACCAAACCTCCTTGAAACCAAATACTCTTAATATTTATGGTTAATAATTACATATTACAATTCAAAATACAGTCACTGTGTCTGCACATATCTTAAATTATTGAGTTCAGCTCATCAGAATCTTGCAGCATCATTGCTTTGAATCCGTGCTAAACCAAAATCACGTTCCTATCCATTGTTTAATTTTTGAGGGACCGCAAACATCAAACTTTAGACACTGATGAGCAGCAATTGCAGATCGAATTGTTGAATGTAAAGTTGTATTCTTACAGATTATGCAAACGTCAATTACCTATGGAGAAGTGTGTCACACGTGTAAAACCTACATGTAGAAAATATCTGAAGGCTTTAGCAAGACCTAGATGTGAAAATCATACTTTACTAAAAGAAAGAGCAAGACCTTATTTTGGAAATCCCCACAGAGAATATGTTATGATTGAAGTACAACTTTCAAGATAGTAAGCATGAATCTTGACTAACCTCGAAAAAGTTGGCTTGGCTGAATGCAATGGGGTCAATGCACCAACTTTTATTCCATCTATTGTTTGGTCTCAGAATCAGACGATTTTGCCATCTATATTACCTTTGACACATAAAATGACATGCTGGGTCAAGGCAAGGGTCTGGTCTCAAGCAGTACTGTCAGGAAACCCCTAATCCAGAAACAATTTCTAAATTGACTAAGGAACAAATTGAGACCAATTTCATCAAGAAAAATATGTAGTCAAAATTAAACTATTTTTGCCAGAAAACCAGACTCACAACAGCTTGAAATGCTTGAAAACCCAAGTCAAAACCTAGAGCCTCTCTAAATTTGGTTTTGTCATCTCAGAATCCTCACAGATGTCCCTAGTTCTTCTCTTTCTCATCTGGAGAGCCAGGAAACTGTTTGAATCGTTCCATAGACTTATTTTTTTGTTTGAGCTTGTCCAGTCTGTTCTTTGACTTTCCACCGATGGACGTGAACTCGACATTGATTTTCCTTCCTTTCAACTCCGTGTGGTGTAGCCTCAAAGCATGCTGCAAACACAACAGAAAAACACAATAATGAGGTTTGCCCGCAACAAAGACTCAGCCCAGTTTGGGAAGGGGGTACCACTAGAGGTTCTGCAATATCTTGACAGAGTCCTTTGTTTTGCTAATGAAATTACAACAGTCATGGAAAGAGTCCTGTGTTGACATCTCATCGGTCGAGTTTGGGCAACTCGACTGGTTCACTAAAGTCTTAAAATCTGCAGCTATCTTCAAAGAAACCACACACTTTCAGCTGATGTTATCATTTATTGGAGATTAACTTGCCAATGGGTAATCAGGAGCTACATTGCCCATCATAAACACAATTGCAAACACTGGGTTTGACAAGGGTATTTTTATTCATTTTGAAAGGTTTTTAAATAGAATTACATAGTTCGTGAAAAGTACATATTGTGCATGTTTTTGAATTTTGAAAATATGACAAGCTACCATACTCACTGTGTGGCTTTGCTTGTCCTTGAACTCTATGTATGCAAAACCTCTAGGTTTCCCTGAGTTTTTGTCTGTTGGGAGTCTGACATTTTCTACACCTCCTAGAGCGAATCAAAATTACAATATTGTCATGCTCTGTTCACAATACATTGCAACTGGGAAGTCGGGTGCAAATCTTACCTGTGACAAGATGTTCAGGAACAAGTCTAAGAGGAAATATGATTTGTTTGGTAACAGTTTGATGCCACTAACACCTGAGTTGGTGTAAGTTTATAAGAAATCTTCNGAGTTTGGGCAACTCGACTGGTTCACTAAAGTCTTAAAATCTGCAGCTATCTTCAAAGAAACCACACACTTTCAGCTGATGTTATCATTTATTGGAGATTAACTTGCCAATGGGTAATCAGGAGCTACATTGCCCATCATAAACACAATTGCAAACACTGGGTTTGACAAGGGTATTTTTATTCATTTTGAAAGGTTTTTAAATAGAATTATAATTATTTACATAGTTCGTGAAAAGTACATATTGTGCATGTTTTTGAATTTTGAAAATATGACAAGAGACTTGACTTAATTAATAACCTAAAACTAGAAAGTAGTTAACAGCCAGTATTCCACTTCATAGCATAGTGCTGCAATTATAAAGGGTCATAAACCAACAGTTGGAAACTGAGGAAAGCCAAGTGTCATAGCAAAATTCTTGGCATGCTCACACCAGAAATGCAAACCGTCTAGTATCTTAACAGCAATACTGGAAGTTTACAAAATCTGTGACCACACCAGTTTTTTGTACCAAAATCCTTCAATTGTAGGATTACCAGTAAATTATTAGGTAAAAATAATAGCAAAATTTTCGATGTCGGCCTTAAGTTTACGCATGGGTGAAGCTACAGTATTGAGATGGCAGTGAGGACCAACCAAAAGACAGAAGCACTATTTATGTTATCATCAGATTCAGGACGGAAATCAGCAAGAAACTGAAAAGCTTCTAATGTCATTGACATGATTCCTGGCCTAAATACAGAATAGTGGAGCCCAGTTGATATCATACTGGATAATAAAGTACTCCCATAGTTACCGTCACGAAATGTCAAAAAACAAATCATTTCCGACTGAATCCAAAACAAGTCACACTATGAAAAAATTTATTGCCATATTCCTGGATACTGTATTTAACAAATGAGCAATTTTATTTGATTCTCATTCACTTTTTAGCACGAGTACCTCAACTTCTACGTCTAAAACTAATATAAACTTTCGTAAATTCCTTTGCCATTAATTATCACATCTCAGTGACGGGGCTAAAAATCAGTCGTTTCCTGTTCATACATACTCTCATTATATAACTCCGAGACTTTCCACTCAGCAAGATTACAAGTGGTTACAATCACAGTCAAGTCAAAACATTCTTAATGGAATATCCAGCTTATTATCATAATTTATGTTGGACCCAAGGTTATGACATTAAGCAGCCTCTACCTTACTAGCTTTAAAAATGTTAATAACTAATTAAATTTCATCAAAATTAGTCTGGTTTTGTCTAAGTTATGACGAAAGCTTAGATGAAAGTCAGACAAAACATTGTTTGAAAACCAGCCAGAACTTTTTAATTTGAAATTTCACTAAATTTTCTGCAAGAAGAAATCTGATTAACTTTTTTGAAAACTGAAGGAAGACTCATTTTTATTACAATATGCAAAACAAAATTCAGGATTCACGAAACATTTAACCAAACCTGTTACGGCAAATGTCTAAACACCATGTAAACATTTAGCAGTGAAAAAGATAAAATTAAATATATTTTAAAGTTCCTATCAGTTTGTCTGATTTTGAACAAACTCTAATCTATCACGGTCAAGACACGTCCCAACTTAAGGAAGTTCTCGATTATGTCGAAATGTCTATTGTCTGGATTAGGAAAAATTCCCAAGCATCAGCTCCTCTTTGGTTTTGTTAGTAATACTTTGCCGTTTTATAATTACAGATGACAGCTCATCACTTAAAACCAACTTTGTATTACCTAGACTGCATGCACTGTGGACAACACGGACGAATTTCAGTAATGAATAAAATTTGAATACCAATCCACCAACAATTGGATCTGAGTGCAGTTGGTGAGTCCTTAAAAATCCTACACCAGTACATGACAAAGCTAGGACTTAGCTACCATACTCACAG
Organism: Phoronis australis; assembly: GCA_002633005.1. Taxonomy (NCBI): domain Eukaryota; kingdom Metazoa; phylum Phoronida; family Phoronidae; genus Phoronis; species Phoronis australis. The sequence goes on along the minus strand of NMRA01000074.1, from coordinate 466,973 downwards.
AGTGGCTTTGCTTGTCCTTGAACTCTATGTATGCAAAACCTCTAGGTTTCCCTGAGTTTTTGTCTGTTGGGAGTCTGACATTTTCTACACCTCCTGGAGCGAATCAAAATTACAATATTGTCATGCTCTGTTCACAATACATTGCAACTGGGAAGTCGGGTGCAAATCTTACCTGTGACAAGATATTCAGGAACAAGTCTAAGAGGAAATATGATTTGTTTGGTAACAGTTTGATGCCACTAACACCTGAGTTGGTGTAAGTTTATAAGAAATCTTCAACATCAGGGCACGTAACCACCAAATCTTACTCGAGACTCGAAGCAAAAGTGGACAAATCACAAGCGCCCAAGTGTAAGTGAATACATTTCTCACTTAATGTATTTCCTTGAGATGACTTGCCTATTTTAAACAGTTTTAAATAAGACACTGTTTCCTGTACTGTCACCAGTTTAGAACACAGGAAATTTTGTCAATAGAAAAACAGCAGTAAAATAACAGTCATTTCATAAATTACAGTCTTGCCTGAATTTACATTTTTTCCTGCCAATTCAAATTCTTTTCATGATGTATTTGATAGAAACAAAGTGAAAAGAGTATAACTTAAACAACATTCACGTACGTCAAGACGTTAAACCATGATCATTTCAAATTACATTTAAAATGAGACAGAACTGAACTACCATCTGCAGTCTTAACAACATTTACCTTTCAAGTTTTTCTAAGAAATACCTTCAGCTGAGAACGAATATTACACTTTTGAAAAAAAATATTGAAAGTGGTCAATGACATAAAGAAAATAACAAAGGAAATTTGAAAAAAATTGTAAATTGTTGAATAGACACAAATTTTTTTTTCCAAAATTTTGTTGATTTTCAAGAATGTTTTTATCAGTTTTCTTGAATGTACACCAAAATGAATCACTAACTTAACCTGTTCTTATGAAATGATCTTCCAAGTCAACCTTTGTCACACTGTATGGCAGATTGCCAATGAATAGAACGTATTTCTTTTGTTCCTTTTTACTCTTGGTCTTCTTCCCTGTGGTCGTTTTCCGTACACACAATGCACCGCTTTCTGCTTCTGACCTTTCAACTGCTCTTTCATCCTGACCACCAGGTGTCCTCGTAACACATTCAGTGTTTACTACCTCCTTTTCCGAGCCACAGTTATCATTTTCTGTTTGTCTTTGTGCCAAAGCTTTTTTCCAAGGGTTTTCATTATCATTTGCTTCTTTTTTCAATTTTTCAACTTTTCTCCTTTTTGGTTCTGTAATGCGAGAGTAAAATGATAATAACTTCACCAAAAATAGCATATTATACTGGTTCTGGCCCGTGCCGGACTCATTTTGGAACGTGCGCCTCAAAGCTGACATCAGGCAGTTTAACAAAGTTTAAGATGGATCCCTACCCATTTCAGGTGGTATCAGGTGACTTTTTGAAAGTACAATAAAAGACAAAAGTAACCAGATAAAATACTGTTTACTTATCATGGCAGCTAATTCTGTTTAAAGCAAAAATGACTGGAAATAACCATCAAGGCGGCAAACTTCTATTTACTGAATGGCTTAGCCACGGTTTTACTAACTTTCCTGTACACTCTTAATCCTGAAAGAAGGCTGCTCTTGACAGTGACTTCAGATTCTGCCCAGCTGTCATGACAGGGAATTCTGGTCATTATGCCTGAACACTTTTGGCTTATATTGTATGTACAACAAAAATACCCATCAATTTTCAAAAAAACACACCAACCTGACCCAACTGTGCTAGTTTTGCTCAAACAAGACTTCATATCTGCAGAGCAAAAACCACTGAAGCATGCACTGAAGGGTAATCAAAACTTGAAACTATGTCAATATCAGTTCTTCATTTCCCCAAAGTGACTAGAGCATCATATTCAAAATAGTTCAGTTAATAACTCCAAAAGCACATAAGTCTGATGACCATAATTTATGATAAAAGATTATTTTATTTGAACTCGTATCAACCATTTCAGCTATGAATTCCCAAGAATGGTATATATATATATGTATATGTATATATATGATATACATGGCTGATACGAATTCATTTAAATGGTTGATATAATTTGTCATGCAGGGATTTTCATCAGTCGAGATAATTTACGTGATTTTTTTACCACACAATCACAAGACAAATGATCAAAACATATTTTCCATGAATGCTGCAATGAATGACCAAACTGATACCAAACTGACGACCATTTATCATCATCAGCCTGATATGAACTGATAAAAATCAACGTAAAGATGTGGGTCTAAATGCCGATTGTTTATTGTGTGACCGAACAACGGACTATTGAAATCTGTAATCAGAACCCTAGTTCCATTGAATGGTGTATGCGCCTTCTTCAGGTGATGAAAGAATCTCCCCCTCACCACCAATAGCACCAAACACCCCCCTCTGGACACAATTCCTCATCGACTTTGCCTCAGGTATCCAAACCTAACATTTTGTGCTTTTTCAAGTCATCGCATGAATGAGTTAAAATTCGAACCTCTTTCATAGACAGGCAAATTAACAAAAAATTTTCGAACAGTTTGACTGCTGCAGAAACAACTGAACTTGTACAATTGTCTGAATGCATGACTCCAAGGTGCCAATACCCAACCATCAACTGTGTGGAACTTTAGCAAGAATGCTACAAGCATGCCACCACGCTATTGGCAATGAAACAATGCAGGGCAGTTTTACAAATAAATCGGACAGACTTCAGCAGAACTCTGGCAGTCCATACCTAAAGTTAATGCAAAAAATGTAGCAACGAGATAAACTTTGTCCTAATCAAAGATCACTTTTGTTAAATTTTAGTCTCTAATTAAAAGGACACCAAACTCGGTTTTGGCCTATCCAGTTCTCTGATACAAAATCATGCTCTGCAACTCTTGGCAAATCTCAAAAGTTTGGAGGAAAATTTAAAAAATCCTTTCAAAGCTTGCTAAACTGGCAAGCATGACCTAAGCTTTTAACAAATTACATTGCAACTGTGGGAAAAGACCACCCATCAAGGACTATTACATCCAAATTGTGAGATACATGTAGTTTATTCCCGTCATAAACTTGGAAGATTGACACAAATGACTCATTAGCAGGTGACAGAACGAGCATTGGCTGAAATCATCAAAACAGGGTTTGGTATCTTCTCAACTAGACGCTTTGCCCCAAACCATTGTCTCTTTTAGTCTGGGTAAGCAGACCTGATTTCTGATAAATATTAGGCAAATAACTGACACAGGTTTTCATGTTCTTAAAGCCAGAATTAAAAAAATAGATTCCTGTGAACATTAAACAGATGTAGAGTGTCACTTTTGTGCATAGATTCGTTGCTGGCTGTATCAGTTTCACCTTGAGAAGTAGTGTCAGCTGAAAAAATTACCATGTTGATCGTCACTGCTGGATTTCTTTTTGGTCTCGCTTGTATTCTTATTGTGCTCGTCCCACCATTTCTTACGCCTCGCCAATCTTTGTTTTGCAGCTGCTGACAGTTTCTTTTCCTGAATGTACAATTACAACTGCATTTAAATCATCTATAAGCCCGCCTTCTATCACAAGAAACATCACTTTGATTTAAAGCATTAATCATTACGAAATTGCTCCCAATTCAAACTTGACAGATTTCAGGGCCTGAACCGACAGTTCTTTATTGCTCGAGACTAGGATCTGCAACTTGATTGTGTCAGCGTGCCATTTTATTTGCCGAAAACAGACTCATGCAATAACAAACTTCCTTGCAAACCCAGAAATCACTTTCCTTTCTAAGTAAGGAATGAATTGAGACCAATTACATAGCGTTAGGTGGTCTAAATCAAAAGTTAAATTCTTCAGCGGAATAAGGGTTAATAACCCCTTTAAGCAGTCAATTCAGCTACGTACTATGTCTGTGGACCAACCACAACCCGTCTTTCAACGAGACTTTTCTTTGTAACAAAAGCCAGAGAATTATGCAAGAAATGATGTTTCTAGATCGTTTTTCACATGAATGTAACGGGCAATGCGAGTTTCTGTTGACTTCTATTTTACATGCAAGCCCGCTTGTAGTGAAGAGCACAACTACCCCAGCTAAGTGAAATTTCAAGGTTTCGAAGTTCGCCACATGAACAGTTTCTCACTGTATTTTGACATTAGCTACATGTTGATATAAGTTTAGTCAAACTTAGTGACAAGGTGATGAGCAGAACTAATTAGTGTGAAATTTCTAGGTCTATATAACTGAAATTTACACACATCCATCCCAGCTGGATGCTTGTGTTAATGCAGTTGGCTGGCTGGCTAGTAAGACTTTCAGGAACACACGGTTGTTTTTGTAGATGTGTTTCTGGTAAATAATATAGGCCTGTGTTAGCCACTCGCTGACGAATAATTTTCAATAAGCTGAATGGTTACTGAGCACGCTTGCCGGTTTTAGCGGGGCCACTGGTTCGATTCCCGGGTCGCGTAATCTTGGTTTTTACTACATCTGGCGTAGTTGGCTAACGGATGATCTACAAACAAAACACTGCCAACTGGTACCTATGAACCTCGGATGGCACGCATGACATATGATGATGCTAAAAATTCCAGGAGTCGAAGACCCGTATGATCAGAGGCAACCTAGCTTGTGTTCACCTGTGTTGTATGGGTGTGGCAGCCCAATCTGAAGCCTGTGCAAAACTGATTTGGCACACTTCAATTTGTTGCGGGTTGGTGAGCCAAACAGATGTCTGCACCTAACTGACACTACCGTAAGTTCCCAAATTACCGCGGGTGGTTTATGAATTTTTAACGCTTACTGGTATCAGAACCAAAATTGATCACAGTGAGTGCTAGGTCATATGGATTTATCACATGGGGGAAGTGTCCCGAGAAACTTAGTATGCATCAATCACATTAATTGTTGTCAATTTCGAATCTAATAAGAATATAAAATCCATTAACCACTGGCTGTAAGCTGAGAACTATCGTAGCTTCAACTTTGGCACAGGTATCATGCATGAACTTCATCAAATCAGTTTGGCGCACGCATCACTTTGGGGTGCCAGCCTGCCACAGTGCTAAGGGAGGTTGATGACCAGTGTACGAGACATCTTGTGTTCACCTTTCTGGTGGCACTATGCTGCGCGTTAGGTTGATTTGCACTATATGCGGATGACTTCAGCAAAACCAGGTTAAATCCATATACTGCACAGGCCCATTTGTGGATTCCTAAAACGCTGTTACAATAGCCGTACGAAAGGGGGGAATGTTGTGCTTCCGGTGAGCTGCTGTGCATGAACTTGGAATCTTGCTTAATCTCAAGATTAAGCGGAAGTGAGTGTTGCATGAACTTGGAATTGAATATTCTTTTATGGCAAAAAGGTGAAATTTTTGTTCGGCGAAAACAATTTTTGTAATTATTGGCGTCGCGATCAACCATTTTCATCTTTACCGACTTGTGTCGCTGAACCGGAGGAATATGTGAATGACTAAATCAATTGTTGTTCGGTGAAACTGATCGCCTGTAGTTGAAAAGTTTGGTTAGACATTATTTTATTCAAATGTAACTTGATTTAGTGCATTGCAAATTTTTATGAACATGAACGTGATTATTTGAGTGAACTTGTCAAGTTGCATCACGTACTAATGTCGTACTACTCCAACTCGAAGTTCACGCAACACTCCCCTCCGCTTAATCTTGAGATTAAGTGGGATTCCAAGTTCACGTACAGCAAATCAGCGTGTTAGCCACTCAATAATGGGCAATTGCTTATTAGCTGAATGGTTACTAGCAATAACGCATGCTGGTTTTATCCACAGGCGTCCTCAGCTTCTGATCGTCCCCAATACACTACATATAATACTAGTATTATATGTAGTGTATTGGGGACGATCAGAAGCTGAGGACGCCTGTGGTTTTATCGGGGTTTCTTCTTGTTCGATTGGACGATTCCCAGGTCGGGTAATATCGGTTAGTACACCAGGTTCCCAAGGCCAAACACGGATGAACATTACAGTTTCCACTTCCACTTATCTACTCTTGATAGTTTCTATCCAAACCACAAAAGCATGGGCCTACGTAAAGACATAATACCACGAGATACATGAAAAATACATGTGAAACAGATGGGGAAAGTTTTACCATGGGCGCGGCCATATTGAATATAATTGTATGGGTAAATACCGAAATAGTACGTTTTCTTAATTTTAGGTTGAAATTCCTTAGAATGTTGCGCAGTATACGAAATTATCACATTCTTGGCAAAGTCAAATTTCCTTTGACATAAACACGAAATTTATCTGAAAAAATAAACATTTTCTAAATGTCATCAATGTCATGTGACAGGGGGCACTTGTCAGTGAAAATTTTTACATTGTATAAGGCGCGTTAGTAACATAACAAGCAGCTGTTTAACGGTGTTGTTTTGGGTAAGTTATGACCTTTCAAAAACTGCCATGAACTATTATATACTGTCTGAGTACGCAGATGCAGACATTGAGTGTATTTTCCCGTGGAACAATGCGTGACTTGTTTGCTTCCGCCTTTGGCTTCGTTGCCGTTTTGCCAAGGCTGCCAAGTCGGCACCAGAGTCCAGATGTTTAGAACTAACATAAGAGACAGAACAAGTTGGAAGGCATTGTCGGAGAGCTACATCCTGCAGTGGATGGACAACGCCTAGATGAGTTGAGATGAGATAACAGCTGGGCTAGCGCTAGCCGCTCGCCAGTTCGATTCCGAGTCCAAAAAGTAGCAATCGAATGTTCCATTTCATGTTCGTCACTCCCCCGGCCTGAAATCACTCTTTTACCTCAACGAAATGTTCAACTGTGTGAGGGTCAGCTCTCTTGATAATGGTGATTTCATAGTAAAATCTCGTGTAGGTCACAGGCGTCCTCAGCTTCTGATCGTCCCCAGTACACTACATATAATACTACAAGGTATGACACTCCCGACTATATTCCACGGGTGCTTCACTTCAGCCCTCCATAGCTAACATAAAACTCAATAAATTTACACAAAACAAGGTTTCAACAAGCCATTGGCAATTGTTCTTTCTTCCAATATCATTCACGGTGTCCTGTTCTGGCGGCTTCGTAAGAAATTCGCAGTCAAAGAACAAAAATGTAGACAAAAAGCCCAAATACACGTCCATCTTGGATGGCTGGAGGTCAAGGACGGTATGGAAATTGCCAGTTTGTTGCGTAAAGTCACAATGTCGATAACGCTGTCCATCGGTAATTCATCGGTAATGTCCGTAACATCCTTGACCTCGAGCCGTCCAAGAGGGAAGTGTGTTTGGGCTTTTTGTGAACATTTTTGTTCTTTGACTGCGAAATTCTTACGATGTCGCCGGAACAGGACACCGTGTATGGTATTGGAAGAAAGAACAATTGCCAATGGTTTGTTGAGACCTTGTTTTGTGTAAATTTATTGAGTTTTATGTTAGCTATGGAGGGCTGAAGTGAAGCACCCGTGGAATTTCTAGTCGGGATTGTTATACCTTGTAGTATTATATGTAGTGTATTGGGGACGATCAGAAGCTGAGGACGCCTGTGGTGTAGGTGCTGCCGTTTGTCATCTGCAAGTGACTATGTCAGCGATGACTATCGAAGACTATTTCGGCGACAGATGTGACCAAGTCTCTCAATAACTTTTTTACACTGGCGATATGGTGTGAGCTGGTCCTTCGCATTAATTACCCAGGGGATAAAACTGGATTGAGTTGAGCTGTCTTAATTCATGGAATTTGACTTCAAGGTGCAAAATCATTATTTTCAAATTACATGAATCTCTCCTAATACATTAACTTTACCAATTTCAGATTTTATGGCTTTTTTCAACAATGGCGTGATTTTATTATGTTGGAGTATGGAATGTCAGCTTGCCTGATAGGCTGATCCTCTGAAATAATATTTCAACTCTGACCGTGAATCTAGTTACTGCTTGTCCATATGCTGGCTTGTCTAGTAGGCATTAGCTGGTCAAAAACAAAAAATCTAAATTTTTTGGTTTTCCTGTCATCGTTAAATCTGTGTATATGTCTTTGTTTAAAATTATGTTAAATTTCTATTCCAGTTGAGAGGTCTAGATCATCATGTCACAGCCATCTGCTCCTCCTCCTCCCTCGTACTCAGATGCCATGGGAGATCAGAAATACGGCATGGGACAGCCGACGAGTTACGGGCAGCCCGCTGGTTATGGTCAGCAGGGATATCCTCAGCCGGCTACTTATGTGGCTCCACAGGACTCTGGCATTGCCAACCAAGGATATCAAGGTTTTTCCTCAGCTGCATCTGGTATTTTGGCACTGGCTTTTTCACCATTAACTCTTTCTTATTGGTACTTGGCTCCAACTCATTGAAAACCTGTAAAATGACCATAATGTAGCAGATTAGGTAATAAACTAGGCAAGTGAGAAATTTGACGAAATTTTGATGCACAAAACTGCAACTAATTATCCATTTTTGAGTAGAAGTCATTTTATGCCTGGCTAAATCTCAACAAAACATTGGCCGACGTTGTTCTGTGGACTTTGTCAGAATTCGGGCATTTTACTTTACACCTTCACAAATAAACAAATAGCAACTAGGCACAATGTTGCATTAAACTCAAGAATGTTATTCAATTCGAACTAAGTTTGAACTAACTGCTTAATTATTCTATTGAGAAGTTCGTGCAAGTTAGAAAAAGTCAGACAAAGTGTTCAGTCTGTCTTGTTTATTTTTCCAAAACTACTGGACAGTAGTTTCTGTGTTCAGAAAGTCATGGGAAATTAAAAAAGAGCAAAAAATCGCACTGGTCTCTTGGAAAATGTGACTTGAGTATAAAAACCCTCGTTTTGGGAGTCACATCAAATGTTCATGTATTCAGTTATCCTTACGTGGCAACAGTCCTTTAGAAAAATTACTTTATATGCCTGCTGTCTGATGGGGAAAATAACTTGCGGAATGAAAGAATATTGGGTCCTGGAAAGTAATGGAAAGCTTTTAGAAAAAGAAAACTTAGGCGAGTGAGAAGCAGTTGTACTTAATGCTGCTTAAGTTTGATGACGTAATCTTTTCAGCTGTATTTTTCACTTAATTGAGGAATGTCGTGCTGTAGATAATGAAGCTGTAAAATTGTTAGAAGTTCACGTGACATGATTTGGTGACTTTTCGCATGCAGAAATGTCTGATACCTCTGAAATGCTGAAATTGAATTTAGACATCTCAGTGATTTCTTCGTTCTGTTCGTTTTTGTTCAACTCATTTAATCAAATCTACTATTGATTTATTGGATAAACCCAGAGCTCTGATCAAAGCTTGTCACTAGAACAGACCAGGGGTTTCTGTTGACATGAAAGTACAAATTCCAACACAGTTAGAATCAGTATGTATTTTTGAGCCCGTGACTAAAATTTGTGCTGTTGCAAAATAAGTTGTGGATTGCAACTCATTGAACAAGATTTGCTTTTTCTTGCTGTGTAAGTTTGTCAATAATTTCTATTGATCCTGTCTGTTCTCATTGATTTTTTCATCCAAATATTGTAGGTGCGAAGTGTTTGCCCAGTCTGGTCCTCTCTACAACACGAGACTCACTTAGAATGTAACTCATACTAATACAGAAAAATTGAGTCAGATACTGAAGTTTGCTTACTTGAGTTAGCGATGCTGAGTCTGTGTCTCATGGACTTCAGCTTGGCTAGTGGTGTTATTATCAATCTGGCGAATAATTGGAATTGTGATTCAGAACGGGTGCCATGTCCCATACAACCACTTGCAGGATATTGATTTTGATATAATAGAAGGTCAACGTGTTTAGTTGGCAACTGGGTGTGTTGTGTAATACCAGTTTATGGAGAGTTGGGGTTTCCCAATGGTTTAATACAGTATAGGCCAGACAAATCTCAGTTTCCTCATCATTATGAGTCGATTGTCATTTTGATGGGGAATTCCACTTGCGCACAGTGACGGTTGGGGAATTCATGAATCGGTAATTTCGTTTACTCTAGTCCAACTAGGTTGTGCTTTCGGTTTCAGTTTTTTTGCTCCTAACGCTTTCTTTTTCTAAATGAGTGCACACCAGTTCTGAGTTCATTTGCTCATGTCTTTACTTGTGTCTCCGCCAGAAGTAATAAATATCAGTGTTGACTTAGATATTGATGTGGTTGTGTGCGTGTAATTGCAAAGAAGATGTTGCATTTGAAAAACATCTTTTGTAATTGGGAAAGACAATGCTGGTACTTATAATGACAAATTGACAACTTTCACATCATAGCCTGTTATTGACTTGGGTTATTAAGATATGCATAATCATGGCTGGTTTCCAATGACATTGCTATAAATGTCTATTGGTTCATTAAGCTAAACTGTTTTGGACTGTTTGAAAAATGCTCACCAGGTGGAATGACCAATCTTCACAATGCATCTCCAGGAAATTTGATTGGCTGTGGCACTGGGTACAAATCAAAAATGAAAGTTGTCACAAACTTCCGATAAACTGGATATAAAGATCAACTCTAATTTTGACTGACTATGTTAGTGAAGTAATGGAATGGTTTACATGCATTGCACACTGATCTTACGTTTATTGTCTGGTCAAGGCAGATGTAACTCTCTGTAGTATGCCCCTTATTTTGACTCCTCACAGCAGCAAGTTTTTAAGCAAATTAGGAAATGTTTACTTTTAGCACCAGTTCAGTGAATCATTCCAAAGACTTTTTGTACATAGTCATAATGCATGAAGTTTTTAATTAAAACTTAAAAAGCTCCCCTTAGTATGAATGTATACGTAAATTTTGCAGTGAGAATTATTTTTTTGTTAGTAGTGGAAATGGACTTAATGCCAATTATAAACTTTATCCTGGGCTTTGGGTCTAGCCTTTTTACTAAGAATAGAACTCAATTTTTTGTCATTTTCTGGTGTGCTTTAATTTAGTGTCTCCTAATTCTATGCTCAAGTACATAATGGCTTACATGGGAAACTTTCTAATACTAGTTTGTTGCATGAATATGGGGGCCATCAGTTGCAAGCTTGGACCAGACATCGGTGTACATAAACCATAATATACTAGCGCAGCAGGGCTAGTAGCTTATCTGTAGTTGGCATTTTTCACAAGCATGAGGTTTTATGCATTATTTTGACAATAAAATGCCTGGAGTACCCAATTACACTGCTTTGACATCAGAAACTAAAATCTGCTGTGATAAGCAATCTACCTATTGTTATTCGTTTGAAACAATTATAACATGTAAACCCAAAAGTCATTTCTAATCTGAGTAAGATCAGACTGATTTTATAACGTCAAGTGCTGTAAATCAAAAGTTTTTCTCGATTGTTTATTGTGCCTTTAAAGGAACATTTTGGGCTTTCCTAAAGTCTTAATGTAAGTCTTGTTATTTTGTGTGTTAGACAATACAGACATCTCCTGCAGTAATTGTAAGCACTTAACTGTGTACTGGGGATGGTAATGTTAGGTGCTCATGCCCTGAGAAATATTGTTTGTTGCATCATCAGTTGTAGCCTTCATTACCATCCATCGTTATACTAACGTGGCTTGTATCTATAGTACACTGTTGGTTACTTAGTATTCACCAGTCTGGGTTTGGTTGAAGAATCGAACTTTCGAGTTTCCTGGACTCTTCATCAGGGTACTTGGCAGTAACTTCGGATTATGCAATCATTGCGAACTTGAACGCTGGCGTGGGAAATGTATAGCTAAACCCAGTCTCCATTAGTAAAGGTGCACCTATGCTCCTTCCATTTAAGAGTACCGCATGGCACGTGGGGTATGACTTGGGATGATCACGTTCTCCAGCCCGCTGTTGTCCTTCTAACCAGTCCCAGACTGATAAATAGGTAGCCACCTTACCTAGCACTTAACTGCAACAGTGCCAAATAATAAATGTTCAGTCCCGCTTGTATAGTGATCTTTACGCATGCCTCAGTTTCTTGTTATGTGGTCCTCTATGCAGTGCCTTCTGCACTTTCTGGTAAATTTCATTTCAAGTTGAAAGCTACCTATCAGAGTGATCCCTATCTATCTAGCCCTAACTGGCTTGTGAACAACACCCAGATGTTTAGTAGCACTGATGTAGTTGAATCTTACCCTTTCAGCTTTCCCATAAAAAGCTGGTCTACTGCGTATAAGCTCAAAGTTCGCATCAAATCAAGCTGCCTGTATATGTCTCCTCTTGACTGTGTTCTTAGGCCTATGACACTGAGCAATTCTGGCAAGAAATCTGTACTTGCGAATCAAAAACCTTGAATTCTATACTATAATTCAACTCCAACATTCCAACCTGACTGAGATCAACCAGCAACTTCCATGAATGCCATTTTCATAGGGTACGCTTTCTATTAAGGTGCTGATTATATTCATGAAGTACCCGACTATCACTCGAATGATTTTGTTTGATTTTGCTTGTTCACAACATTCTGTGGTTCCTAAAGGGTTAGCTAATACAAATTCACCTCGGAAAACAATTGTATCTAGACAGCTTGCGTTTATATTCACCAGCGTGGGCCAGGATTTACATTTTGGTGGTGGGCTTATGCATACGCAAAAGAAACTCATGGGCTTATACGCAAATGTCCTGTGGAACCTCCCTCCGTTTTAGCTCTCAATGTAGAACTCCAAAGGTTTGTGTTTGCTCTGATCAATACATTGAAAGCATGCTGCGTTATTTAATCTGTACAAATTTTGTCTTAATTATTTTTGTCTCATAACATTTTTTGTGGATGGTGTTGGGATTTATGGACGAGGATAATGGTACGAGTGCATGAGAAGTTTTTGAATTTTACATTAATTTTGTAATCCTTGCTAAGTTTATGTACATTTATTAGTTTTGACTAGTTTCGATGTTCACACACACACACACACATCATTATCAGAAAAACATTTATGAACATTGGCCATGTAATGAACAAGGCCCAAACTGTGAGCTGGACCCACAGCTGCACAGTAACATTGTCAATACCTTGCTGTGAGTGATCTGTTTGTTCAAGTCAGACTTGAACCAGTGACTCCAGAATTATAAGCTACGGTGTTGTTGCAGCCTTAATCAAGTACACTGAAGCATTTACAGTGAGTGTGCATTCAGTATTGCAATGGCTGAATCCCTGCAAGGGATTATTGAGAAACGTTGTGTAGGTACCAAAATGTTCTTTAGGCTGGCCTTAAGAAAGCCAGTAGTTTCACCGATAGCTAAAACCATAACCAGCCCATACAAGTACCCCCTGGATTAAGACCAAAAGGTGTTACATCTTTAATGCTTTTTATATAAGATAATTTTAGACAGTCGCAGATGTGTACAATAATGCTTCACATGTTCGTCAATTCTACGCTGAATAATTTTGTCAAAGAAGCCAACATTGTTATGGTAAAAAATTCCCAAATTTAGGACAGTGAAAAAATAAATTTTTTTTAGATATACACAAACCATCCACATTGATGAATATAGACTGCGACATCAGTCAATACATTACACCGGTGGCAGTTTTAAACGATGTGTAAATAATCACCGTTGCTTGATGAACTTCCAGATTTACATTCAGTCCCCGATTATGCGGAAAACTGCACTGTCAAAAATGTGAGAAAACGGTCAATGTCACTAAAATCGACATGTTCGAAATTTGAGAAATATGGTGAATGCCAAATTCGACTGTGTTCAAAATTTCAGAATGAAAAAATCAGTTTGGGGTTGGATCTGGGTGTCCGAAATTCGGGAGACTGTGTTAATTTTGGGAATTTTTAACTGTAGTTACAGTTATTCGTATCTGTCAGGGTTTCATAACTTTGCTCTCAGTTTGTTCATGAGTTCTATCGGTAACCTTTTTTTGCAAATTCATTTTCGTATTGTATCAAGTCCACCCCAAATGTTGTTAATGCGATAAAAGCGATCTATCACAGATCTTGTGAATTTTGTCGTCTATGATGTTACCTTGTAGGCGTTCATTTAACTCACTGTTTGGGTCTTGTTCACCAGTTTACCAATGTTTTCCTGATGATGTGTATTTGGGACTTTCAAACACAACTCAAATAGCTGTTTTATTTATAAATGTTGTGACATGTTAGTTTTTACTAAGACCAATATGCACTTGTAGCTTAAAAATGTAATCAGATGCTGGTTGCAACAACGCAGTGCTTGAAAAAGTTTACTTTTACTTGAGCCTAAGGAAAAAATGCAATATCTTTGATTTGAAATAGGGCCCTCGATGTCTTGAATTTAGAATTCATGGTGACCGGGGTATGGAATTTTTTTGCATCTACCAAAACAATACAGCCACCTTTCCCCTCAGAAGAGCGAGGGCCCTTTGAGAGCAATACTTTACTTGAAATTATTACATGAAAAATGTTTAATCAAAGGTAATCACAAAAATGTGGAATGTTGAAATGTTAAAAAAGGTGAAATTTATATGGTTTTGTTAAATCATAGAAGAATACATTTTCTGTTAGATAAAACACGATTTTGAGACATTGTTTATTTGTCCGAAATGTGCTGTGTTAATGACTTGCGAGTAAATTTACTTCAGAAATTCAAACATTTGACAGTAAAGGGATCTTTACATGATTGACTGGCTGCTACTAAAGTGTTTTTCTCCATTGCAGCAATGCCAGGATATGCCCCGCCTCCCCAGGAGACCAACACATATGGCATGACCTCTCAGCCGACTTCTGATTGGGCAAATGCCAGTCCATCATCAAGGGTTGATGACTCAGATGAGCCAGTGGTGTGGGATACTGGCTCTTTTTCCAATAAGGCCATACGCCGGGGTTTCATACGCAAGGTAAGTATTGGTTCTCTTTTGTGATATTCTTCTTTTTTCCATACATACTCATTGTAGACAAAATTCTTTCTGACTGGCCTCACAGACTGTCTCATTAACAGCGTCCTTCTCTCATTTACATTCTGTTTTATCATAAGCTTTAGTTCTTTTCTCATCAACCTTAACTCAGTTCATACAAACTCTTCTTTACTAATTAAGAGGATCTTATCGACAAGTGTGTGTGCATTAAGAAAAGTATCCAGAAAACTGAGATCTCCATATGGAAAAATGATCCATCCCTCCCGTCATAACCTTGTCTGTCCCATTTGTTATTCATCCTNTGTTGTTGCAGCCTTAATCAAGTACACTGAAGCATTTACAGTGAGTGTGCATTCAGTATTGCAATGGCTGAATCCCTGCAAGGGATTATTGAGAATCGTTGTGTAGGTACCAAAATGTTCTTTAGGCTGGCCTTAAGAAAGCCAGTAGTTTCACCGATAGCTAAAACCATAACCAGCCCATACAAGTACCCCCTGGATTAAGACCAAAAGGTGTTACATCTTTAATGCTTTTTATATAAGATAATTTTAGACAGTCGCAGATGTGTACAATAATGCTTCACATGTTCGTCAATTCTACGCTGAATAATTTTGTCAAAGAAGCCAACATTGTTATGGTAAAAAATTCCCAAATTTAGGACAGTGAAAAAATAAATATTTTGAGATATACACAAACCATCCACATTGTTGAATATAGACTGCGACATCAGTCAATACATTACACCGGTGGCAGTTTTAAACGATGTGTAAATAATCACCGTTGCTTGATGAACTTCCAGATTTACATTCAGTCCCCGATTATGCGGAAAACCGCACTGTAAAAAATGTGAGAAAAACGGTCAATGTCACTAAAATTGACATGTCCGAAATTTGAGAAATATGGTGAATGCCAAATTCGACTGTGTTCAAAATTTCAGAATGAAAAAAATCAGTTTGGGGTTGGATCTGGGTGTCCGAAATTCGGGAGACTGTCTTAAATTTGGGAATTTTTAACTGTAGTTACAGTTATTCGTATCTGTCAGGGTTTCATAACCTCGCTCTCAGTTTGTTCATGAGTTCTATCGGTAACCTTTTTTGCAAATTCATTTTCGTATTGTATCAAATCCACCCCAAATGTTGTTAATGCGATAAAAGCAATCTATCACAGATCTTGTGAATTTTGTCATCGTTACCTTGTAGGCGTTCATTTAACTCACTGTTGGGTCTTGTTCACCAGTTGACCAATGTTTTCCTGATGATGTGTATTTGCGACTCTCAAACACAACTCAAATAGCTGTTTTATTTATAAACGTTGTGACATGTTTGTTTTTATTAAGACCAAACTGCACTTGTACCTTAAAAATGTAATCAGATGCTGGTTGCAACAATGCAGTGCTTGAAAAAGTTTACTTTTACTTGAGCCTAAGGAAAAAATGCAATATCTTTGATTTGAAATAGGGCCCTCGATGCCTTGAATTTAGAATTGATAGTGACCGGGGTATGGAATTTTTTGCATCTACCAAAACAATACCCTTGGAAGGCACAGCCACCTTTCCCCTCAGAAGAGCGAGGGCCCTTTGAGAGCAATACATTACTTGAAATTATTACATGAAAAATGTTTAATCAAAGGTAATCACAAAAATTTGGATTGTTGAAATGTTAAAAAAGGTGAAATTTTAATGGTTTTGTTAAATCATAAAAGAATACATTTTCTGTTAAATAAAACATGACTTTGAGACCTTGTTTATTTGTCCAAAATGTGCCGTGTTAATGACTTGCGAGTAAATTTACTTCAGAAATCTGAACATTTGGCTGTAAAGGGATCTTTACATGATTGACTGGCTGCTACTAAAATGTTTTTCTCCATTGCAGCAATGCCAGGATATGCCCCGCCTCCCCAGGAGACCAACACATATGGCATGACCTCTCAGCCGACTTCTGATTGGGCAAATGCCAGTCCATCATCAAGGGTTGATGACTCAGATGAGCCGGTGGTGTGGGATACTGGCTCTTTTTCCAATAAGGCCATACGCCGTGGTTTCATACGCAAGGTAAGTATTGGTTCTGTTTTGCGATATTCTTCTTTTTTCCATACATACTCATTGTAGACAATATTCTTTCTGACTTGCCTCACAGACTGTCTCATTAACAGCGTCCCTCTCTCATTAACATTCTGTTTTATCATAAGCTGTAGTTCTTTTCTCATCACTCTTAACTCAGTTCATACAAACTCTTCTTTACTCATTACAGGTGTTTGTGCATTAAGAAAAGTATCCACAAAACTGAGATCTCCATATGGAAAAATGATCCATCCTTCCCGTCATAACCTTGTCTGTCCCATTTGTTTTTCATCCTTCAAATGTTTTGAGCCTGTCGTTCCCAGTTGAAGGTCCAGTCTGTCCATGTAAAGGTCCATCTCTCCCGCTTGAAAGGTCCAACCTCATCTGTAGCTCTGTCCTTTCCATCTGAACGTCTGTCCTTCGCATCTGAAGGTCTGTCCTTCACATATGAAGGTCTGTCCTTCCCATCTGAAGGTCTGTCCTTCCCATCTGAAGGTCTGTCCACATCTGAAGGTCTGTCCTTCCCATCTGAAGGTCTGTCCTTCCCATCTGAAGGTCTGTCCTTCCCATCTGAAGGTCTGTCCTTCCCATCTGAAGGTCTGTCCTTCCCATCTGAAGGTCTGTCCTTCCCATCTGAAGGTCCATGTTAAATTCTCAACCGAAGCATCTCAGGGTTTAAAACATTACCACATTCGATAGATTTTGAATTGTTGCCAATTCAGGCAGCAACTCAAATCACAGGCAGTGCATATATCTTTCATTTTCGAATTCGCAATTTGAGGATTGGCTAACTCCAATAAAACCTGAAGCGTTTCCTTGAGTTGCTGATGTTTTTAATGTTCTTGGTTTTCATGGAAATGGAGTTATCCTGGTTAGGAACAGAGTTAGTATCATGGTAAAGAATATTAGACTGATCTTATGAGTGTAGGTGGTGGCTTAATTTGTTTTCTGTTGTTAGGGGGCAACTAAACAAGTGACTGGGTTTACCAAGTGATACTAATGTTGTTCTTTCTGTAGGTGTTTCTGATTCTGATGCTACAACTTCTGGTGACGTTTGGTATCATCGCCGCATTCACAATGGTGTAAGTACTTAGTGCTCTACTTTTACATGGCAATAAAATGTTAGCTGCCACCCGTGAACTATGTCTTTACATCATTCCGCAGTTACTGTATTGGCTTATATGATGACTCACTCAAAGGTTTACTTGGAATTTTTGAAGGTTCTAAAGGTTTAAGGTTTATTGAAATATTAACCTTAAATGCAACCTCATGTGAAATGAGATTTCTCAAAAATTTTCTTTATACTTGTCATGATCACCGTTGTGTGTTCAGATTTTTAATAAGCAAAAGACCAAAATTAACTTGCCTTGATATAAAATTGTTAAATCGATTTATGGGTTGTAATGCCATTCTATGTATTTATACATGCAAATGAAAACTAAATAATTAAAAAGTGGGTTTTTTCAGGGAGCCTGTTTACCGATGGATTCAAGGACCGGGTACCTGGTTTTACTATGTGTCTTAGTAAGTTGAGCTTGTTGCCTTTTCTTAGTTTCCTAAGTCAAGCCATGCAGATTACAGCTGTAAAGTTTCACATTAATTTAGGTCACAATATGGTGGACAAGTGGAATGATGTGTTCCATGAAGATATGTAGGTATAAAGTAGACAAGGGATTTTACCCGTTCATGGTTTGCACCTTAGCTACCACCAGACAATATTTCCAAAAATTGCAGAAATTCACAACAATCCCAGAAGCCTTTGAAGAATGGCTATTTTTGGTAATTAATTTGGTCCAAATTTGGGGAGATTTTACCTAAATTGCAGCATAGCCTGTTGTCATGTTTGGTTAAAAAATTTACAATCATTGCCATTTTCACGTCAGTGTTCTAAGCTTACACTTCTTGGGTTTGGTACTATCATATGCTTTTATGTTTGTGTTAATATAGCGACATATGTGTTAAAACGAAATTCAATGTTTTAAAAACATGGCGAAACAACTAACAACAATAAGAGCCATCTTCTTCCCACCAGTTGTTTCTGGCTTTACTTGCTGTGAAAAAGTGCCAAACAAATTTTCTTTGAAATACTGATAATTGTGAATGGTTCTTAAGAATCCACCGATTGTTTTTTGTCCGTGTCAAACTTGTTGGGTGATAGAGAACTTGTTAACAAAACTCAGAACTGCTTTTCCGTTTTCCCATACTTTGTAGTCTGCAAAGTTTTTGGATTCATTTGTTGTCGAGGCTGGTTCACCCTACTGAATTTCTTTTCCATTTTGTTTTCTTGTAGTGGCGTTTTCATTGTGACATACATAGTTCTTGTCTGCATTCCCAGTGTCCGGTAAGTCTGTGTTTGTGCTGGGGCTAAACACCAGCACTTGACTATATGTAGAGGCACCCTGATTTTCCGTTTTCAAAAACAGAGAAATCGGTTTTTATTAGCAAACATAAAATTACATTTCGTTCTTGTTTTGTAAATTACCAAGTTAAACTTCTGTTTTACAATTTGAAAGTGATTACATAAAAATGATCTGGATTTACCTTCTCTTTTCCACTTTGCCACTGCTTCGTCAACCAATAACTTGCTTCCACTGCGCTACTTTCTCAAAGAATGAACAGCTTCTTGTACATTGTTGCCAGAAACGAGGAATTTGACGGATTGCATTTCTCTATTTTTGATTATTAAAAATCAAAAAATTTTGAGTTATGTTGCCCACTTGTGAAATATGTGAATTCCTTTCGCAACCCCTTAATCCGCAAAGGAAGTGAATTCTGCCCCTTTTCTGTTGTCGCGGAAATTCTGGGCCTCTGTTTGCACCAGTTTATATCTGTAGTAAATAAGAGAGAAACCCATGAAATAGGGACATTTTGGTACTTGCGGTATGGTAAAGAAGTTACGGCATGTGTTCAACAGTTGATGTTAGCTAGTTTGGAAGTGACGTGCTGTTCATGTTGAGAATATTTGTGTGTCCCTCAGCACTTCATCTACTCTAAAGGCTGTGTTTACAAGTCTTCATTGTCAACTGTGAGTTTCTGCCTAAAACTGCGTGAGGTGGTGTTGTAACTTGGATCACTTCTGAAATGTATTGTTTATTTTACACCTATTTCTAACATATTTACATTCATGGCACGACGTTGCAGTCGGTCATTTCTCCGGCTGTCTTCAGGTGTTATAGCGTTCTTAAAACAATGAGTATGGGTACAGGTATGCAGTTGGTGGTTGATGATGAGCTCTTTTCTTTTTTTCTCGACGGAAGCTGGGATTAAACTAGGGGCCTCTAGATGAAGGTGGATAAAAAATGACCGACTGAAACATCCTGCCCATGTGAATAGGATAGAGATTGATGTAAATAGACCCAATAGTTTTGAGGGCGTTCTAAAAAATTAACATTTTTGGCAATTATTTTTGTACGAAATGAATGGAAAATTATCCTAACGTGTTAACAGTTTCACAGAATTGTTGGAGGCCACATTTCTGAAACTATCAATAGAAAATGATGTTGTTTAAATTTTAATATCAATATGAAAATATCTGTATCAAATTGTATCAATAATTCTTAATGGCCTAGGTTGTACTTTTTACTGTAGTGCCACCTAGTGATGAGTTGGTGATGTCAAACCAGACACGATGACTTGTGGAACTGTGATACTCATTTCTTGTTAACCTTCCATGAGAAATTATTGACAAAATTGATTCATATTATTTCAAGGTCCTGTAGCTGACATATTCCATAATGATGTTAAGTTTTGCCAGCATGTGGCATGAAAAATCATGAATTGCATTCTGGACAAAGGTGGCGTCTGCTCTCATATCTAGTAGACATCTGCTTTATTCAGACAGACGCCTCTCAATCTTTGTGATAAGCTTTTAATTTCCAATAAATTTTCCCTGCTGATTTTGCAATGAAGTGATTGGAATGTTTTCAGAAGTGCCGTTATATGAAGTTTGACCCAACCCGTAGAAACACAATATAGAGATGACAAGTTTGTTTTGGTAGAATGCTTTTTCCTGTGCGTGACTTTCAGAATTATTTACATTGTTTGTGATTTGTTGTTGCTTTGAGTTACAGGAGAAGTTTTCCAGGGAATTTCATCGCGCTTGCAATATTTGTAAGTATCCACAAAATAGTGTTTGAATTAGGTTTGCTTAGATTCTTCTAAAAAATTGAGTTTAATCGTTGTGAGACATTAATCCATGAGCAGAGTGGCAAGAACATCCTTGTCACAAGCTGCAGGACATTTACCACGCAGCAAAACTCCCTTAGCACTCTACAAATCCACACACTGGAAGAATTCTTGCCAAGCACAAAGGAGTCTGCGAATTGTAGTAAGAGTGTCTGAATATGTGGATGGAGTTCTGCTTCCAATTTGCGTGGTAAAAGATCTTTCAGTACGTGGTAAAAGATCTTTCAGTGCGTGGTAAAAGATCTTTCAGTGCGTGGTAAAAGATCTTTCAGTGCGTGGTAGATGCTGTGACAAGAAGGGTGAGGTCTACCAGTGATCAGTGTTTTGCAGTCTGTGGTAAGGGCTTGTTTAACACTCCTTGTAACAATATTGATCATGTTAATTGTTAATTACCAGTCATACATTTACTGATAATGATTATTATTATAAGTTGTCTTGACTTTTCGATTGTGAGGTTCGTTCAAAAACCTCTTGATTTTTCATGGAAATGATTATTGTTGTTCTCATTTTGTAATATGGGCCGTCAGAATTTTGATGTTGTCATTTCTTCTATTGCAGTGGACAACTTGGGAATGGCTTTTGTTTCAAACTAGGTGCTTTCACATGCTATTGAGCGAAATAATTAAATGTCGGCCTCTGTACTTGCCAAATGTAATAGGACAAAACAATCTGAAATTCCCCCGTCATGACAGGGTAACAGATTTTTTTGGCGAGCACCATACTTGAGTGACAAAAAGTCTTTCTGCCTTCACTGCCCCTCCTCTTGTGGACAGTGGTATAAAATTTTGGCATACAGTGACGGCCAGAGTGGAAGTCATGCCTCTTGCGTGTGAGTGAATTTGGCACCTTCTGAATGGCCTTCCTCGATCTAGATTATTTTGGTCTAATTTCAAAACTTAAGCATATTATGTTCTTTCTAGAAGGTACCCAAAAGCCTCTCAGTTTTTAAATAAATGTTTATATTTCTATTTGCAGACGCTGGCATTTGCCTACATGTGTGGAACAATATCCAGGTCAGTTGAAGTCGCGACTGTTCTGAGTGTTTACTTAGCATTCTCTAACTTGTTGTACCCGTCGCAATATTGAATTTGGAGTTTGCCGTGACAAGTTTGGCTCACCTGCGATGAGTTTGAAAACGCGACGTGCTCATTTTTTGTGCCAAGCACATCTTCAAATTGTAACAAGTTGCCAGTTCTTCACAAAGTCAGAAATCATGTTGCAACAAGTTGAGAAATTAATTTTTCAATAGTAAGTGCTATAAATGAAGTTATAAACCAGTTTTTCACCGTTTAGTTGGCTAACGAACGAAAATTAAATTCGACCTTTTAGTCTACTCTTGAAAATTGATTACATAACAGGCCTTAACAGGATTTTATGTACGTTACGAAGAGGAACATCAAAACCGTCAGCTACTTTCATTAAGAAAATGCTTCAGAGTTTATTGAAATTAGCTAACCCTATAATTGTGAGTGTGAAAATGGCACATGAATGCGTCACTTGTGACATGAGTTGCCAGCTCAACGAGCAACAATATTGTGGTGTCGAAAATTGTTAGGCCTGCATGGATGAAAACGAGCATGAGTTGTGAAGTTAAGCTTTTTTTGTATGTTACAGTTTAACCGAGCAACTACAAGTAACCTCAAAGCATTTCGGTTAAGAATTCACTGGTGAAAAGCCCCTGCAAACTTCACATGAATGTTGAAAGAAAGTAACAAATTCCATTTCTTATTTTAGTTTCTACTCGATTGAGGCCGTCATGATTGCTGCGGGAATCACAGCTGCCGTCTGCTTGACTTTAACCATCTTTGCCATGCAGACCAAGGTGAGAGTCTTGATAATGGCAGCGGCCATGAAGATGCTAGTGGTAACATGACAGCAATAACAAAGTCTTGAGTGGATAATTAATGAATAAGATTTTAAACTACACCATCAAGTTTTTGACACGTACAATTTACAAAAATATGCATCCGAGAATACGCTTGGGCAGATATTCATTTTCGTTTGACGTTTTTGAAATGTCATTTCAGAATACCCGCCCACGTGTTATATTCAGAAACTCCCAGTATGCTTCTTTGGCCTCATGGTGTCATGCGAAAGTTACATTCCTGGAGGTCTGATTGCACAGTAGACCAGGAACAACATGCCATTTCTTGACCTTATGTTGTAGTCCACAGTAATGCAAATGTCTGTTACAGATTGACTTCACCATGTGTTCTGGTCTACTCTGTGCCCTCGTTATGGTCCTCTTCTTCTTCGGCTGGGCCTGCTGCATCTCTTGGTTCGTTTCCTACAAAACAGCTTTGGTGAGTGGCGACCAGAGTTCCATGATATGAAGACTTTATTGAAGACGCTCAACCTGGTCTTAAGTCTACATGATCCTTGGGGATGGATATCCAACCTTTATGAGCTCTAACTCGAACTGATTTTTGATAATTATTTTCTTTTCATCTCAAATATATGAACTCAAAACATTTTGCCTTTGACTTCGTGCTCGAATCTTATTACCTTTTGATTGTGAATCAAAACCTAGCGTTGACTGCAATGCTGCTATTGTTGTTACAGGGTGATCCAAAAGAGTGCCCTATTTTATATTTCATCCTAAACCCTGATTATGTACCAGATAATAGACCTCAATGATGTTGATCTGTTGCTGTTTAGTGTCTTGTCAAACCTGATTCATTGTCGGTGGTGCCAAAAGAATCTCCTTGGCCTCATGTCCAACCATCTAAAAAGCGGCACATTTTTGTGATTCACAAATTTATGATGACATTCAAATGATGTTTCAATAACTATTCTTTATCTCTATATCTATGACAGCAACCACTCGCTGGTGTTTCTGAAATACGTTTTATATTTATAATTTTATGCTAAGAGTTCCCTGTGCCTGTATTGAAATGATTCAGTAATCGTGCATTGGTGTTTATAAGGTTTTTCTTTACATGTTTATTTGGGAAAATATCAGTTACAGTAACTGAAGTTGTGCCCAGAAAATGCTAAAAAGCCGAAAGGTGATGAAACAATATATATGTTAGATATGCTAAATTATTTGTTATATAAACTTCACACGATGTTAACTGGCATATAAATACAATTATTTAAAGATTTTCTGTTATGGAGAGTCAGTTATAAAATGGTTACATTTTTATTTCAGATTTTACAGTGTGTCTATGGTGGCTTGGGGGCTCTTGTGATGTCTTTGGTAAGCATTCCATTTCTAAACCAAATAAAATTAGCCATGGATTGGCCATTAGGAAAATGACCGTGGGTGAATGCCGTCATATTAACAGGCTCGGGCAATGTTTGGTGGACCTAAGTTTACTTCCAGGGCTATTGACTGTTCACTGTCTCTAAGGAAACAGCAGTGATTCTGTGGTGCCTTTACCACTAAAGCAAGAGCAAGGCTATTTCTGTTGTGACGGCAGTAACAGTGTCCAACGACCGAATTTAAAATCACTTGGTGAATCATGGGAGACAGAAGTCCTCCCGTAGAAGTGCGTGCATTTTCTAATCACACGAGCCAGTTTGCCCGGAGGTTGTGCATCCATTCAGATGAGCTGTTTTCTGTTCCCAATCTGTTCAGGCAATGGAAGAGGCTTTGTTATTCATTAGCACCTGCTGGTGAAAAAAGTCTACCTTTCACATTTTAACCAAGAAAACACCAATCTTCTTAATATGTTGAACAGGGTTTGCCGTTTTGATAACAATTCTTTATAAAATTCAACCTGTGTTCTCCTAAATGGAAGAGCACATCAATTGAAGTTGATTTTGGAATAAATCCAACTACTATGGTTCCCATTGTGGAATTTTGTGTGCCTGCCTGGATGTCTACATAGTTATTTGTCGGATCTTCATAAAGTTTGGCACATGGTCTTATTGAAGAAAGCACAGCTGGTGTCCACTGCTGGACAGATCCAACTGCTGTAGCTCCTCCTATTGGCAAAATTGCCATTGTGTCTGCCTTAATATGGACGTTTTTGAGGGTTCGTCTTTAAATTTGACCAGTGTGTTCCCAATGAGGAGCGCACAAGTGACATCAGACTTTTCGAATGGATCTGGTTACCATGGAAATATTGAGAAATCAACCATTCAGTTACAGCCATGTCACATCACAAATCATGCATCTCTTTCAGTTCCTGTGCTACGACATCCAGATGTTGATGGGTGGCCGAAAGTACGAACTAAGCCCCGAAGAGTACATTTTTGCCGCCGTCCAAATCTACCTTGACGTCGTTTACATATTCCTCTTCATCCTCATGATTTTTGGAGGAGGGAAGAAGTAATTGGGTATCGGCAACTTACTGTGGGCATTGTGGGTAATACATCGATCTGGGTCAGTCCACTGAGAATGGGGGTTGAATCAATGCTCTGATTTTTGGATCTCTTGCTTGACGATACATATTTAGTTGTCTCTGTTACTCACAAAATGCGCAGTATTGAACTCTACTTTGTAGGGATTCAGCATCACTATGGTAACAATATACAATTTTTGTTGTGATTCCACTGTAATTTTGTTGGTAAGACGAGAGGTAAGTATTGTTGAATCGCTCTGAAAATAGCTGCTGGGGCAGATTTAGGACATTTGCAAGTGGGTGGATGGCTGGTGTTTTCTGGAGAACTAAATTATTGTAAGGTACCAAAGAAAGGGTGCAGCAACTAGCCATCACACTCACCTGGATCTATGCCTGCCTAGGCGCATACAGTACAAGCCAGAAGTATTCCGACAAAGTGATTGAAATTCTCTGTCATGACTGCAGAGCAGAAGCCGTGTTCATTGTCCGCTATTCAGTAATTAGAATTTTGCCGCTCTAATAGTTATTAGTAATGATTTTTGCTGTTGACAGAATTGGCCATCATGATGGGAAGACAGTATTTTGTTTGTTTACTTTTGCGTGGTAGTGTAGTGTTGTTAGACCTTAACAAAGCTTTGTTAAACATCTGACAACTGGTTCTTGCTTTATACCTGATTGTGACTGAAAATCATGTGCAAGATGTCCCTGTGTATTAAACTGCGAGGATGTGGTTCATTCCTGTACAATTAATAAAGATAAGTAGCATCAAATAAATGAAAAGCTTTTCAAAAGTTTGTGCCATAGCTACCTTTGGACAACATTTCTGAGAAATTGTGGACATTCAGTAACATTTCTAAGAAATAGTGGACCTTAACCACAATGCTAAAAGAATTTGAAAAATGAAATAAGACAATTATTTTTGTCCTAAATTGGTGATATTTTACTGCAATCAACTAACTTTTTAATGTTACCATGGCAAACCACAGCATGCGCACACCCTGCCTTTGATATGGGGGGGGGGGCTCGAATCTTTGACAATATGGACCTTTTGTTAACAAACAAGTGGGAGGGCTAAAAGAAAAAAAAAACGGGGTACCACCTTCAGGTCTGTGAACTGTGCGTTAGCACCTTTTTAGTGGACTTTTGTCTCGTTTTTTCGGACTTTTTGTTTCTCTGAGGCGGACCTTTTTACCCACTTCGCCAAATAGGAGTGCTCATGTGAGCCCCCCGAGCCCCTCTTTCCCTTGGGTGCGTGCATGCACAGTATTTGACTTTAAGTATTGAAACTTTTGTTAACTGTCGTAATATCAATCCAGTTGTGTTGTGTAGTGTGTGCATGCTCAGTTGTCAGCCGGGAATTGTCATTGTCTAACGATAAGTTGTGTTGTATTGTGCAGCCTGCTTTAAGTAATTACCTTGTCAGGGTAAGAAAGCGTTACTGGTCTACTGACTGGTTTTATAATTTAATTTCTTTGATTAAACAATGACAGAAATGAAATTATTTTTTGCAAACATTCTAATTTGTCTAAAACCAGGAATGACATAGATTTAGTGGGCATGTTTTTATTGTTAAAATCTGCATAAGCTATGTTTTAAATTATTCACTGGGATTTCCGAAAAAAAGAGCCCCACCATGAAAAAGCCTTCATAAGAGCTCTTTCGGAAACAAGGTTTGAAAAAAAATTCATGGCGGCTTTTTAGATTTGTGGAAAATGAAGGGACGTTTAATTAATGAATTTTAGGTACATAATTTGTCAAATAGTGTGCCATCTCCTGATGTCCTTTGTGGTCTGGGAGCATCTTCAATGTAAAATGACTATCCTGCAACATACTTGTAATCAATGAGGATGTTGTAGTTTGATAAGTTTAAAAATGCCCCGACATTTTCCAAAGGAACATCCTTAGGTCACTTTTTGGACACAACTTCACTTGGGAAAAACGAGCGTTTCTGAAATCCCCGTTGTGTACAAAACGATGGTGTGAAGTCTGTATATTTGGCTCCGTGGACTGGTTCGGATTATATCTTTTTTTCAATGTCACTGACGGGGTCAGCTATGTGGCCTATTTCAAGTTTTGTAGTCCCATTTACACTGGTTAACCCCTGCAGGGGCAGAAAAATAATAGTTATGGTAGTGGGATACCTTCATTACTAAGGATAGAATTTTTGAAAAAAACTTTCCCAGAAAATTATATTTCTTAAATCCGTGATGAGTACAGAATCTTATGGGCATAAAAACATTGCTGGGCTGATCGTAATCCTATAATTGTGGTTTTTCAAAATACATGACTTCATGGAGTTCACCAAATTTTTCACAAACATTTATTTCACCTGAAACTTCGGTGTCTGTATTCTATTGGCTACAAAACAGTGATTTAGGTTTTATTTTAACTTTTTAAAAGGCCTTTCATCCCAGAGTTTGGTTGTCAAAAATCAAGAATGCCACTTTTTCAAGGATAGTTTAAGTTTACTTATGACAAAAGAAGTGATTGATCTGAAAGGCGTATTAGAACGTTACAGAGGGACTATTGCAGCTAATATCAGAAAAACATAAGTTTCACACAAAAATCATGTTTGCAGAAATAATGGTGATCACGGTGAAAAATCAACATGAAAAATGCAGGCACACGATTGTGTGCACATAAAATATTCTCTGATCAAGGGGTTTAAGAATATATAATTTTATGGGTTTATTAATAGTATTTAAAAAGTTACTGGTGAAACTGTATCCATTTTCTCATTGGGTGTAGTGATAAGGATATAGTCTTCAAAATTGTGAGCTTTTTTCAAAAAATATATTTTTACAGTCATTTTCCCCTCTGTTGATGCTAACCTTTGATAGCATTTTGATATGTGGCCAGCTGTATTCACAGAGGTATTAGTAATTATTGATGTTATTGGATTTTATTATAGTGCAGTAGGGCATCCATTTGGATTTAGAAAACTATGATCTTGTTTTGAAGTGGACGTTGTACTTGGACGGCTCAATTTTGATTGAAATGTCTTCTTTCTAGTCTTTCTTACTAGTGTTAAGTTTTGTCTTCATTTGTAATTTTGTGAAAGGGTAAAATTAAAGGTATACCAAACCCTGTTTTAGCTTATTAAAGGTATATTGAGCACTGTTTAGGTGATAAGAATATTGCCCTTTGGTACATCCCGTTTCACATAGTGACAACTGGAGTGACAGAAATTAATTTAACTTTCCAACAGTCGCAAGTTGTCTAGCCATGAAATAAGTGCACGAAACATACCCTCGCTGGTTCCCTGGTAACCAGCACGTGCGTGATCTCTACACGTAGGGAACCAGCCAGAAAACGTACTGAGAATGGCAAAGGTGAAGTAATATCCCGCTCGACATTATTCTGCGTATCGGCCGAGGTCGATACGCGGAAATAATGTCTCTTGGGATATTACTTTATCTACGCCAATCTAAGTAGGATATGTATTCATCCCATACTCTTCGAATTCTTAAGTTTCTTTCATTTTTCGGCAGATTGTTTAAATACCTCACCCAGACTGTTCTCGTGGCGGATCACATCCTATATTTTATGCATTTGCGCGTTAGGTTACAAGTTTTCTCTAGTAAAAGAAACAGTTTTAACTGTAACGATTTATTACTTGAAAAGAGATAACATCTTCCTGATAGCAAGTAGCAGCATATATTAACAAGTGTAGAAACACAAACACAGTCCGTTACAGGGGGTGACAATAAACTATACCAACAATGTCAACCTGTGGTGTGTCAGTTGCCTATTGAGACTGGGCTTGCACCAACTGATGTATAGAGACTCACGAATTTTCTTGTAAAGTCTGTTTAAGTCAACAAGCACGACTTAGTTGTGGGCGAGTTGATATACATAGCTGTGATACAAGACCGCTCACCTTTAACTTCATTCAAGATCCGTTTTGTGTCTAATCTCGAAAGCATTATTTTTTTTGTAGCTGAATATCCTTTCATCTTACTGTACTGGCTCAAATGTAAGAGGCTGCACCATCTTTGAGTGTAATCACCAAAACAGGCTTTAGTGCCCATAAAATGTTCATATCTATCGGGACATTTTCAGAAGAAAAAAAAATGTGCATGCGGTTTTTATTTTTTTCCAAAGAAATTGTTTACTCAAATGTTCCGTGTCTAAGTGCATGCACTTTAAATGTCGCTTATAGGCGCAAGTGTGTCTCCTGTATACAGTCGCATGTCTTGCTGNACCGAGACGTTCTCCGTCTGACTGCTGTTGCTGCAGCCTCCGCAAACACATCTTTTCATCCCTCTACCAACCTTCTCGACGCTAAATATACTTTACTTTCACTTCACTCTATACACTTAGTTGCTGATCCGAACAGTGTGCCGAACGACTTGGGTTCAACCCATGACGTTGTACATAATTATTATTTTTTTCAATTTTTACGTGTTTCTTTATGAGCTGTGCACTAAAGGCACTGAAATCAAGTAAGATATAATAATAAAATTTATTTTGAGGTACTAGAGTCATGTTGCGTACACTTTAACTTCATTCAAGATCCGTTTTGTGTCTAATCTCGAAAGCATTATTTTTTTTGTAGCTGAATATCCTTTCATCTTACTGTACTGGCTCAAATGTAAGAGGCTGCACCATCTTTGAGTGTAATCACCAAAACAGGCTTTAGTGCCCATAAAATGTTCATATCTATCGGGACATTTTCAGAAGAAAAAAAATGTGCATGCGGTTTTTATTTTTTTCCAAAGAAATTGTTTACTCAAATGTTCCGCGTCTAAGTGCATGCACTTTAAATGTCGCTTATAGGCGCAAGTGTGTCTCCTGTATACAGTCGCATGTCTTGCTGTGGAGACAGGATAGTACATTATTAATTGAGCCAGGCCTAAATAGTGCATGAACGTTTGGAACGGAGTTAAAGAAGTGAATGAATGAACCTCTCCAATAAAACCTCGGAAAATGCCAATAGTTTTTAACTGAAACACGAACTGAGTGTTTACATCAAGTTCCAAACTAGATGCGTGTATGTGCAGTGCGTCTAGAGGTATTATGCAACCCTATATCATTTGCAAGATATTTCACTACATTCCGCCAGTTTCAAGCCATTTATTCAAAAAAGTAAGTGGGGTGCGCCTATACCTGGCGGGCGTTCAGTAGACGCTAACACCTAGCTAAAATCTAGTCAAGGTCACGTGTTCTCATTTGAAATACACGACAATATCTCACGTAATCTCGCGAAGTCTTGCTTTTTAGCGAGGTCCTAGCGTTACTGAACGGGAGGCTGAAATCACAAGCACTGAATATGCGCGTGCGCGGTACTCTCTCTAGTCCCCACGTCCGCCTGGCATGAGAATAGATTAAATACTTGTACGGTATGCATTCAAATCTGTTGTTTGCTGCGGCAGAGAAATTCTGGATTCGTAAGATAGTTATGATGTTCCAGCTTTCATTCTCTGGTTCAAAAGCGTGATGTTAGTCAGAATGTACTTTTCCGTCGTTGAAAATTGCTATGATTCAGTTTTACGGAAATTTTTAACGGGCGGTCTATTTGCTATCCGTGATTGACAGTAGGCCTATGCTCAATAGACCAGAAACCTGCTCTCAACTTACCACCGGTTGAAATTTTTTTCATCGCCTCGGTTTTCATTGAAGGAAATAATACGGTACTTATAGTTACACTTTTGTTATGTGTTAGTTGTTATATACATTGCTCATTCATACCCTGTAATTGTGTTAGGTTGTTAATTTACTGCCTTATCATGGTTTAAACTTTGTAAAAGCATGAACTGTGGGAAATACATTAAATTCCTCATAACCCCTGTTTCCACAACTGCGTTCCTGGCTAGTAGGCTACTCGGACTCGTCTTTCACCTAGTCGCCCCTACACTCTTCTACACTTGAACGAGACGTAGCGCTGTGAAAGGACCTTGCGGCGTGGCTTACTATCTCATATACAGCATGTGTGAATACGACCCTCTCCACACGTGCTCCATCACAGCCCACTTTAACAGTGCACGTTTTATCAGTTCTTCCTTCGCCATCTCGCCTCCTTTTATTTCATTTAACAGACAAAAACGACGTTACAGAGTTTGGAGTTTTAGAACATTACCCGTTTCTCCGGCTGTATTAACCCATCAAGGATTTACTTGCTGCTGCTAATTCTTAGTGTTTGCAATGAGATCCTACGCTCGACTTGCCGTCGATGATGCCTCGGTCTTCGGTGGCGGAGTGGGTAGTTCTTGGTAGAGCATGCCCGTACCTGGGGGGGACGTGCGACGGGTGCGTACGCAACCCCCACCGGTATTTGGGGTGCGCCTTAGGAAGCCGAATTTAATTTGTATTGGCCAGGGCTTGGAATGTTCCTCTTCTTAAGAGGATTTCCTCTTTTTTGGTTTCAATTTCCTCTTATTTGTTTTCGAGTTTCATCTTTTTTCACTGATGTCTTTTTATCATTATTTTAAATTTAGTCATGCAAAAAAACTTTCTTGCTGTTAAATTTTGCAACACAAAAAATATTTTTATCACATAAGCCTATTTATTTGTAGAACGATACATCACCTGGAAAATGGTTCAACGTACAAGTTCTAAGTGCTGCTACCGACCTACCACAGACTGTTGTCATTAAATTTCGTTATGTCTAGAATAGCATTAACACAGAAATAAGAAAATGGTACATCATACAAGTTTTAAGTGCTTGAGCTGCTATATATATATTTGTATATATGAGTTCGCTTTTGAGTCATGCCAGTTGCTTGAAGACAGTTTATGAAGTGAAGACTAGATGCACTTTGTAACATTTTTTGAACTAGCAAGAGCGACTCGACATTTGTCATATCAAGTTCATGTTGATTTTGCAGCCCAAACCTTTACTTTCTTTAAAATTGAAGGTACATAAGCAAGACATCAATGAGCAACCAAAATATATGACATCATGAATTTAAAGTTTTAAACACTGCCAAAATTTCGTGCATTATTCGTATCGTCTGGAGCGATAGAACTAGAATTTGTTTTGCAGGTACATGTATTTCAATGTAATTTTCTATTTTGAAATACTTCCCAATTGACTTTTAGCATAAAAATGTACTATTTTCAAGGCCGTGTACAATGGTATTGAACTTAAAAAGAGAGTTCTAAATAACCAATTATGAATTGATAAACTACTGAAAATGAGAGACTGAAACAAACGGCTGGACGTTCCAACTTCAGATATTACCTGGATATTCAACAGTTTCTACTGAATCTCTTGTTTCTGTCTATTGCGTATTTTAAAATACTCAATTACCCGTCTTCCGCTTCGCGGTTTTTGGAAAACCGCGAAGCGGAAGACGGGTAATTGAGTGAGAGACTGTGCCATGAAACCAGCCTCCCGTTCAGTAACGCTAGGACCTCGCTAAAAAGCAAGACTTCGCGAGATTACGTGAGATATTGCCGTGTATTTTAAATGAGAACACGTGACTTTGACTAGG
The DNA here is from genome assembly GCA_002633005.1 of Phoronis australis. Classification (NCBI taxonomy): domain Eukaryota; kingdom Metazoa; phylum Phoronida; family Phoronidae; genus Phoronis; species Phoronis australis. The sequence continues at coordinate 434,247 of NMRA01000074.1, read as the reverse complement.
GTTTAGCTAGGTCCTAGCGTAGGTCCTAGCGTCTACTGAACACACGCCTGCTGTGAAACCGTGTACATGAATAAAGACGTATTCCTGATTGACTGGCGAGTAGAGTTTTCACTTCGCTTTTCCAAATCCGAACAAGCGATTGGTCAAGTTGTGATGACTCAAATGAATACACACATGTAGTTGAAACCGGTAACTGTCAACTGAAGATGTTTACAGCTGAACGACACCGTATCTTTGGCTCTGGTGTCATTCGTGTCAGTGGTCCTGCAGCATCTTTGTTACACAGTAACTGCTCGCGACGTCAGGTCCGGTATGGTAATGGTATACTAGTTAGCCGAAGTTCACTGGTTCGACGAATGGCCAAGTCGCTAAAAATCTGTAAGGTGAAAAGGAAATCTATCCCCTAGAAGCGATGAACCCTATATGACCTGAATTGAAAACTACAAGTCATCAAGTGCGGGGACGGAGTTGATGATATTTTTTCATGGGTCAGAAGGTTTGCATGTCTAAAAATCTATAAAGCTGACGATCCACACAATTCCGAAAATCTATGAAAAACTAATTCCTGACACTAGGTTCTGAACAGTGATTTTGCGAAAAACGTTCAGGAATAATATACGCGCCTGTTTGATACTAGTTCTTCGAAGAGTCTATGCCTCTAAAAAAAGATCCAAATAAAGTTAGGCAATATGAACTGAGCTGCCGTATTTACTTTTAGTTTACATTTTCAAATTGTAGTTTATTGCCACCAAAATTTTGATAATCGGCTGTCGATGACTTTGAATCACTGGTTTCTGGTATCATACACCATTGGACTAGTTCCGTACCAACTAGCTTTTCTTTCTGTCGGATTTGAGAACTTTCGGCCTTTTTAAAAATAATCTCATTTGTCGTATTAAGGGCTTTCGAACTTGTGAACATTCACAGTATCGAGCTGTGTCGTGTTTATGTTAATGCAGTAAGACACGCAGGCAACGTTAGATTACCTTCTTAGTTTTCGTGTTCCATCGTTCCTCCAATTAGGTTCCGTGGGTTTCCGCGTGTCGTTTTTGGTGTATAGGTATGATTATGGCGTGTAAATAAAACAAAACGTGCGTTAATGAAATGTACTCACAATCGACAAATGAACTATTGTTTTCCATTAATTCAGTGAAAAATTGTGTCCCTACCACGACAGTCACGGTAATAAATAACGGAAACCGTTGTTTTGCTCTATCTACTGGGGGTTATCCCGATGTGTCCCGAGTCATGTCTCTTGTGTTTTATGTGTCCGTTTTGTGCATTTCGGGGTCCTGTGTGTCCCGGGTTCTATATGTCCAACATTTTTCTGTGCATCGGACGGGGTTTTATATGTTCTGGGTGGTAGTGTGCCGATATGGTAGTTACCCGGATGCTTAAGTCAAACACACGCATGCCGCGCAATTTGGGGACAATGGGTACTTTCACACCGGGCTCGATTTGTCTCTGGTCAGCACTCAACCAGCCACGAAAATCAACATAACATCGCCCTTTGCGACCTCTGGTCAGCACTCAACCAGCCACGAAAATCAACATAACATCGCCCTTTGCGACCTAGCCAAAATCTCACAAACTAAAGGCGCATTTCCAACAAGTGAGCTTGCATTAAAAAATTCCAAGGGGCATTGCTTGATCTGACAACGACGATGAGGAGGGTGCATAAAAACAACACGTTACTTTATTACTTGTCAAATTTTTTGCCCCATCGAGATCGGAAAAGCACGAAAAAATTGTCACGTGGGCCTAAAATGGCGATTGTATAGCTAAAACTTGCACACTCGTCCGCTTAGCGCCTGGACTGTAACGCAACAGACAAGGACACGTAGAACACAAGACACACAGAACCCGTTACATATAGAACCCGGGGAACACAGAACCCGAAATCCACAAAACGAGCACACATAGAACACGGGACACATAGAACCCGGGACACATAGAACCAGACACAAAGAATCCGGGACGCACAGCAATACGGGAACACAATGCTTCCCTCCCATTTGTTGTGACGTCTGCAGAGGAATTCAGTTAACAGACGTACCACTCAGCATGCATTTTGTGACCATGAACGTCACACGTGTCGGTTTATCCATTCTTTCTTAATATATTTAGGGCTCCAGTTAGTATGTTTGTGCAATAGTTAATTGAAGTCAACTCGATTGTACCAGCAAGTCAAGTAACAAACGCCTAATTCAAACGAATGGTAATACATTTGATAGATGGATAGATCTACCCATTTAAATAAATGTGAGTCATCACGACCCAAAGACTAATACATGAGTACAACCCAGAGTACAACTAAAATACAGCCAGCCAATGTACACGTAATACAAGGAACTGTACGCCAAACAGTTGACACTGGTGAAGAACTAGTAGCAAGTATCAGCCAGACCAAAATGTGATTAATAACTGTTTCGTCTTTCATGGATCAGGTGAGACACCATTGCATCCCGGTGTGCGCCCTCAAGGAAATGGCCCCAATCTGACACAGCAGGCCGTCCCGACAATTCAATTGGTCATTCTATTGACTTCTTGGAAGGGGTTATTGCACTTTCCAATAAACTACGAACACTTCAGTAGAGACCGTTGTATCAATAAATATTTGAGGTATATCTGAATTAATTATAAAACTTACAACTGCTGAAGAAGAAAATTTCAAATTCAAACAAGCCATCGAAGTGCAACAACCAGATAACCACGTCGTTACACAATCCAGATCAATAAACCCGCCTCTTAAAGAAACTGAATACCGAGCGTTTTCAAAGGAAAATCGGGTCACATGTTATTCTGCAGAGTAGGAATTGCATATGAATAGGTACTTTCAAATACTAAACCGCATGGGGTCTACGACGAAGTTAGGTACACTGCAGGTCTTTCGTCAGTATTGACTCGTGAACAGAGATTTATCTTAGGGGTCGTGGTCCCACAAAAAATTGACGGATAAACTGGCGTTTTTGTTACATATCTGTCAACTTTCCATGTAATTTTTACAATTTAGTACAGTTCGCACTGCTAGATTTTCTCACCGGGACACAGGTATTAAACTCTACCTTGATCTCTGTTTGGCGGGATAGTGAAATTCAATATGGCACAATTATTTCGAAAATCAAGCCTATACGTATTTGTCGTAATTACGATATTTCTTTTTTCAATAGCATGTTACATATTAATAGATTCCCTCGATATTACGAAATCTCTTGTAACATCGTCACGATTCAATAATTCACCCCCATTTCATGGATTCATTATTTGCAGTTGCTTACATATTCATTAATTCGCTGCATTATTTGGATTTATTAATGCACTGCATTGATTAAATCGTATAGTATAGATTCAGAAATTCGTAATTAATTTGTAGCATTCATAGATCAGTGGGGTATCTATACGGGGGGCTTCAGGGGGTTTAACTCCCGTCCCCCCTGGGACAGGACCAAAAAATAAAACATTTAAAAAACGTCGCCAGCAAAACAAAAACGACACCGCCAGCGTGTTTTAACTCCAAATAAATCACCTCGAAAAAATTGAGGACAGTTAACCCTGAAAACATAATTTCTTTGCGTTGTGATTTGCTGTAATCACGAAGAGCAACGCATTTCGAGTTTTCGTAGCTCGTTGGCAAGTCGCGGGTAGTGCTCGCGCTTCCGTCGGTACTTCTGAAGTGGCCAAGAACTTAAGATGGATCCACCGCGGAAAAAGCAGATCTATAGCTTTTTAGGTAACTTGTGTCTTTACTCTAAGATGTGTTTGATTTGATTAGGGAAAACATTGTGGTACCACAACCCTGATATTCAGGCGAATAGACGCGTAACCTTTTACCTCATCTGTAATGCCTTGTCATGCTATTACACTCCACACGTTTGTAACTTGAATTTGAGTGATGTATAATAAAGTTGTCTTGCGCAATAATCATACGGTGTACATGTAATGTGTTTATTTTATAAAACGATTATCTCGTTTTCCGAACAATTGCTGTTATGGCGGGAGCTGTGGTCTGGTCGCGAGTCCACTTCAAGATGTACCCTAGCACAACCCGTGGGGGGTGGCACTCACATTGACAATGTAACCACATTCGCGAACAGGTACAGCACCATAAATTGTGGGTAGATTGTACTTTCTCAGCAAAGTCTTGCGGGACACGCGCGGTGTTCAATAAGCCTCCCAAGGAGCCCTGGTTCCGTTGTCACCATTGACCGTCTCCCGCAGAAAGTCCCACCCGATGAAACGCCCATGCATATGGGCGTGTATTTGATGTTACAACTTCGGGTTTCAAGTGTTCAAACATTGGGACGTTTATTCCAAAAATTGCAAGAGATGCAAGTTGGTTTTGGGATACACTGTCTTTGACAAAAGCTCAGGGTTTGTCGCAGTATACCATGAACGGATCAAATAGTATAGTTGGCTTGTAACCCTTTTGAATGGACGTCACAACCTCAAGTGGCTTAGTTCCAAGATGTCAAACAAGATGCTGACATTGTAGAGGCTTACAAGCTCATTGATTAGCAGTTGATGAAGTGCAAGCACTGGAAACAAACATCGAAGATGTCTGTGTTGAATGGTTCCAAGACGCACAAACCATTGGATTCCTCAGCAGTCCAGACAACAGAAGCATAGGGCTAACATTCCTGAAGAAACACCCAGGTAATAAATTATAATTCTGCACAGTTTGTACATAATGTCGATTTTTTGACATACTGTTTCTTTGATGCTTGTGTACAATGCAAACGAAATAGAAATTATTTTCGGACATGCCAAATTTACCCAGTGAAGCAGAGGGTCTACGAGCGCACAGAAACTGATTCTAGTTTGTATTTCCACTTGGCTGTTTATCTGATTCATAACCAAAATCTAATTCACGTAGTGCGTGGTTAAATGTGTAGTCAATACTTGTTTCTTCCAGTAAGTACTACAGTAGAACAGTGGGAATACCTTTCCTAGACAACCTCCCACATCAGCTGACCACCATGGTTTTCGAAAAACAAGAGGCAGATGGAAGCTGTCATGATTTTTGCGCCATTAGTGGTTAGCAGGATGAAGCATGTAGGCTTACACTCAGTGGAGGATCGGTTGCATTTTTAGGATATAGACTTGCCATCACCAGATTCCCTGAACTTGAAGGTGATTGACTCCTTTCTGACTATCGGCTTTTTGAGAAACATTCTGCGTATTCTGTTAAATTACCGATTGCCCTATATAATAGTAAAAACATAAAAAGTATCAATATCTTTTGTTCTCATTTCAGCAATAACTCCGACGCTGGCGGTCCTTCTGGAATGCTCAAAGTCAAGAGGATGATAATTTGCGTTCCACACTCATCAAGCACGCAGACGACGACATCTTCTCAAACGTCAGGGAGCTGTTATTGATAGCATGCTTATCCCCTATTGGATCCTGTGAGGCAAAGAGATCACTTTCTGTGCTCGGGCGTGTGAAGACACATTTGAGGGCTACTATGTCTGAGGAACGGCTTGCTGGGTTATCACTGATGGCCATGCATTATGAAACAACGAAAAGACTAGACACGACACTGGTTGTCAAGCGCTTTATCCAGAGCAACACAAGGTGTGTGTTCTGCAAGTCTTTCTTGCTTGAGTGAAAGTGCGCCAAGTTGACATTGCGAGTGAATGTTGAAATAGCGAACATATTAAGGCTTGTATAGGTTATGTGTACCGAAAACAAGTTTTCACCGAATAATTAACTTAATCTGGTGTGATAACTTTAGTTTGAAAGTAGTCTCCTGCCTGTAGCAAAGGTCATCATTAGCTATGCGCAGCAGGCCTCACTGGCAGACCTACCATGAAGTTTCAATTAGATTGGTTCGGTTGATGAGGATTTAATGAGCCCCTGAAATAATAGTCCTAATTTTACTCTTGCACATAAGGTTTGTCGACGCCACAATGACCAATCAACACACACAATGGCTTCCATAGGAACCTACAGAGAGCGCTAGAAAGAAGATAATACATTTTATCTATTCGTGGCATGTCAGACCAGAGAAGTGTCACGTTTTACACCGTGGGTGCAGGTTGTTACTGACCAGTGCTACAGTGTAATAGCTTTCGGTGAGACTGAACACTGGTTTGAGTTCACTAAACTTGACCGTATATTTATAGGCTAAGTCTACTCAAACGAAACGTCCGACGTAATGCCTGCTGTATAGTCCAACCAGTGCTGCAAAGCCTTGAACTGTGGACCCGCACGGGGTACAATAGGTCCCTCAATTTCCATTTTGTCCCAGTATAAAAGGCCCTTGCCTTCTACCCCGTACAAGACGCATTGGCTGTCTTCCTACAGAAAAATCTACCCCCGCAGACCTGGCACCCGCAACAGGGGGTCTCTCAGCAAATTTTGGTACACACCTGCGGGCACCTTGTCAATATGAGTGACCCCGGGCTCCTAACAACTGTTACAATCGTTGATTCAATAACCTGCTGTCTCCATAGCTGGCCCTCTATTGACCAACGCTGTATTTGCTGATTCTGTAACAAAATTTCTACCCGGAAGTCGAACTAATCCGTGCCATAGCATCTACAGTTGTCGCCGGAACTTTTCACCCAATAAACATTTTCTAGAACTTTGCGAATTTCTATAAATATAAACTAGGCTCTAGTAGGGTGTTCCACACTAAGGATTTGTTTTCTAATTACTTTTTTCATGGAACCATCTTATAGAATGCCCTTCAGCCGGTTTTCTATTGTAAACAATTTACGTCACCACTAACCTGTCCAAATAAAACATTCTCCTGGAGTGTTCTCTAGTACTCTATCGTAAACAAATTACGTCAGAAGCCTGACACCACGGGTCACGTCAATCAAGTGTTATCTATTAGTAAATAAATAAATCAGTGAAATAAAATCTACAGAACTAAAACTAGTGTCATCCTACTCTCGACACTTGGGAACATTGAACATTTCGAGCCCAGAGCATGAAAATAATCCTACGTTGACACCTTCACCGGTCGAGATTAGGCATCTTGAGCGGTTTGTGTATTGACCTCGAAATCTGCTTCATTGATCAAAGACACCATTCAGTTATATTCAATATATATATATATATATATATATATATATATATATATATATATGTGTGTGTATATATATATATATATATATATATTTATTTATTTATTTATTCAATAACTAGGACTCCGGCCCTTGTTACAATCAAATCATCAAATACAATAAAGGTAAGTGTCAAACACTAGAAGTAAACCGAATTCTTCTTCGCTTGAATGCAAAATGAACATATATACATGTTGACCATATAAGATCTTTTTCCTCCATAGTCATGAGTCTGTTGAATTTTGTAACATTGGGGTTGTTGTAGCTCCATGCAGGCAAATATCGTTTCCTTAGGTCATCGTAGCATGGGCATTCGATAACAAAATGATATTCTGACTCGACATATGTCCTAACACAGTTATAGGCAGCTACATCCCCTCTGGACACCACAGGCAGCTTATATTATCATTATCTAGACAATCTGACCCAGCATAAACACACTTGGGGCGACAATGATATTTTTGAATTTTCAAAATAACATATTTGAATAGTTCGTGACAAGATACCGTGATCAGGTTTTCAAATTTTGAAAATAGCACGAAAAATGCGACTTTTACAACTTTAAACGTATGAACAATGTTGTCATTGTTCTACTTCTCACTAATTCTACCGGGGTCAACATAATTGGGACACTTACAAAGCCACTAGGTAGCAGTTGGATTTTGAGGTAAGCCAAGCGTCATCGTTCAATTCTTGGCATTGGAACATCGGGCTTGGGAAAAAATGTTGGTTCTGAGGGAAACAGAGTCCATGAAACATCAGGTCTAGGTAATATGGGATCAACTGGGGAAAACAGAGACGGAGAAGCATCGAAAAGTGACGTCGAAAAGCTTCAGAGCAAAAATGTCCCTCTAAATGTTCGCAGAAATGGTTTTATAACCCCAAGGACTATGCTAGCTTACCATGTTACATAACTGGAAGACGAATCAATGTTTTGAATTAGTAAGGAGTTAAGCTCACAATGAATTTGCTTGCACAGTTTATGAATTCACAATCAATCCCATAGATTTACTGTACTCATGCACGCGCAGGACTCATCAACGGTCGTACTGCCACCAACCTTGAAAATGAATAGACAAAGGAGGAGACAAATGGGATAAATGAGAAGAAACTGTGTGCCTAAAATCTGCACCAGCTTGGTTATGAAACTGATAAAACCCGACAAGTGCCGCAAAACAACGGGTTTAACTATTAGGCTATAGCTTGAGGTGCCGCCTCTGTGCAGAAATGCAAACTGTTGGGGAAGACCTAGGTGTGGTAAGTGTATGTGTGCTTTTACTGTCTGTTGCACTGTTTAATTTGTGGGCCAGGGGTCCCCACGAAGACTCAAAAGGACTTATCGAAAATGCACCAAAAGCACTTCGTTCTGAAAAGTAACACGTGACAATTCATCGATTTGTTGATGTCGTCATGGTGGAAGCCATTTCATTATAAATTGTTGCCAGCTTTATAGCATGACAGAAACACGGGGCTTCCATGAAGCTAAACACGTAGAAAACGTTCGATAATATAGAATACACGAGTACAACTTGCTCAAAGTTGCTGCTGCTGCTGCTGCTGCTGCTGCTGCTGCTGCTGCTGCTGCTGCTGCTGCTGCTGCTGATGATGATGATGCTGCTGCTGCTGTGCTTCAGCTGGTGCTGCTGTTACTGCTGCTGCGCTGCTGCTGCTGCTTAGCGTAAATACGATAGTTTTTCGAAAGTCACATAAAGACACTTGCTGTTAGGTGCTAAATTTCTAAGTTTATGATTGCAGAATAAACACTCAGAAATAAATTTTACTTCTTTTCGTAAAATACATTCGCATTCCAGGGCTAGTGATCTGTGGGGGTGACCCTAGAGGACGTAATAAAGAATTTTAAACATAAACATGCAACCGAAAAGATATCTCCTCGCGATCGCCAATGTGTGTAAATCCAATTTCTCGTCGCCGGTTTTATGTCACGTTATTGCAACATTCCCACCACTACATCAGCCGCACAAAAAAAGATTTCAGAGTATGCTGAGGTTGACCAATCCTAAACCTGCAAAATCGAAAATGGTGCATGTGCGCATTGCCTGTGACTCGAGTCCGCATTGTGTTATAAAGGATTGCCCATCATCACTCAAATGTTTGAGCATTAGTGGTAATTAATTCAGTGAAATTAGGCAACCAGCCCTTCTTTATAGAAACAAACACACCATACAAACACACTAGTGCTAGAACCATATGAAAACAGCCATATAAGTGTTTGCACACAACCCATGTCAGCCCGCCGCCTTGTGTTGTTTCTGAAGCTTCTACACGTCTAAGTATCCAGCAAGATCACGTGGGTCACCACTGATTGAATAAGTTTCAAGCGAAAAGCCATCGAAACTAGCGTTTGTACTAAAACCTTACTGTTTAAATTTGTCGAAATAACACACGAAGTTAGGGCCTCAAGAAAAGTATTGTCTACGATGCATCCATCTCCAAAACATGAGCCAACTCTCATAGGACAAGACCTTTAAAACGAGCCTGACGTCTTGTAAGGCAATGACGAAACCCTAGTGAATGCACCCAGCGGTACCCATAGAAATTACTGTCCTCTTGAAACAGCTCGTCGATGAAGTGTTCCACCTCAACTAGATCGAATTTGGTTTCATGTCGAAATAGACCGACACGACGATGCACCCGGTGCAGGGTTCTTTTAGTTATTACAGTTGCGATGTAATGCCGCAAGAATCTCCTTGTAGCTTAGGCTGTAAGTCGCCGGGAAGTGCAATTTCACAAGCTGATCTATGTTGTCAAGGTGATTTTTTACCCTACTCCGTCGTTCGTCTAGCGAGTTGGCATTTATCTTGGTGCGAGAAGCAGTAATTGCGAGAGAAAAGTAATTTTGTTATTACGTAAAAATACAATAAACATCTTGCGACTCCCCTTAAAAGTGATCCCTCCCTGACGACACGTAATTATAGTATCGTAAGTTACATGAATGTACTTGTCAGTCATAGATCACTATGCAACAAAATTAAAGAAGATTACTTCCATGAGACCGTAGAAAAGAAGTCAGTAGTGTTTCTGCATCACGTCAATACCATCGTGCTAGTACATTGTCAGCATGTTAGTGGCGATACCAATCACTGGGTAACATATATTCAAAAGACGTCATCAAACTGGAAATTGTGGAGTTTTGTTTCGGCTTGCTTAGCAGATTTGGATGAGCTGTGTTGGATACATCGGAAAGTTGTGGTCAGTGGAAGTTATTTAAGTTGTTCTTCAAGGTAAAATATAATGAATTTTACGGCTGAGGAACAATTACAGGCAACTGAGTTGTCGATAATGTTCGAAAAGTACGTGCCTCCATTTTTGATACTTCCGGGACTTGTTGGCAACGTCCTCATAATCAGCGCCATAATGACTAAGCAGAATGCGAAGCATAAACCCGGGAATATCTTTATTTTTGTTCTTGCTCTTGCTGATCTGTTGGTCGTGAAGTGGGTCATGCCTATGTATATGGTTAACGCTTGGCTGGATAATACTGTCTTATTGAGTGATCAGCCTGTCATCTGTACCCTTCTGCATGTCATAAATTGGTTCTGTTGCTCCGTGTCCATCTACGACTTGATGTTGATTGCCTTCAACCGTTACATCAAATTGTGCGTAAGCCACCGATACGACACCATCTTCACAAGAACAAAAGTTGTCGGCATAATATTGGTTGTTACCATTTGTATTCTAACAAGTCTGATGATTTTACAGGTTTGGAGACAAAACAGATGTATTTTGGGTAAAATCAAATTAGATAAAATTGGAGCTAGTATTGCGTTTTTCACGGGATTTGTAATTCCTTTGTTATTGATCTGCTTCTGTTACACTAAAATATTCTTCAAAATCAGAACATCGACCATCGGACTCAACCACAAAAAACGGAAAACCATCATTACGCTTGTTTTGTTGACGTCACTCTTCTGTGTTTGTTGGTCTCCGTTTTTCGTCACGAGGTTTGTCGCTCCACATTCGCGCCTTACTCGTGTCACATTTAAATGGATTGCGCTCGGCAACTCGTCCCTGAACAGTTTTATATATGGGCTGCGATGTAAAGAGTTCAGAAGTTGTTACGTTAAGGTACTGTGTTTTTGGAGGCAGTCACGAGTGCATGCGGTAGTCGAAAACTTTGACCAACGGCAAGGCCAGGCATGACCTCGCCATCTCCTGATGACACCATTTAACAGATCTGCGCAAGCACTGAAGAATTCACCAGAGAGAATGAATTAAAATAGTGGGAAGCACAGAAACTGGTCGGGTTAGAAGCAAACATGGCTATCGCGTTTGACTGCGCCTTAGGTGCCGTAATCAACAAGAACCAGACAACACTCGCTTTGTAAATCTTGTAAGTTATGAATGTGACTTCATTACGGAACTGAATGACTGAACTCTGCGTTGTTATTATAAAGCGATTATGTACGTACGCCTGTCTGTTTTTGTGTACGTGCTTATTTATTTATCTGTGTATTTGTTACAGGGAGATATTATGTGGAATGAGCATGTCATTTATTTATCGTATACATTATTTAGATTACGATGCATATAGATTATTACATGGCGAAGTCGTTATCCCCCGTTATCTAGAGCCCGAGGGGCGTTAGCCCCGAGGGTGATAATTCTCCAAAATCCTCGAGGGCTCTAGATAAGGGGGATAACGACTGAGAACATGTAATAATCTATTTATACCACATACTAAACGAGAAACATTGCTTTGTAACTACTTTCTATGTCAGAGGCCCGGGGTCGGACGTCGTGACCTTTTAAGAAAAGCCGAGCTATTTTTGTCAAATAACGCTTATACTCAAAACCAATTGGAAATTTAAACAAAATAGAAATGAAATGAATCTCTAAATTAAGGTTAAGCAACTAATAGCTTAAAACACGTTTTTTACACGCTAAGCTTCTACCGGGAAATTATCGTCTGCTAAAGTAGGATACCACTGGTAACTGAATATAATTCTCAAGTCAAAGATCCTGACGACACGATACCCGCATTCAAACTGGAGATCGGTGATTTACGAGTAAGAGGACATGAGAGAAAAATTTCACTGAATTAAGATATCATTTTTATGGAAATTTTGTGTCTTATTTTTCGTAGCGTATAAGTACAGTACAATGCGGTTTGTTGAACGTGCGATTATTGCGCGTGCTCATTTAAGNAGATGCTACTGGCTTGCTACAGAGATATTTCTTGAAGAGATGCTACTGGCTTGCTACAGAGATATTTCTTGAAGAGATGCTACTGGCTTGCTACAGAGATATTTCTTGAAGAGATGCTACTGGCTTGCTACAGAGATATTTCTTGAAGAGATGCTACTGGCTTGCTACAGAGATATTTCTTGAAGAGATGCTACTGGCTTGCTACAGAGATATTTCTTGAAGAGATGCTACTGGCTTGCTACAGAGATATTTCTTGAAGAGATGCTACTGGCTTGCTACAGAGATATTTCTTGAAGAGATGCTACTGGCTTGCTACAGAGATATTTCTTGAAGAGATGCTACTGGCTTGCTACAGAGATATTTCTTGAAGAGATGCTACTGGCTTGCTACAGAGATATTTCTTGAAGAGATGCTACTGGCTTGCTACAGAGATATTTCTTGAAGAGATGCTACTGGCTTGCTACAGAGATATTTCTTGAAGAGATGCTACTGGCTTGCTACAGAGATATTTCTTGAAGAGATGCTACTGGCTTGCTACAGAGATATTTCTTGAAGAGATGCTACTGGCTTGCTACAGAGATATTTCTTGAAGAGATGCTACTGGCTTGCTACAGAGATATTTCTTGAAGAGATGCTACTGGCTTGCTACAGAGATATTTCTTGAAGAGATGCTACTGGCTTGCTACAGAGATATTTCTTGAAGAGATGCTACTGGCTTGCTACAGAGATATTTCTTGAAGAGATGCTACTGGCTTGCTACAGAGATATTTCTTGAAGAGATGCTACTGGCTTGCTACAGAGATATTTCTTGAAGAGATGCTACTGGCTTGCTACAGAGATATTTCTTGAAGAGATGCTACTGGCTTGCTACAGAGATATTTCTTGAAGAGATGCTACTGGCTTGCTACAGAGATATTTCTTGAAGAGATGCTACTGGCTTGCTACAGAGATATTTCTTGAAGAGATGCTACTGGCTTGCTACAGAGATATTTCTTGAAGAGATGCTACTGGCTTGCTACAGAGATATTTCTTGAAGAGATGCTACTGGCTTGCTACAGAGATATTTCTTGAAGAGATGCTACTGGCTTGCTACAGAGATATTTCTTGAAGAGATGCTACTGGCTTGCTACAGAGATATTTCTTGAAGAGATGCTACTGGCTTGCTACAGAGATATTTCTTGAAGAGATGCTACTGGCTTGCTACAGAGATATTTCTTGAAGAGATGCTACTGGCTTGCTACAGAGATATTTCTTGAAGAGATGCTACTGGCTTGCTACAGAGATATTTCTTGAAGAGATGCTACTGGCTTGCTACAGAGATATTTCTTGAAGAGATGCTACTGGCTTGCTACAGAGATATTGCAGATATTTCTTAAAGAGATGCTACTGGCTTGCTACAGAGATATCGCAGATATTTCTTGAAGAAAGGCTACTGGCTTGCTACAGAGATATCGCAGATATTTCTTGAAGAAAGGCTACTGGCTTGCTAAAAATATCACAAATACTAGACATTCGATGGACTGGATTTCAATCGGATACATCGTATCTGGAATACGATGGACTGAATTCACTTCAACATATATGATGTTCGACGGACGGAGCTTCATGACTGTCCGAAGCATTTCATCAAGTGAAAACTGCTTGGAACATGACGCAGAATCGTATGATCAAGGGAAAGGAAACTCGTTCCAGACAACAAATGTAACAGTGGATTCAAGGACGGCGCAAGGAAAAGAAAAACGTGATACCGAACTGATTAGATTAACTTTCTTTGAGATTTTTTGCGATTTTTGTCGGGATTTAAATGTTTTACTAATATACTCATTATTGCATTTAATCAACTTGTGTTATTTCAACTGCATACCGGCAAGGTATTTAACGCGTAGCAGCAATTCTTAATTAGTTAAAAAGATACCAAACCCGGTTTAGCCTATTAAAAGATTTAAAAACGACGTTCCCATCTAATTTTCTGAACGAAACTAATGCTCTGTAACCCGCGACATCCCTCAAAGGTTCTGAGGAAAATCTGAAAACTCCTTTCAAAGTCTGCCTAATGTGCAAGCGTCAGCTACACTTTTAGCGATTTGCACGGCAGCTGTGGGGAGAGACAACCCGCTAAGAACCATAATATGAGTTATTATCTGATTCCCGATTTTATTTTTCAAGATTGAAGTCAATGGCTGATAAGCAAGTGACAGAACGATGGTTGCTTTAAATCATTAACACAAGGCTTAGCATCCTTTTAAAGTAATTGTCATGAGTAGAATGTCACCAGTTCTAATTAAATGTAATTTAGCCTCTTATTTGCTTACTCTACAAGTAATAGCTGATAAGTAAGCCAGTGACCATGAAAAGCTTGGCACAACCAAGACAATTTGGATAATGAATTGAGATGCCTTTGTGGCTTGCCGTGCCTGCTGCAACCACCACAAGATCTGAAGTCCATATATTTCGCGCTAGTTCGTGTTTTTTGACACTCAGATTAAAGCGGCAAGGAAACTGAACCGTGACACGAACTGAAACGATTCACTATACTTTCCAGGCATCCTTTACCATATGTCCAAATCAAGGCATATACACAGAAAGCATTCATATGCATTGGTTTGCGTAAAAAACAACCTAATCAGACTTTTGTTCGAGTCGTTTTTTTGTAAAAAATGATCAGCATGTTCAACTACCAAGCAAAAAGAGTTACCGCAATATTCGGCCAAATTAAATATCCTGTGCCGACAGGAACCGTAGTTTGAAAATATAACGGCCAGAGTGATTGTCGACCCGTTAACTCGATCGCCTCTTAGGCTATTCAGATGTTTAGTGATAACGTTTCATGACATGCCGTCACACTGGGTCAAAAACGTCCTAATGACGTCAAAGTTGCGTCATGCTTATTTCCAATGACTATGCGCGCACTCAGGGGGCTCGAACGAGCCCCCGTATTTAGCAAAGTAAGCAAAAAGGTCCGCCTTAGAGAAACAAAAACTCTGAAAAAGTAGAAAACAAGACAATAAAAAGGCCGGGCAAGAACTACCTAAATTCGGCAAATCCACCATTAATAGCTTAGTAAAAGGTCCACATTCTCAAAAATTCGAGACCCATTTTAGGTTGGATGCGCGGCGCATGATAACTGAACTGATGTTGCGTTTGCTTGACGTAAGAAGTATCATTGGGCATATTGACAAATTACCGTAACACCCCATAGAAGCTGCAATGGCTGGATTACAAAGTGGAGAATCAGATCGATCTAGAGACCAATGGAAAGGGCATACATCAATGACGTATTTTTGGTCGTGTCTGTGGCTTGGAAAAGGTTCTCCCAAATTTAAGCCAAAGCTCATTCTGGAATGTTTTGTTTATTTTGATAGGCCCTACATGTAACTCGCGTAGACTATAGACCAACCACAAAAACGAGATTGGGAAACATAAACAATGAGTTTTTGAACCTGCGCCGAGGAGCTCTCATACACATAAACTCGGAAAAAATCTTCACACTGACAATACGGCAATCAATGGTTAACGTACAAAAACACATTCACTTCGCATACCGTAGCTGCTATCGGGATCAAATGAAAGTAGATAACTTCTGGGATTCCATTCTCCCTCGCGAAGTCGGCATTTTCTAGTTTGAATCCGACCTCCGAAACTGCGCCGTGTGGAGTTATTAGATAATCGTCCCGGCAGCCATGTGTGCGCAAAATCTACGACTTGTTTTGCAGACCTCAATGGTATGGCAAACCTTCACGTGACCATCACATGGTCGTTAAAAGGTCACCACTAGTTGCTCTCGTGAGGCGTACTCGGGGTAGACCAGCGAGGCTGAGTGTAAGCACTAGCGAGAAAGTAGAACATGTGCAACGGACGGCAACCGAGCGATCAGTTCAGTGTACGCTGTCAGTGGTAAGAAGACGCACATCGGCCAGACTCGCAAACCGATCAGTTTCCGTTAGTTGTCCGGTAACCTGTTTACAACTGGTTCTGTTCAGTTTTAAGGCCGATGTACGCTAGGCTTTACAGACCTCTTGCAATAAATAAAAACCCAAAACTAAAACATTCTGTGCGCGTGAAAAGCGCGCGTGACTATAGCAGCCGACAGAATAATCGCACGACCTTCTGGATTATCGTCGACAGAAAACATGGTTGACAAGAGGAGGTTAGTCGTGTCGGAATTTTGTGGAATGTGAAAATGGCCTATTTTTTTCAAACGTTCGTCTGGTTTGGGAACTCGACGTTGTGTAGCGTTACTGTAGAGGTAGCCTGACCCTGCGACAGGCCAGGGTTGGGCTGCGGGACCAGGTTACCCCCATTGTCATTGGCACTGAAGTCTCGGCTTAGCCTGTGCTGTAGCAGTGCCAAAGTTGCCTTTGGCCTATTTTACTTTTTCGTGAAATTAGAGATTAACTTTTGACTTTTAAAGAATTCAATGTGTAATGCTTTAATTATAAATGACCGAACTTCTGGAAAATCATTGAAATATTTTGTTATCGTTTATAATTACTTCGCCTGGATGAATGATGATAAATCAAATAAATGACTTTAATGGCCACCATGATACACTATTAGGCTATGTATGGATGTGTAGCCCACCTTTTTAATCTGACGGAAAGAATTAAAATTCGTATTTTTATTTAGTTTTCATGCTTATTTTGTCCAAGGGCTCGGTTTTGCTTCAATTACTTGGCTACAGCGTACAAACTCATATCTTACCATTAATTTATCAGAACACATGTTTTCAACTATTTGGTGTCATTTAAATACCATGAATTCAGGTGCATGTGGCATGTGACTGGCCCTGGAAGCGGATAGGGTTCACTGGAAGAGGGTAAGGCGAAGAAATAAGTTACAACAAGGGGGAAAATTAGTTACGACATGGGGGAGAACATCAATGTTCACCCGGCGCGGTGATAATTCATAGCTACGCCATTTATGCAAACACAGACTCGACCGAAACTCAAACTTACCACAGACTGTTACGCCAGGTTTATGAATTTTAATTATTACCCGATTAAACTGGGTCTCAAACAAGAGATCTCCAAATCATTACAGAAAAATATAAAGTTCTCTGCTCAAAGTAACTGAAGAAATGCAAAACCATAATTCTGACCCCACAGTTTTGTTATTTATTTACCAGGGATTTGCGAAAAAATCTCCGTTTTACGTCCAGAATGGACCTTCAAAGTAGTACCATTTTGGTTTTTAATTCGTGCTTAGTCAAGATAAGTGTCTGTCATTCTGCACTCGAGTACATTTGGTTTACTCTGACGTGAACAGCCGGTTAATCCTAGTATGCAATTGATGATTAGGCTAATAAAGCTCTAATTCCGAGTCTGAACTCACAATTTCGAGATTTTACTCGAAATTTCGAGTTTTTACTCGAGTTTGTTCCTCGAAGCTAATATTAGCCATCCAATGCAATCTTGGGCTAAACACTCTTCGCCACTCGAGAACAGAATAATGAGTTAGTCGCTCAAACATAGACCGGATTAAATGAAAAATAATTTCGAGTTTGGACATAAAGCCACCTTGGCTACTCAAACTGAAACCTAGCAATATCGTTTAAGTTAAAGGTTCTTTTAATAACCAAAACAGTTAAAATAGCAACCGAATCTTTTCTTGGATATTTGTTGGTTGTTGAAATTTATCACATGAACGTAGAAACTGCGGGCCTATTAGCTGTTTCACGGGAGGAAAAATTTCAGCGGGCATGAATGGAAACGGCCGATGTACGCTAAGCCAATTGCCAAGTGGCGTATTAAAATTGTGTCGCCACAGGGCCACACTGGGCCCATGTCTCGCAGTTATTCAGTGTCAAGTGCCTCCAGGTTGCCAGTCATTTTAGATCCCTCGGTAGTCTAGTCGTTTTGCTACCCCATTGTGTCTGGCGTGTGTACGTGGTGAATGTAGGGGTGCCACCCGTCTGTGTAAAATGCACTTAGCAATTTAACCACTGGTCGTGCACTGCACTGCGACACCAGACACGTGAAGGGTGATAAGTTGACCATGGGTACTCTTAATTAATCGTTATGCCCTGTGGCCCAATTGACCTACAGCCACGCACCGATATTTCTAAAGTGATCAACCTGGGCATGAATATGCATATACATAACTAGATTCGTGAAATAGCGCGTACCTCAGTTGATAACACCCACTGTGCCGCGTGTCTGCAGATTGCAATTAAAAGTGTACGTTTAGGCAAACATTAGGGAACTATTTTACTATAGTATCAATTTTCAACTTTCTATTACACCTTAATAACTTGTTTTCTCTAACAGCATGCAAACTGCACCAATGATGTCTGGCGGTGAGTCTGGAGTACAAATGTACAGTTTAAACCAGTCGAATGCATATTACGGCACCTCTTCCTCTCCAGGTAAGTGGTATCACCAATCGGCATGACTTTAATGTTTTAGTCATCGTATCGTCAATGCTGTAGTCCCGTTTACTGCCACAACTGCTTGTACTTACTCCTAATGCGGTCATGTCGTAGGGGTCAAAATACGATTTTCGAAAAAAATGTACGCGTAGCCGGCCTACAAACGCCTTGCCAACGACATTTTTGTTTTGCTGTGGGCGCCCGCAGATGACGCTATTGCTTATCTTCGAGTTTCAGTCTTTACGTCTATCGTGTCTACGAAAGATGCCCATCGGAAGACAGGAACAAGCACAGCCCATGTACTCTACTAGTACACAATAATACGTCAAGCTAACGAGAAGCATTTTATTCAGGCGTTTTAGTTTCTCAATGTACGCAAAGTATTGTCATCTTAGATATCGGTGAAATACGTTTTATGAAGCTGGCTAGTGATTGTATTATGATTTTTTTAATAACGATTCTGTTGTTTTTTCGATAAGAATCTCCATTGGTGAAACCATTTGCAAATAAAGAGTATACCAAGACGACTGCCAAGTTGAATTTGTCAGCATGGAGATACTTTATACGTTAGGCGCATTCGATTTTATCGTTTTAGGTGATAACACCGAAGAGGTATGGGACACGGGGGCATTCTCCGACAAAACAATAAGAAGAGGGTTTGTGAGAAAGGTAACGTATGATATAATTACAATTTCTTGACAGTGAATGATTAAGGTTTCGATGTTTTTGTCGACAACGAAAATAAAATGTTATTACGGCAAGGAATTTCAAGAGCAAATGGGATACCTGGACTTTCGTATTTAGCCAGCTAAATAGCTCAAGATTCATCATTAAGTTTATTTTTTTTTGGTTGCACCATCAAAATGGTTGTCACAGTGGAGTGACATTGAACCGTCACCCACCGTTTTAAAGTCAGCCTTGCTGTATCGGCTTTACGGTTTTGATAAAAACTGGACCTCAGGAATTCTAATAGTTTCCTTTCACACATTAATAAAGCTTGGTTTTATTTCATAAGGTTTTGTCGCTACCGAGTATTTCACGCGTACGGGATATGGCTTCTGTGCCTGTTCTGTAGACATAGTTAAACTCTCGCGAAAATGAATGTCTTCGAAAGATATCACCAAGGAGTGTAGTAATACTCGTACACTCCTTGATATCACCATGCATTACAACTAATGAAAACTTTGACGACATTAGTTTTTGGCCAGATGTATATTAGGAAGCTAACGCCACAAATAATAACGGTGTTCATGATTAAATCACTTAAAAATTCCAAACCATGATATGATATAGCCAAACTGTTAATCCGTGAATGAGTTACATGCTGAATATACATATTTATCTTGGACAGGAACAGGGGCTTTCAACCTTCAGTTGTGGTAGTGGATAGTGGAGTTCATTTCACTGGATGTCTCTCTACTTGTCACTTGTATTATGCACTTTGATATGAAGTTGATTATTGTTGTTGAGTGATGTAGATAATGACTCATAGCTGATGATTTAAGCTATTAAATTGATCATAAACACTAAATGTTGTTTGAAAACAGGCTAGCCCGCCGTCAAGTGGTACTTTTATTAAAAAAACTTTCCGTGTAACTCCCCTCCCCCAATTCCCCGTAGTCTCTTCCTTTTAGTCAAATGTATTCTCACCTGTTCTCTAATTAACTACGCCTTCTCTCATTTCCCACAGGTATTTTTTATAGTCATGCTGCAGCTGGTGGTGACGGCTGGTATCACTTCAGTTTTTACATCCGTGTGAGTATTTTAGTTCACGAGAATAGGCTTTTTAGGGCGTAAATCACGTTATAAATTGCGTTTTGGTGTACGAAGAGGCCATTTTGAAGAGCAGATTGTTTTGTAGTAAAACCCGTTATCTCCGATATTCTGGAAATGAAACAATATAGGTTGGTAAAATTGTACAATACTGTATCAAACCAATACACTATATCTAGGAAAGGTTACCCAACTCACCTGAAAATTATGTTTGAGTTCCTAGCTGATTATTCAAAGTTTTAAAGATTTCCATGACAAAACTTCTCAAACACATTGAAAATATCCAGTCCTAATGCCGGCACCATCCCAATATCGCGTAAAGTATCTGACGGTTTAAAGATAGCCTCCTGCGACCAAAACACCCTTTTGGCAACAGAAATAAAAGTATCATTTAATAAAATATTGTAAGTAATTAATTGCTACGTAAATTACACAGCCCATAATTCGTAGCTCTTTCGAGCGCCCCAGAGAAATTCTCAGCCAATCAGAGTAAAGTAGTACTTACATGTATGACGTCGTGCCAACGAAATTTCACCCAAGCCTCTCTGCGCAACAACTGATTGTCGTTTCTTGGACGTAGGCTAGTTGTCGGTCTCTGGGCTAAAATGCCACGTTGCGTAGTGTTCGAGTGCAGCAATCGTAAGCAGCCTTGGCATACACTTGTGCAACTTCCCCGCCGATCCCGTCATGTGCCGTGCACAGGATCAGATCCAGGATTTTGAGTTAGGGGGAGGGGCAGGGCAGAGTATTAGCCAGGATTTTGTCCGTCAGACATGTGCACCCCCGAACTGCCAAATGGAATCTAGGAGAATTGGAGAAATTCAAGGGGTCATGTCCCCCTTACCCCCCACCCCCTAAATCCGTCACTGGTGCATGGAATAGATTCGTATCCACGACAACGACTGGCCTCAAAATTCCCGCGATCAGCAAGAGATCTGCCTCGGTGCAAAACAAATCTACAGCTTTTCGCCGTCGTTGGTAAAAAGATGACTAAATGAAATCTGACGCAAAAGTAGTGCCACTAAAAGCTACCCCGCTCTTCTTTGAGTTAACGGAATTGTTTACCAGTGTTTGAAAAATTGGCGTCCTACCGTTCACCTACTGCTAAAATTGTAGTGCGCTCTTTTGGGTTGGCTTTCGGCGTTTATCGGTGCCATAAGGTTGCGTACCTGTCACAACAAATTATCGGAACTGGTTTCATTTCGTTACAAGTTTTTAGTATTTTAAGACCAGCAAACCGAATTTTAGAACAAAATTTGCTGCTGCGAAGGCTTTCAGAACGACGACAGACTTCTCTTTACGATATAAGTTTCAGGACGAGGTGCGCAGTGGCGGCTTTAGGGAATTAAGGGGGGGGCAAGGGGGCCACCTGCCCTAAAATTCTCCCATATTCCATTTGGCAGTTCGGGGGTGCGCATGTCGAACGGGCAAAATCCAGGCTAATACTCTGCCCTGCTCCCCCCAACTCAAAATCCTGGCGATAGTGTTCAAACAGCTAGATTGCTGGCTACAAGATCTACAGTGCGCTCTTCGACGTTTCGTGTTACTGTTTATGCCTCATATCGAAAAATACTTTTTGATTCTAAAACATTACACACACTGGACAGCGGTCCATATCGGAATCGCGCAGCGTTCACTCCTACGGCTTTAACAAGACATGAATGCAAAGTTCCTAACATCAAAATGTTTCTATCAAGCACACTACACTTTACAGTAAACATTGTGAAATTTCCTAATAACAATTCGGACGAAGCGTTTTGTTTTTTTCGACTGTTTATGCCACCCCAGTCATCCACCCGGGGATTCTCATACAGGCCCATATTATAATGTGTGCTAATTACTGATTTTGATCAATTAAATATTAATTGACATGAAATGAACAATTAACGTATTTCCTTGATTTTCTACTAAATTTAACGGCCATTCATCGCTGATAGACACGGTGAAAGCCAAATTTGTTGTGTCGATGATGTCATAGACTTCGATTGGTGCGAGCGCCATTTCAAGTTTTTTTTTATTTTTTGGCGCTAAATGTGGTTCGCGATGGGGCTGCTGTATTGTAAAAGGTCTACTTAATTAACGACTGGGGTATGGTTATGAAATTGTATGTTGATGTTTTTCATCAATACGTGTATTTTAGATATAAAAATATTAATTTTGGCACCATAGTAGGCCTTTAACAGTAGAAAAGTGTAGGGAATCAGTTGTTCGGGCTACATGGCTACTAACACTGTGAAATGTGTTTATGTGGTGAAATCGAGAATGAGTCTCGTTTTCTTTGTCGCTGTGAAACTCAGGAAAAGCTGAGAAATTGTATAATATCAAAACCACAGATGGAAGACTACAATCCAGAGCACATCCATACATTCTGAGGTCGTGAGGACATACATGATTCCTTTGTTTCAAACCTGGTGGCAAGGTACATTTTTCTGACAATGAAACACAAGAAATGTTTGCTCTTACATAGTTAGCATATCTGTTGCATAGTTGATTTGTTATTTCTGTAACTGCCGCTTGCTTTTGTGCTTAAATTATTGTCTGGGGGCGCCATTGTGAAATGATGGTTTCAAAAGGCCGGTGCGAACGAATTCAGTACGTGTAATTTTATACATGTATTATAATTACGATCAACAATTGATATTACGCTAAAAATAGCTTGTTTCCTGTTTGTCATTAGTTCACTGAGAGCTGTGGATAATATGATGCGTAGATCACAAGCAGAAAAATTTCATAATATTAAACTATAAGAGCTTTCTCTGTGTGTGTGTGTGTGTGTTTTTTATTCAGTTCCACATGCGTGTCTTTAAAATTACAAAATATTGTTAACAAAGTTATCACTTCTCAATGTTCAATGTTGTGCCGAACTTTCGCCTCTAGGGACACAGTCACCCAATGGATCCGAGGACCGGGATACTGGGTTTATTACCTATCTTTGTAAGTTAAAAAAGTTGTCTCTCGTTTTTCCTTTCCTTATTGATAACACAGAACACCTCGGCAGCACATTTTTCTGAAGACAAGTTTTGTAGAACACGGCGTTCCATTTGTTTTTATGGCTTTGGCTTAATAGTATTGCCGCCAGTAGAGCGCTTATTTGTTAAAGCCATAAAAAAGCAAACGGAACGCCGAGTTAACTAAACTTATTGATGAAACACCTTGAAAGTAAAAATAGCATCAGCAAATTCAACAAGATCAACAACAATATCAAGAACANAAAGGGTCTCCGAGATATGGCCCTTCAAAATATTGGGTGCCACGCCCATTTTTGACCTCGCGAATTGAAACTGTGATTTTTTCAGATTTTGGAGGTCTGTCACTTCAAAATTAAGCATTGGATTGTTCTGAAAATGCTTGTATGAAGTAACTGGATCCCAGGCTGTCAGAATCAATCACCAGAGTTCACTTGGCTAATGTCACACCTGAACTGAGGGGGCCGCAAATGCCAAAAAAACGTGATCGCGAATCCCAAAATCGATTTTTGATTGGCTCCCCATAATTATTATTACTGTTTTCATTATCATTATTATTATAATAGATGATGTAATGAATAGCTCTACCTAGGTTTTAAAAAGAAACCCAACTGTAGCTTGCTAACATTATATGTTAACTCTGAATATATATTTGGAATAAAATAACGGTCTGTAACTTTCGTCTAATATCCCAAGTTTGGGGAAAGTTTGCTAAAAAAATGTTTGGCAAAAGCAGTTTTCAGTTATAACAGCAATGTAATCTAGTATTAACGTGGTCACGTTCCGATCTCATGGGTGAATTCTTACTTTCCAGTGGTGTGTTTGGAGTTACCTACTTCGTGTTGATGTGTGTACCATCTGTCAGGTTTGTTACTTGACTGGAAATTTTTAAATTGTGCTGCTAAATTCTGTTTAGCCTCTTGTATTTTAAAGTATGACTTTATCAAGTAAGTCTTTAAAACTAACTAATACTCTGGCCGTGGACATCCCTCAGAAGTCTGAAACATATTTGAAAACTCATTACGAAGTCTGCTAAATCAACAAGTATTACTTACGCTTTGTCAGGGCATTGGAAAACCCAGCCAGGGTTTCGTTTCAGAACACTTGCGGCAAAAATCTTCACTTGTTGGAGTGAAACCGTGAATTTTCCCGCATACATATAGTTCAACATTCCATCCTCGTCAAATAATCACTTCAGTAGCGGCCTTTTTGCGGATCTACGCGAGTAAAGTCCTAACTTTACATTGAACAACGCACGAGACTCAAATAGACTCAGCTAATTTCTCCAACGATTTAGTCTGATGACTAAAAGCCTTCCTCGAACATTTTCGTTTCTTGTGCTAGAAAAAAACCATGGGACGACGAACGGCTGATAGCAATAGTTTTGAACATTCACCGATGTCTGCGGTAGAAGTACGTATCTGTGGCTGACACCACAGTACAATATACTGAATAGAACACCAGTGTGTACGGGTATCGCGTGCTGAGGCTTTACTGCGTTCAGATTTTGCGATATTTCAGTCTTACATAAAGTGAGTAGTTAATTAAAGGCGTGTTTCGCCCCGGTGTTTATCTAAAAAAATATAACCACGCTCATCCCATTCTCAATTGTTGCCAAAATGACTCAGTACTTCAAGTCACAGGTAATGCGTATGTGCGGTATAGTTTTGAATTCGGGGTTGGGCAACCTCAATAAACTGAAGCATTTTCTTTGCAGGCGTTTTCGATGATCTTGCTGTTAACTGAAGTGGAATACTATCACGATAACGAATATCATGTGACCAATTTTATGAAAGTAAACAGCGTAATTAAATTTTCGTTTTCATCCAGCTAAAAAAGTCGAAGTACAACTTTCAACAAAATGAAATTTTCTGATAATAATCATAGAGGTCTCGTGTTAATGTCGTGAAAGTATTGCCTACGCATGCGTGGCCACAAAGCGAGTAGACACGAATTCCTGACTGATATAATTTGTTTACAGGAGGTCCTACCCAGGAAACTACATCGCCCTTTTCATATTTGTGAGTCCTTCACCTTCCTTCTTGTGTGTATTAGTCGTTGTTGTACCACATTCGTCTTATACGGCCGAACAATAACCGTGTCACGTGACCAAAACAGAACCATTTATGTTCGGAATATGTCCCGAAAATAATAGGTGCGTCGCAAGCTCCGTTTCCAGAGATACAAAGGAGACCGCGATAGGAGATATAAGGTTATTTATTATTACTGATAAATATGACTGATAAGGTACAGAAATATGAGTGTACAACTAACATAAAGATAAAATAATAATCTCTGGGCATTAAAAAGCGCCAGCACTCAGGTAAGAGGAACCACCCAAAAGAGAGGGTGGCAGAGAGTGGGAAAAATGAAGAGAGATTAGACTCGAACTTAAGTGCTGCTAAAGCGAAGTACTGATGACAGGAAATATAACGTTACTGAGAACAAAGGAGCCCTATGACACGTGACAATCATCAGCCTATGGGAGCCAGGAGCTGGAAATGGAATGTCCTAGTGCCTCGATTGCAGGAGGACCGCATGCGAAAAGTCTTTTATTTAGTGATTATTTAAGGAGTTGTTTTGTTACTAAACTTGTGATAAGTCCGAAGAGAAAGCATTTTATGGCGTCCACTCTGTTCTTGGTGCAAGTTAATACTGTGACTATATTTATCAAGTTTTCCACAAGTAATCAAAAATGTGCAAAAATCTGCCATCTGTTCGTTTGGTGGTCAATTACTTGAAGACTATATTCTGAAATCTGATTCATAAACATTTTTCTTTGAACACACGAATATTTTCCCATTGACCATAATTTACACATTCATTGTTCCCACCAGAAGGTGAGCGCAGCCGTGACGCGAAACGCTGTCAATCTCACTATTCAGCCACTGCAAGTCCCTGAAGTGATCCCAGGGTCCAGTTGAATAAACGTTATACGCCGTATAGCAATAATGACGTCGCATTATCACGCGTCACGTTGTTATTGTTGAACAATGCACCTGGCGTCATGTAACAATCAAACTTATCCTGCGGATAATTTCGTAGTTTTATGCAACCCAGCCCAGGTGTGTTATGTGTTCTTGGTAAAAAAGTTCGTGACTAGGTAGATCATAGGCCTACGTAATAATTTCCATGAAAAGGCATGACTGCAGTGGACTGTAAAATATGACAGTAGTGACTCACTAATTTATTGATTGTGATCAATTAAAAGCACTATAGTCATTGACAGTCAACTAAATTGAGTATGGGGATCAAAGAGTGTGGTGCATGGCTATTCTCAAAAAGCCATGGTGAGAACGCTGATGAAAGTATAGCCTCGCAACATCTAGTACAGAGTAATTCACTTTCCCCTAGCTGTGAGGAAATTTTCAGAAAAAAGTCACAGAATTCACGATTTTTTGAAATACGCGCGAAAGAAAACGCCGTGGTTACCATAGACTTTCTAATCTCGTTCCTATTTATGATAAATGCGCGCATGCACTCGCAGTCGGTTGCTTGAAGTCGCTTGAAGCCAAAGGTCACATTTCCATATATGGGAAATGTACTACGTGTGTGTCATGCTATACCAAATAAGGAGAAAAGCCAACGAGGTAGCGAGTGGTTGACAGATCGTTTCTTTTTTGAAATTTGAAACTAAAAGAAAATGCTTTGATATCAACAAAAATTAAAAATCTTTACAAACAAACCCTAAAAATATCTGGTGAGCGGGTTGGATTCTGTTTCAGTGGTAGAGAACCACTTTCAATATTGCAATTTAGTCTGTTTAGCGCGTTCCAGGCCTCTTTAAGAAACGCAGGTTAGAATGTGTCGTGGAATCCACAAGAACTATAACGATGACTTTTGCATTTTTGCAGACTTTGGCCGTGTCTTACATGACTGGTTCAATAGCCAGGTAATGTTTTTAACTACACGAAATGTTTCTCATGTGTCTATAGACTGAGCTGATGGCTAACGAGGGTTTGATGAAAAATACATTATTCAGTACATGTACATTGAACTTGGTGTACGTTTGATCTACATAATAGAGTGTCATCAAGAATGTACACTAAATTGTTGTGAAACATGCTACTTGAAGAATGATTTTATGGTAAACTACTGACGTTTGCTCTTTTCATGAATCCCAAGGCAGAAAGTTGAGGGAAATGCCAAAGTTAATTCTTATTCAGGAAAGTCAAGTAATCTGAGTATGGAAGCAATAAGAAGGGTTCGTTTTGCGGAACAGAGAGATGTGAAAAGAATTGAGTTACCAAGTCTGAAAAAACATATTTTAATCGTTTTACAGTTAATTGTGAAAATTATCCTGACTTGAAAATCAAATGTTGTTGTTCGTGTGATACGAAAAAGAACATTAGCTCTCAACGAAAAAAAATTCTGGTATTTTTTGCATTTTTGGGACACTCTTGATTTCCAATGAAAACACACGCCTTACTATAAACTGACCTCTGAGTGAAGTAAAAATTAATGCACCTTTTGTAGAATGTAAATGCTCAACAAGCACCTTTCAGCCTGACTGTGAGCGATGCCGAATAATTCTAGGTTCTTTGACGTTTCAGTTACCATAAAACGTCCTCCGTCTTGATAGCTGTCGGGATCACAGCAGCAGTTTGTTTAGCGCTCATCATTTTCGCTTCACAGACAAAGGTAACATATCTAACAGTCTACCATATGACTGGTTTTGGGAGTGACCACGAAACTATCTAAGCTAACGATTGCGGTAAAATGTTGATAACGCCACCATCAGCCGACATCGTCTTGGTAGTACGGTGGCACTGGCTCAAATACCGACATTGTTTGGAATCCGTTACTTTCTTCTACTTGCATCGTCGTGTTAAATACAGGGTGAGCTGAAACTGGTGAATCCAAGTTGTCTGACTTGAAAATCTTTTCTACCAACAAGGCACGTTTCCACATTTATTAAGTAGAAGATCACATTTAGAAGCCGTCTCAATAACTAGCATACATATCAGCAGTGTGGGAAAACTTTTCACGGTGTGCCATTGGTCGTGGAGGAACCATTGAGCCGTAGTGGATAACGTCAGTGTGTGAATTGTGGTCAATGGCGTATGAAATTATTAGTATCAAACGAAAATGTTATGCTTTTATGGCATTTTTTTGAAAAATATAATAATTCATACATAAAAATAAGGTATTAGAATGAGCATCATTCTTGGCCTACCCTGTAAATAGTGTTAGAATGGTGTAGACTGTGAGCGAAATCTCAAACTTGTATTTTCCATTAGGAAAGTGACATGTTCTATTAGCCTGTTTCCTGGCAAATCTGATTCAGTGCAACACTAGCCGCATCTTTCATCGACTTACTACTTTTATAAAGTGCAAGAGTGATATGATCGAGCTAGCTGTTTACTTAGCCACGGACTCGAATGCCCCATTGCCAATCACATAGCTCATGTCCATGGGTAGCAAACTGTGAAAGCTGCGTAGAGCTTAATTGGCCTATTGTACCTGTATATTCCGCCTTGCTTCTGATCATCACACTATTTACTATTACATAGAACATCTTCCAATGTCTGGTGAGCTTTTCAAAGCTTTCTGAAAGCCAAAGAACGTATTTTATGACGACTCAAAAAGGATTTCGCGTTTTAGGATTTTTTTTGATAACCTCCCAGTGCTCCGTCTAGATAATGTTAGCAGTATACTCGTATGAACACATATGCACGTTTAAAGTGAAGCCGGTAATGATTTACGTTTTAAAATTTTGGTGTTGTCGTCAGATCGATTTCACGATGTGTTCAGGACTTCTTTGTTGCTTGGTCATCGTTCTGGTTATCTTCGGATTAGCCTGTGGAATCACGTGGATGATATCACCAGAGGTCGCCAAGGTAAGGCATTATCTTCTTATTTGGACTTACTGCCCCACATGCGAATTACAGTCCAGGTCACTCATCCGCACAAATATGTTGTACCCTTACTTGTATAATGTAACATGACGCATTTGTAAGCCTTCCATGTCGATTGCTTTTCCATGGTTACACGACAAAATTGCGACTGCATGGTTACAGTTAATCAACCTATTTCACAACTTTTATCAAAGTTTTACGTACGAAGGTATGCTTCTTACAGCCAAATCTTTTTCCTACTTGCCTTTGTATTACGCCTGCACCAGATGGTTTCCTAAACCTGAGCATGTATTTAAAGTTTTTCTTGATATCGACAATATTCTAGGGACGTGTTTCACTAGATTCAAATTGTATTTGCATGTGCCTCTAATTCACATGTTGTGGAGCCTTGTGACTGAGCATTTGAATCAGTCGTTAGCAAAGTCAAAGATTGAACACATCATGAGAGGAGTGAAAATCTTTAAAATTCCACCGGATATTTTGCTTCGTTGTGTGTGTGACAAAACTTTGGCATACAGTTTTCATGTTTTTGTTAAGGATATACGGTAACTGAATTACACACATGGCCCGTTCATGTGTCCTTTTTTCCAGAATCTTGAATTTTTATCGCACGATTAGAAAAACGGCGGAACTTTTAGCTTTGTTTATTCCAGGGAAACTTTGCTGAGCAAAGGTAAAATATTCATTTCTCGAAACATTCCAGTGAAAAGATGTTCAAAAAAATTCGAATGAACGAGTCTTTAATTTCAAGGATATAAATTGTCTCCTAATTATGCTCGCTTTTCATGTTTGTTAACATGACTTCAAAAACCCCACTTTTTTCCTCTATTTGCTTGTTGAATAGTTTGTGTTAGTCTGTCACTGTGTAACTAAATAGGAAGTACTGATGGTGCTAGCGACTTGTGGTTCGGCTAAGAAAGTAGAGGTGGTTCGTTGGAGCATATTGAAACTACGAGGTTGAGACTAGTTGTCTAGTAATACACAGCAGATCGTGAAACAAAGCACACGCACACACATACATGCACACACACCCACACACCCACACACACACACACACACACACACACACACA